>JARHVA010000985.1:1212500-1432500 GCA_037957365.1 Torreya grandis | reverse complement strand
GATGGATCAAACTATGCATTTTAGAGCATTAGAATGAAAGCATATTTATCTTTATTAGGGTTTGATGTATGGATATTTGTTTCAAATGGATATACAACCCCTAATATAACTTCTACTGATTAGGATTCAAAGAAGGCATATGAGAGCAATGCCAAGGCAAAGAATTCTATTCTATGTGGACTGTCTAAATTAGAGTTTATCAAAGTGATGCATTGTCAAAATTTAAAAGTTATCTAGAATAAATTAAAGATTATCTATTAAGGTTATAATAAGGTAAATCAAGCCAAGCTACAAACATACATAGGTATGTTTGAAAATTTTAAAATGATTGAAGAATAAAAAATTGTAGATTACCTCTTTAGGGTAGATGAAATAATCATTGTAATTAGAGGCCTTGGAAAAGAGATGAAAGAATCAGTCATTGTAAAAAATGTCCTAAGATCTTTGTCATCATAGTATGACTCTAAAATCTCTATAATAGAGGAAATAAGAGATCTAGATAAAATCGCTATTATTATTTGCATGGAACCTTCACTACTTATGAGATGAGAATGGGAGAAATAGATACTTTCAAGAGAGAAGATGCATTCAAAGCATCCAAGAAAGTAAAATTAGAAGCATCTATATCTCAATTTGAGGATACTGATGAAGAAGAAACCAAATTTTTTAGAATATTAAAAAGAGGATCCAGAAAGTACAAAGGTAAGTTACCCTTTAAATGATTTAACTATGGTAAGGTAGGGCATTTTGATGATAACTACTCTTTTGACAAAAAGGATAACTATGAGTAAGAAGAGGATGGTAAAAGGATGAATCCCCACTATTCTATAAATAATAACTTCTTTGAAAATAATAAGGGATTGTATATAAGATAATATAGTGATTCATTAGATGAGTGAGATAGTTCAAATGATGACCATGATTATGCCTTTGTGGTTGAGGGAAATGAACCCCTATTCATGAAATTAGGATAAACTTTTGTAGATGTAGAAAAATAAGAATTTAAAGACTCTGATGAAGAATATCAAATAAAATTTGACTTATAATGTGAACTCATATGTGCTTTAGATGAGATTGAGATTCTAAGAAATGTGAAATCAAGGCAAAAGAAGCTAACACAAAAGGAAATTGAAAAACTATCCAAAATTCTTAAAAATTTTGATCAGATGATATTGAGCCTAAAGACATAAGTTGAAGAGGGTAAAATAATAGAATATGTATTCAAAATTAAACTAAAATATAAATATGATAAATGATTGAAGTTATAAGTATAAATAGTGGCTTTTAGGAAAGAACTTGATAAAGCTAAAGAACAAATAGACAAAGGTCTAAAGCTAAAAGGAAGTTTAGTAATTCTTGATGAATTGAATAACTCTCAAAATCCTTAAAAATAGAGATCTAATATTGGTTATGAAAATGGACAACATTTCATAACCAGTACATCTGCAAATTTATATGACAACTTCAAATCAAAAGGAGGATCAAGAGCAAAGAAAGAGAAATATTGAAAGGATACAAAGATAAATATAAACACTATTGATACAAAAAAAAAATAAATGAGAAAATAAGCCTAAGGAAAGGAAAAATAATGATGATTCCATCTCTACAAACTTAAGGAAGATTCAAAAGAAAAAGATAGATTATGCATATGGTTACTCAAGAGTGAGATATTTGAAGAAGCCATGTTTAATAAGAAATTTCCATCCTACAAAAAGAAATGCTATGACCAGGTATTCCTCATATTTTTATGGTTATTATTATACTTGTAATCAATTTGGTCTCAAGGATAGTGAATGTAGAGTTGTATCTTAAAGGAGAATAAACTTTGTAAGCAAAAACTCATTTGCATCCTTGTTAGATACAAATGTAATACACTATAATTTCAATAATTTTTGTCACATATATAAATAATGTAAAAAAAGACTTTTAAGACCAAAGATAAAAATTATAAATAAATTCATGCCTCCTAGTGTGAATAAAGGTTCACAAGTCTTTGAAAAAGAAAAAAAATAAGCTAAATAAGTAAACCAAGGATGTGTGGAAATTGAAATATTAATCTATGATTGCTCAAACTACACTCCATGATAAGGAGTAGATTTTTTGGGTAATATACAATGCTTTCTCAAAACATATGAATGGTGAAAAGAGAAAGTTCATCAAATTGAGCAAATTTAATGAAGGATCTATCAACTTGGGAGATAACACTATAGTAAATATCAAAGGTAAAATAACCTTGAACATAGATGGAAAACTATCTACACATGATGACTTTTATGTTGAAGGATTAAAGCATAATCTACTAAGTGCCAACCAAATGTGTGATAATGGATATATGATCACAATTAATGCATAAGGTTGTAAGTTAAAGAGATCTAGAAGATTAGTTGCAAAAGGGAAAAGAACTAAAAGCAATATATATAATCTTGTTGAAGTGAATAGTAATAGCTTCCTAATAGAAAATATTTATTAAAGTTAGTTATCAAATATAATAATGGGTCATGTCAACTTTGATAGCATAGTCAAAGTGAGTTCAAATAAGTGTGTTAGACACATGCTTAAGATAACTAAACCTACATACACTACTTACAAGGAACATCAACTAGGTAAGTAGACAAGGGTCATATTTCAAACAAAGGAGTATGCAACTACAAAGCCTATAGAATTAGTGCATATTGATATTTGTGGTCTTACTAAGATAAGAGGATCTAAAGGAGAAAGAGACTTCATGTTATTTGTAGATGAAAACTCAAGAATAACATGGGTAACCTTTTTTAAGAATAAGTCTTAGGAATTTGAAAGATTCAATATCTTTAGGGACATGGTGGAGAATGAGATTAGATAAAGAATCAAATTTTTAAGATCTAATAAATGTGGTGAATTCACCACAAATTATTTCATATATTACTTTGAGAAGTATGAAATCAAAAGACATCACTCTATAGCAAGGGTTCCATAGCAGAATGGAGTTGTTGAAAGAAATAAAAAGATAGTCAAAGAGATGGCCAAAATAATGCAAAAAAAAGCCAAATTACTTGATGGATACTAGAGAGAATTATTTCAAATAGTAGTATATATCTTGGATAGAGTTCAACTAAGGCTAAACAGTGACAAAACTCCCTATGAACTTTGGTATGGAAAACCTGCCTCTGTGAAGTATTTCAAAGTGTTTGGTAGTAAATGTTACATAAAGAGTAAGTAAGATAAGTTTGGAAGCTTTGAATAAAGATGTGATAAAGTAATATTTCTTGGTTACTCCACCCAAAGCAAAGACTACATATGTTACAACAAAAGGCTACACAAGATTGTGAAAAACATCAATGTCAAGGCTGAAGAAGGCTTGGAACATGTTAAACCTAACAAAAAAATATATGATGAAGAATTAGATCATGAAGATGAAGTAGATAATGAAAAGCATGAGGAATTAAATGAAAAGTAACCTACAAGATTTTCTTAGAAGGATCATCCTATAGAGCATATCATTGGCAATAAGAATGAAGGAGTTTAGATAAGAAGAAGAGTTGTTTAAAATAAGGGTTAAGTAAGTTTTGATCTAATGTCTAAAATTGAGCCTAAGAGCTATGTTAAAGCTAACAAGGATAAGAATTGGTTAAAATCCATGGAAGAAGAACTTATCCAAATTGAAAAGAATAAAACTTGGAAATTAGTTCCAAGACCTTAAAACAAGAATGTGATAGATATAAAGTGGGTCTTTAAAAACAAGCTCAATGATAATGGAACTGTCATAATAAATAAGGCAAGATTGGTGTGCAAAGGATATGCACAATTTGAGGGCATAGATTTTGAGGAAACATTTGCTCTATTTTCTAGATTCGAAGCCATAAGAATGTTTTTATCATTCTTTGTTTACAAGAAATTTAAAGTCTATCAAATGCATGTTATGTATGCTTTATTGAATGGAAACCTAGAAGAGGAAGTCTATATAAAACAACTTGAAGGCTTTTAGCTATCAGAGGAAAAAGATTATGTGTACAGACTAAAGAAATCTCTATATGATCTAAAATAGGCACCTAGAGCATGGTATTCAAGATTAGACTAGTACCTATAACAACAAGGATTCAATAAAGGATGTGCAAAAAAAAATTTGTGCTTCAAATTAGAAGGTGAGCATATGTTGATCATTATTGTTTATGTAGATGACATCATCTTTGGTGGTAACAAAACAAAATGTACAAAGAATTTTCTACAAAAATGTAAAGTGAGTTTGAGATGTCTATGCTTGGATATATTTCATTCTTCTTTGGTCTATAAATAACACAAACTGATGAAGCGATATTTTTATCCCAAAATCAAATATGCAAAGGAAATGGTCAAAAAGTTTGGAATGGAAAATAACAAAATACTGAGTACTCCCATGATAACTAGATGCAAGATGAGCAAAGATGATGAGTCCTTTGATGTAAATCAAACTATATATAGATAAATGATAGGTATCTTGGTATACCTAACTACATCAAACCCTAATATCATGTAAGTAGTGTGCATGGTTTCAATATTTCAAGATACTCCTAAAGAGTCACATGTCAATGTTATGAAAAAAAAAAAAAAAATATTAAGAACACAATTGACTATGTCCTATGGTATCCTAAAAGGGATCAAAGGGATCCTTAGGTAGTTATACATAATGACACATTTTTTTTATCCTCCATCATGAATATCCTCCTTATATCTCATGTGAAAGTCATTTCTAGGCAAGAAATCAAAATATTTGTTTTAATTCTTCATCATTTCTAGTAGAGGTAGTTGTAATAATGATTTTCCTTGTAGTAACATTTAGATTCTAGGTGTGGCAAAGGATTTGTTCTAGCTAGGAGCTTCTTGGTAGGACTTTGGAAATTGTAGGTTACAATCCTCACTCCCAAATTTTAAATGGGTAAAAAATGTATAAATAAAGGGCTTATCCTTTATTCAAAAAGTTGGTTATTATTTTGGTTGTTGTTGGTCTTTGATTTTATTTAAGTCTAGGTTCTACAAAAAAATTAATGATCAATTTTTGTGTGTATATATTCTCTCTCTTACTAAGGTGGTTATAGATGTACAACCATTATCAATCTTTGAGAGCATGTTTATGTCTCTCTTGTCAAAAGAGCAAACTCACCATGTTTGTCCCCTTAGCAACATTTTGAAAACTGATGTATGTAAGGTTTATTTTCAAGTTAATGAAAATGTTTGTGGTTCTATGTTATTTGATATTGATGAAGTGCATCAATGTGTTTTTTAAGTTATTTTGATTGGATATTTAGGGTTGTGCTCTTTATTGGTTATCCTTCTTGAGCATAGATCTAGATTATAAACCCTTTCTACATTATTTTGGGATATATCATTGAATAACTTGTTAGGACACCATAGGTTTATGGAATTGATAGGGAAAAGAAATTGAAATCTTAGTTTTAGTGTATGTTTTAATATTTTATGGATATTTTGGCATTTTATTTATATTTTATTTGAGTTTTCCATACATCTTTGCTAAGAAAAATGTCATGAATATTGTAAGATCCCCTAGTGATTGAAAACTACTAGCACACCACTATGTCCTTCATATTCATAATTAACAAACTATCCTACCCTAAAAATGATACAATAATTTTTATGTATAATAAGTGTCATTTTCCTATAAATGAATAAGATCTTGATCACATAACATGTATTTGCATCTTGTGTTTTAAATCTTAACATTACAATCTTTTATTTAGCCCTGATATTGATTTTTTTTAGGATGAAGGTTATAAACACTTGTATATCTATCTTCAGTAGCTTATTTATAACTTAGAGAATTTCTAAAATCCTTTTGACAACCCTTCCCATGTGGAGTGTGCATGTTTGGTTGTGCCCTAGTCATATTTGTTGTTATTTTGTGCTAAAAATTCCCATGGAGGTTGAATTGCAAAATCTCTCCATTTGAGGAAGCTACCCATTAGGTCTTCTCACCTTGGTGTAGGCAGAGCTAGAAGTATCAGGGAGATAACCATACCTTTTATATGTTCTTGTCAATCATTTTCTATGTCTAGTTCATCTTAGATGCCAAACCCTCCCCTAGGTACAATGACATATCATTGGATTTTTCATCTTTGTTTACCATTTTATTTTTAGTGTGCAAGGTTGAGAGTATGAGGTGTACAACTAGGAACCAACACCCACTAATTCTTAAAATTCACTTATCTTCCATATTTACAAATTCTGAGCATGTACCTACCTTCCTACTTCATAGGCACTAGCATATAGGATAAACACTAGCATCGACATTAGTGTCTTAACCTAATGCAAGTGACCAATTCCCTAAAGTCATTTATTTTACAAATGAAATGTATCCCAATGGTTGGTATAATTGATTTAATGTGTGTTATTACTCCAAAATAATTGATATAAATACAATATCAACCCTCATTCATTCTTCACTTAGTAAACGACCAAAGAGACCAAGGTAACTTATCAAACATTAAATTGAATAAATCTTCCCTATTTCCATACCAATCATAAGTACATCACATATATATGTATAAAGTACTAAACTATAAGATAAAGAGCCTAATTTATCAAATTATTAGTGATGTCAATTTAGTACTTGGTTTACACAATATTTCATTATTCACACACAAGCCAACACATAGTGGATAACTACATGACTATGAGGTCCTCTTCTAGAGTATTAGATATGTAGGAAGAACCCTCTAATAGAAAGGTATTCTAGGTCATCTCGATACCATTTCCCAAATAATACATTTTACCCTATGGTCATTATTAATATGGAGAAATAGGGTTTTTCTGTTTTAGAAGGAATGGAAATCCATGACATAAATCTAAATCTACTAGAGCGAAGGAAAAGTAAAACCTAGAAGCATCTACGTGGTCACATTATTTTATAATATTTTTTATGTACAAGATACATCAAACCTAAAAATTAGTGTTAATTCAATTATCCCACACTGACACTAGTGTTTTCATCTTTACAAGTGTAAGATCTATAATCTGATGATTGTTTTAGATCTCCTTCTAGACTATTTTTTGCTTATTCTAGATGTGTAAATTAATTAACATTAAAAAAATAAAATACATTAATTATTTTTCATTTTTATATCGATCATAGTTTTACTTTCCATATTATATTATCGTAGCATAATAAATTTATTATATACTTATATACGAGTTTAGCATCTAATTGGCCTATTATAGATTTGATTATGACCCTTGTGCCATTTCATTTCTATATACCCCTTTAATAAAATATATGATTAGTAATAAGACCAACTTAGATCACATTTTGTGTTTAAACATTGGGTGAACTTGATCTTTGAACATCAAACCCTACGTCAATTAGGGTTTTCTAATTTTTTTTGTTTCTACTCCATGATTGCTATAAATTTGCAACCATGTTTTCCATAGACATCTATATAAATTATTTCATGGTCCAATACCTTATTTTTTATGTTTTCTATATTATTGGCCTATTTCAAGCCATAATATCCATAATCAATTCTATACATACATTATTGCATTTTCCTTCTTATTTTAATGTTTACCATACGAGGGTTTTAAATTGGAAACAACACTTGATATCTCTTTAAATCCCATTTTAAAATTCCATATAGCTAAAATCTAAGGGATATGACATTATTGATGAATTTAGAAATACACATAAAGTAATTTCAATCCTTGAGCTCCTAAAGTAATTTAATGTCTACAAAGATATATGAGCCATTGCATGAGACATAAGTTCCAAGTAATATTGAGCCCCCTTATTTTGTAGATATTATGAAATATCCCAAGAACAATAACAAGCTCATCACATTTGATCCAATGGATTTACCATCCAAATATATTATTTACCAAAAATTTTCTTTATTCTTACAAGGGATAACATTGAGTAAAGTTATTGAAAGAGTACTCATTGATAATGGATCAGGCCTAAACATTTATAGCATGTAATTCCTAACCACCATGGGTATTAACACAAAACTCATTCAAAATAGAAATATGCACATAAAAGGGTTTGATAATTCACATAGAACTCTATTTGGTCAAATTACATTGAATATTACCATGGGTACCCTACATTTCCCACATTTTCCCAAGTTATGTCAAATAATTTGAATCATAACATTCTATTAGGACAACTTTAGATATATGAAATGTATATGGTTCCCTCTAAATTTTACCCATTTTTATAATTTTTGCTATTAAGGATTCCTTTACACATGTCCAACAAATCATAATCCCTTAATTCATTATGCAATAGTCCATAAAATAGATAATACTAAACCACAACACTCTAAATATGAGTCTAAAATTGATACGTTAGTAAAATAACCTAATCATAGTATGTTATCTAAGGTAATGAAGTGATTGTTATCATGTTAACATGAGTCCCCAACTTCATTACTCATGTGGATAATAGAGTGTAAGATTATATATCTCCCTCATCCTATCAAGATTGATATGATTCGACCTATACCCAAAGAATATGATGAAAATGTTTATTGTCAGTATCATCAGGAACATAGGCATTATACAAACCATTTATTTACCTTGAAGCACAAAATCCAATATGTTATAGATCACCAAATATTACATTTGAGGATCTTCCAAAGGAATTAGATTCACAACAATTCAACAATAATCCACACCAAAAAGATTTAACAATTAAATTATACATGGGTGGTGATTATTTTTGACATAATTGTATTGATCTTACATACATAAAAACCATTTGGGATATAAAGTATCTTTAATATCTTGGTTCTGATATAAAAGACTTGAAAAATAAGGTCAATTGGAAAGACTCCTTAGGTAACATAACAATACCAATTTATTGTGTTCCTAAAGTAATTCAAACATGAGTTTGGGTTATGCCTACTACATAACCCATTTGCATTTACCATATAAACTCTCTAGATTGCCAAATTTTAAAAACTTGATCCAAATCGACAAGGTAATTCCTTTCCTCATGAAGGAAAATTAATACATATTACAAATAATATCATTACTTCTTGTAATACATATGCAAAACATGAGGAGGAGCATTCTATGTATATTTTCAACCTATCTAATCATGATGCAAATAATGTAAAATATCAAACTTAAGGTTGTAATTTTCACAGTGGGGAGATATCTATGGCCTTACATTAGATGATATCCTAGGATGATCTTTTCTCTTAAAATTTTTCAAAAATACCAAGAATAAAAATAAAAAATTTAAAAAAATCCAAAAACATTTTCAGAACCTACATGTTTTATTATCTCATTAGTATTTATGTGTTAGTTCAATTTTTAGGGATGACATATTTAATTACTCTTACATACACATTGTTGATGCATATATGATGCTTCCTCTATCACTAAGGAATAAGGGAAAAGTAAGACACTCAATTTTGATCCCTAAAATACTAGGGGTTTGAGTTGTTAACACAATTATTACCAAAAATAACATAGATAGTAGAGATGTGGTGAACACTTAAAAAGTTTGCAAGCACACCCTATTGTAGGGATAGAAGATGTTATCTAGTGACATTACTTATTTATAATCTTTTTGAATTATTTTAGTCTTTGCTGATTATTTCTCAAAATATAAATAAACAATGGATATTTATAGCATGAACTAAGCTAAATTGATTCATGGATGGATCTGAGAGTAATTAGGGTAAGGAAGAAAAGATAATGTGCTTAAGATGATCAAATATGTCAATTCTTCTAACTTATAAGGAAAAACACATGAAACTATCATCTATTAATTCTAGCATAATGCTCAAAGGTAAATAAATTCAATTTAAGCTTTAGAGGAAGGAGATTAATATATCTAATAACATACTTTGCATATAAATTACTCACTCACAGTAAATTGCATAACCCATTTTCTTGTAAATAAGAAGAAAATAGAGCAAGTATACTATCAAATTTTTCAGCCTAGTGTCAAACTCAAACTATCACATGCATATATAAAATGTAATTACCAAATTAGCTTGTCAAAAATAAATTATCATACATCTAAAATCATGAGGAATATCAACCATAGAGACAAACCATTAAGAAATTCAAACAAACTTGTGAATTTTTTGGCTGTCTTTTATTAATTCTTGAAATAACTATTTTTTATTACAAATGAGGGGGAAACCCCTATTTATAGGCTCAAAATGTCTAAGACAAGTTTGAGTGGGCCCATAAAAGGTGCCCAAATATCTAAGTGGATAAAATGTTATATATAAAGGAATATTTTAAATTTGAATTTATAACATAAAATAAAATATTATTTAAGGCCCTTGAGGTAGATGTTGTAATGCTTTTTGTTACTACTACTATTTCTGCTTCTTCTCTACTTCTTCCTTATTCCATACCTCTACACAGGCTAGGTACTCCTAATTTATTTGAGAAAAGTCTAGGATCATTTGTTGAAACAATTCCAAAATCTAGTAAATAAGCCTACTATACTCTATGAGTACTAGCCTCAGTGCCTCCTCAATTGCATCCACTTTCTCTAGCCTCTTATTATCAAATGATAAAATTCTCATCACCATATATCATTGTGTATAATAATCACATCTTACTAGAATTTGGCCAAAAATACCTTCATCTAGGCTCTAAACTCTTGATCATCCATGAAGGATCCATCAAGCTTAGTTACCCTAGTGACCATGGCATCCTTCATAAGTAATTCTATCTTAAACTCAATCTTCTCCAAGGATGTGTTTGTATCCTTGATTTAATATAACCATCTATTTAATATTATTATTCTCTTCATTAAGATGGTTTATTAAGGATTACTATCCTCAAGTGGTAGAACCTTGAGGTTAGGGAATTTATTACTCCTTATAACTCTAGCTAGGTTTGCCAGTTTGGTGGCATAGAGTACAAGATTCTCATCAAATTTACTGACTATCTTGGCCTATTGGATCACATATTCATGCCTCATCTATATAACTTTTCATAAGTTAAAATCATGAATAAAAACATTTATTATTGAAATTATAGTGCCATCTAGCACTATTGGCAATATTTATTTCTTAAACCTTTGTAGTTCCTACTACATCCCCTTCACTAAGGTAATAGTAGATTTTTTTATGCTTGAACTTGTGATACGAGGTCCTTTGCATATTATTTCACCTATCCAGGGTCAACCTTCCTCTTTCTTTTCAAAGTGAAGAGTGACTCTTCACTCTCATGGACCATAGTTGAGCCTGACTATGGTTTCTCAACCTATCTTCTCATTATCCTCTTCATAGTTCCTATAATAGGGTTAAACCTCATTCCAATTTGAGGTGTCAAGGAGACCACCTAAGGTCCTTCCTTCATGTATGATATCCCTTACCCAATTTGGCATAGATGTAGATGTTGGCTCAGTGGGAGGTGGCTGTAATGGAAGTGCCTAGGCAAAAGAAGAGGCCATAGCTAAAGGAAAGATGTATAAATTAGTTGGATCTAATTTATTTATAGAATTTAAAACTATAGATTTAATTTGAACATGTGTAAATTTATTTATGGGTTATGGATGCCAAGAAGCACCCATCTTCCAAAAATGGTAGAATATAAAACCCTAGGTGTACTTTGCACATTTTTCACAAACACGCAATACACTTCAATCTCTAGATCCCATGAAGCACCAAAATATAAAAATATATAATCTAGAACTCACCATGTACTTTGCACATTTTCATAATGTGTAAAATGCATGGTAGGCTATAAATCCCACCATACACCCAAGCTGGCAAAATCCAAAACTTGGTGTGTACTTTTTACATTTTCATAATGTACAAAATACACAATGGGCTCCAGATCTCACCAAAGAGATAAACCCACCTTTTATGGAATGTGGAACATAAAGTGTACATTAAACATTTTAGAACATGAAAATTGCACATCAAGCTCCACCATCCACCAATTACTTACCAATTACCTTTCATGGGATGTCAAACCCAAGATTACATTGGATGTTTCCAAGTGTAAAAAGTGTTTGGCTAATTTTACCTCCCACCAACTCAAGCCCTTATTATGAAAAGTGGACCTATTCCAAGCACATCCAACCTTGGCTACCAACCACCATGGATTCATATTAATTTCAGGTTTCCACTATAAAACCAAACAAATTTAGGTTTGTTATTATCATTTGATAATTTGAGAAGTGTATCTTGGAGCTCTGATAGTGACCTTTGCCATGCAAGGAAGATTTGATCCACATGTTATAAAGTACCTATGATTTATAACTATAATAACATCTTAATTTTCCATGTCATCATCTCTTCCTACATGGTACTTTCCTCATATTATTTTTTCCATTGTATTTTGATTTGAATATTTCCCTAGTCATTTAAATTTCTTACAAAGTTTTAGATTGAAGCTCCCTTAGGGTTAATAGTTACATCTTTTTCATGTGAGTTATCATTTAGGTATTTAGAAGGTTTCACTCATGTGTCTAAGTCAGTCTAGGGTAGTCTAGACTTTCATATTTGAATTCCTCCCAAAGCATACATTATCAAAAAAACCCTTATTTTTTCCCTCCCAAATTCATAGTCAAATTTATAGATTCCTTAAATAGAATATTTTGAAGAATATAATTTTATTCAAACTAAATAATATTATCTAAAAAAATACATCCAACTTCCCTATAAAAATTTTACTTGCTAAGAACACTTGAGTATCTCACAAGCTCTTGAGCCTTCATGGAGAGTAGACATGCCTTGAGTACCTCCTAGTTACATCAGAGATCTAATTTTCTTTAAACACTATGTAAAATTCACCTATGTCCATAACCTTCTACTTATGCCATAAATTTAATATCCTTAAAGCACCATGGGAAGTGGATGTTCTTCCAGCACCTTCAAGTTTCACTAGAAATTTCACCTACTAGAGACACCTCCAAGTTCCACCAGAGAGTATAAATGTTCCAAACACTTTAAAATTCTACCATATTTCATAATTGGTTTGTCACAAGTATATCTATAGTTTATATGCCTCCTAAAGAGATGAATTTCAAATCTAAGGGTCTTGGAGTGACTCCTAGTTTGGAGTCCAATATCATAGAGATCAAAGATATAGATTTATGTCATATTGACCTAGGAGACTTTTGGGCTAGAATAGGTGCATAATTCAAAAATGATTAGATCAAGAGTATCTATGACTCTGGTCTTCTAGAAGCTATCAACCAAGAATGATAAGAAACCTAAATAAATTATGAACATTGATTAATCTTTCCTCTTTGTTGAATATTTTCAAATGTTATATCATTTCAAAACATTGTAAATTATAATTTCATTACAAAGGTACAAATATATTATTTATAACTCTTTTTTAGAAAGATAAAATCATATTATACACTTTATATTTTTTGATAATGTGAAATATATAAAAAGCACAAGTGAAAATTACACTTTCCATTTTGACAAGTATGGATTGATAAAAGTGTAAAATCATGAAGTGAAAAGTGCGTAATTCATTTTGGAAAAAGTGATAAAGACCTACAAAGTTTTAAAATTCTCACTCATTTTTTTCAAGTTGGGATTTTTACATGGAATTATTTTCAAAGTTATCTTTTATTTTAAAGGACTGGTTTTATTTTGGGCACCCCTTTTTGCATGAAGTTATTTTTAGCCACTTTTAGATGAATAAGTCTTACATGGAGATCCATTAGTTCCATCCATGCCTTACCACACCATGCTATGCTAAAGGTCACACCCAACTCATGCATGACACATTTCCATCCATTCCACCATTCTAGGATGCTAAAAATAGAAGAACTCACCTCTTTTGCATGAGGTTTTTATATTTAAATGATCTCCTTCAATTAGGGATTCAAGTTTTGTCAACTACATCTCATCTTGGAGATATTTTTTATGAAAATGGGTAGACCCCATGTCCCAAATGATATTTTTACTACTAGTTATATTTTTTACGTTTTGTATGTATTTAATACAAACTCTAACTTTTGGAGAGAATAAAGTTGAAGATTTGCCTTTATTGTCTTGAGAGATCTCTATGTGTGTGAAAGTTATTTGATCATATATGGAATCATTGTCTCTTTGTTTTAGATTGAAGTAAAAACAGGTTTTGAAGGGGCCCCGAAACCCTGTAACAGAGAGCAAAATAAAGAATGTCTAAGCCCATAGGCAACGCCTAAAAACACTAAAATGAAGTAGCAAAAACAGGTTTTAAATGGACCTGAAACCATTAGAGACGCATCCGGTCAAAACCCAGAAACAGAAATCTAGTAGCACAACATACAAAAGATAACAAAAGGAGAACAAAGATCAGTACCAATTTCAAAACGAACAAGAAGGACCAAATTATTCATCCAGTTCTAGTATCAAGTTCATGGCTTCTTTTCCTTTCAAAGTAGTTTCCTGGATGGTAGCCTCCAGCAAAGCTCCTTTTTGTGTATCTTTCTTTCTAGAGCTTTGCCTCGTCCTTTTGTTGGGACCATCTAGTGCTTTGGTCTCCTCGTTAGCTCGTTTACCTATATTGATAGCAGCTGCACAAATGTTGGATGTTACTTCGTCCATTTTCTTTCTGTTGTCCTTTATTAGTTCTCAGAGGTTGTTTTCATAAGCTTTGAGCTTGACAGGGATCTCACTCAACTAATTTTCCATGTTGTTTACTTTGTTCCAAGCAGCTTTCAGAGAATCTTCCAATGTTTCTGCTTTTCTCTTGAGATCAATGATCTCCCTACACATCCAGGAATCAAATTGGGAAGAAGACTCAGCTTTACAGTTAACCCATGTCATAGGTGTGTGTGTTTCATCATTCTGATTCTTCCCTCTCCAATCCTTAGACTTTTTATTGGGGCTATTCCTAGCTTCTTCAAAGAAGTCTTCTTGACTCTTTTGTTCCTGCTCTTTGATTCCAGTTTGAATTTCCATATCCATATTTTGAATATCATCCTGGACAGAAATTTCCTTTTCATTCTTAGAAGTTGGGTCCTCAACAGGATCTTCTTGGACAAATTCATCCTCCGACACTTTCTGGTTTTCCTCCGTCTCTACTGTTCTGATAGTAGAATCCTCCTCTGTATTGACATTATCTTTTTCAATTTCCTCAGAACCTTCTTCATCATTACTAGAGTTGGTGTCCCAGCTCTTAGTTCCTTCTTCCTCCAGTTTTTCCTCCTCGGGTTCTTCAATTCTCTCCCATCCCCTTTCTTCTTCTACAATCTGCTTATTAGGACTAGGGGTCTTAATTTTGCCTCTCCTGCTTACATTTTCATTCTTTTTATTTACTGGTAACTTATTTTTTCCCTGTTTGGGATTCTTAACCAGTGCCCTATTCTTGCAGTAGCCTTCAATAAGTAGAATAAGGCCTTCGTGAAGAATAGGGCGCATATCCTTTTTCCTATGAGCATATAGACTTTGGATCAGGGAGTAGTGAAGATAGAAAGGAAAAGACAAGCTAACCTTATGCCTGAAGTGGTTGAGGAAGACAAAATGGAACTTATGCACTCGTTTGCTTCTTTCATCCAAGATGAAGTACTCCCTTATACAGCTTAGGACGTCCCTCCATATCCCTTTAATCTGGTCCATCTCATAGAAATCCCCATTTTTGACTAGCTTCTACTCCTCCTCATCCATTTTGGGGAACTTACAAAAGGCCTCATTTGAAATGCTGGTCTGCTTGGAAAATTTGAGTCCATCCATTGGTAACCCTGTAACCTCAGCAAGAAAATCCTCTGTTAAGTTTACAGTAATACCATGTAAGGTGACCCTGTCATCAAACCAATTTTTGAAAAAGGCCGTCGTGATATGCGGTTTAGAGCCATGGAGTCTTTCCATGTAGCTCGCAACTTTTCCTTTCTACAAAATTCTCCAGACTTGATGTTTCTCTCTCCATTCTACACAGCTCTTGGGTTCCTATTTACGGGGTTCTCCCTTCCTTTCACGCGCCATACTCATTTTCTTTGAATCCCAATTACTATGGATATTACCCTGGATCCTCCTACTGTCAAGTTGATTGGGACATCGACTTTGTTTGTGCCTTTTTAGGATCCGCTTCTCCCTCTTGAGGACCTTACTCTTTAATAATTGAGTTCCTTTCCACGTGTTGCCACTCCTCCTACTCATTATGTTTTTATTACACTCCAATCTTACCTTCTTTCGCATGTGTGGCATCGAGAAGAATGAGCGCCCTTAAATCCACGTTCCTTTCTAAGGTTTCATCCCACCTCACTTTTTGACCTTCCCAGACAGCACAGTTAGCAAGCCAATCTGCAACACCGTTGGCTTCACGAAAGGTGTGGGTGATTTTAATATCTTCAAATTTATTCAAAAGAGTTTTCATCTCCTTTACCTTATCCTCTATGGTCCAAGACATAGTATTCTTATTATTAAGGATATTTATAACATTCAAAGAGTCCCCTTCAAGGCACAATTTAGAATATCCTGAGTCCACAGCTAATTTAAGGGTCTGGAGGGCAGTTGTAGCTTCGGCAATGTGGCAGTTAGATATACCAATGGGAATTGCGATAGCATCAATAACCATACCCACATGGTTTCTCAAAACACCACCACAACCAGCATTCCCTGGGTTCCCTTTTGCTGCACCATCAAAGTTACATTTAATCTAACCTTGAGGTGGACCAATCCAAGTAACACCTGATCTGGGGTTATCAGGTTTACTAGGAATAAAATCCATCCTCAGGGGATTATCCACATTGAGATTAGAGCTTAGATTTTTTTGAGAAGAAAAATTTTCCTTTAGAGCTCTAATGATGTTCTGTCCTACCACCCATCCAGGGAGCTCTTTGTTTCTGAATATTTGGTTATTTCTTTCCTTCCATATTCCCCACCAGATATGGGGAAGAGTAATTTTCCATAAGAAGAGAACTTTAGGATTCTTTGAAGGGCAATACCAGCTTTTGAGAGAAAGTTCAATGTTTTTGTGGTGAATCCATGTAATGCCCCATAGATTGAGAACCTCCTTCCAAACAAGCTAAGTGAAGGAACAATTGTCTCTTTTTTTTAGTTTCAATAAATTCATCTATGGTATTCTACCCTCTTGAAAATATTATTTGGAATAAAGGTCTTTTTTCCCTTTTATGAAAAATAGCTAAAATACGACCTCTGATTTCTATTTGTATGAGTTTGTGCTGAAACCAATTCAACATATTTTATACTATATTGTATTTATCAAGAAAAAACTAAAATCCACTATAAAATATTTGGTTTAATCACAATATTTTTAGTTTTCTATAAATTTTAATTATTTAACCCTTTTTGCCATCAAAAACCTAGTTTAGGATTCAAAAAGAACTAAAGAGCGAGATTTCTAAAAAATTGATATTTTATCAATTTGCATCAGATTTAGTGAAAATAAGATAGCCTTATCTAGAGCCTAACCTCAATTCACCAAATTCCCATGGCTTTGGAGGTTTTTATATTGTATTATTAGGTAATTTCTTAACAAGCTACAAAATCAAGATATGTACAATCCTATGTGATAATAGTTTTTTGCATGCCCAATGGGACTATAAAATATAAAGAGATTAGTATTATTCTCAATGACCATTATATGAGATTCATGCATAAATAAAAAACACTTGGTGACTCTACTAGCTTATGGACTCATAATTTCAAGGTGATGTATGCCAAGCAAACAAACAAGATCATCAACAAAAGGTAAGAGGGATGATTTTATAGAATTTTCATTTCCATCTAAAAATAGATCAAAATCAGTCATCCCTAAACCTAAGTTATATCCAATGGTTCTTTTCCCATCCCTAGTGGTAAATCCTATCAGTTTTATACCACCTGTAATGGCTAGAAATCTAAATTTTATAGTCTTTAATATAGGTAGTCCACTCATGTTGTCCCAACATGATGAGATACCAACCTTGACCTTAAAAACATTACCATATTTTACTGGTGATACCTCTACCACTTCTTCATAACACATACAATATATTGCTAACCTATGTTCAATCCATAACATGGTCTAATATAATGTTGCAATAAGACTTCTAGTCTCTTCTTTCAAAGGCAAAGCTTTATAGTGGTAAAGAGGCCTTGCTCCTACTTAATTCCAATTTTGGGATGAGTTAGGAACTAAAGTATGTACCCATTTTGAATAAATAGTGACCACCTTTCCCTAGTTAAATAGTTAACTACTATTTAATGAGATTTTCATGAGAAAATGCTTTACTTTGATTACCATTTATAGAAAACCTAGCATAGAATAACCTATAACTCTCTTAATGCTTTCTTGTATCACCTAAAAACTCTCAATAGTGATATAGTTGTGATGATTCAGTTAATGGGTGAGACCACACTTCCTAGAACTTATGATATTGTAATAAGGGTGTAAAATTATTTATCCAAGTTGGGAAAACTACACCAAGGCCACTGATGCCTCTTTTTATATAAATAGCTCTTATTCCACCCCCTATAATTTATATAATTCCCACCATGATCAAAGCACATGCTTTGACCCCTACACATACTAATTATATATATGAGGTAATGTCATTACTTAAGAGTTTTGGAAATGAGTTAGTGGTAATGAATAGGCAACAAGACCAAAACTACAAACCTTTTCATCCATCTAACTATGCATACCAAGGTAATAGGCAACCATACTAGGGTGATAGGTAGCCATATCAAGAAAATAACCATAATAAGGAAAACATTCAGAGCCAATACCTCCAAACATCCATGTTTTACCAACACTAAGAGCTTTCAAATCCATTATACCGATTTAAAATAATTTGGATCAAGAGTACAAGTGATATTCTTGCAATCAGCCCCATAATTAAAACACTTGCCTGAATAGTGTAATCAGTCAAGAATTGATGGTATAAGGCACAAAAACCACACAACTAAAACAATAATAATATACTTCCCAACAAGTAGACACTTAAGAACCTGCTCAAAGTAAAGTAATTATTCTAAACTAGAAAGATAATGACTTCGATAGAATAAGCTAAGATGAAGCATTTTTCAATGAAGGAGGTCATTTAGTAGCTAATACATATTCCAATAAAATAAATAGAAGATGATCATCCCACTAGGGTAGAGCAAGATTCATCTTCTAAAGCCATAATGGAACCAAAAAAGAGCAACATAGTGTAAAGGCCACCCTTTGTACCTATAAATCAATTCAAAGCAAAGGTGTCCAATCTAAATCCTATAAAATAGGATGCAACCCCTCAAAAATCACTAGAAAATGTTGGTAATATCCATTTTATCATAATTGAGTAAATGAAGAAGACTAATCTGAATGTCACTATGTGGGAAGCACTATCTATACTAGCACAAAAGGACTTACTAGAAGAGGCTCCAAGGAATTTCAAGATATCAAAAAAGGTTCTAGTCAAGGGACCTACACCTATAATAAATCTATGTCAACCTAAAATTGATAATAAAATGGTCAAAAATGGTAGGCCTCCCCCCTTCTATATTTCACTTATAGTAGGGAAGCATTTGGTACACAAGTGCATGGTAGATTCAAGGGCTAGTAGTTTAGTATGCCCAAGAAAATAAGTGATGATTTGGTAATAAAAGACACAATTGTTAATAAAAGAGTGGTGTAATTATATGGGACTATTGTTTAAATAGTACGAACTATAAATGAATTGAACCTCACTATTCATGCTTGCTGAAGCCTATCAATTATGCAAGATATTTTAGTCATAGATCTTCCCCCTATTTTACCATTTGTCTTTCAAGAGATTATACTATGAATATGGGATGATATCTATCTACATATTGGTATCACATACTAATTAGAATTAGATATGTAACTAGAGTAAAAATAAGAGCTAAGCTAATTGAAAAAGATCATATAAAACCATACAATCCTATTCCTCCATAGAAATGAATTGTACATTGCAAGATCAAGAAGAGAAATAAATAGATCAAGAGGATGTAACACTTGTAGAAGAAATTATAGACACTCATTTAAATGAATGGGGATTATCCCTTCAATTCCATCCTTATGACTATGTATAGGAGATAGGGTTAGGAACATATTGCATTCATGAGAATAAATCAATTATTTTGAACTTAGTCAAACTCATAGAAGATCTTCTAGGGATGTGGTAGTTATTTTTTGATGGCTCAAGAAGTAGAAATGGTGAAGGTGTAGGAATTTTATTAATTGTTAGCATATTTTCCTAATATAATAGGACATGCTAAGGATGAGGATAGATAAGTTTTATAGTACTACATAGGATGGTACAGAGAATTAATAATTAATAGAAACATGACAAAGATGAGTTATCATGTGATAGATAAGAACTAAGATTAATCTAGAGATTTCTTAACATTTGCAGAGCATTCAGTTAAATTTAAATAAGATTAAACCAAACATTAAACATGATAACATAGATGAGAAATAACATTAGAAATATGAGAAGGAACCATAACTAGAAAGTCTATATTGATCTCAATAAAGGGTCATCATCTTCTTCATACAAACATATACATTTATAGTTGTTACAATTCCTAACTATTCATATTCTTCTCATAAATTGGTGACAAAGGGAGGATTATTGTTCATATTATATCCCTTTACAACTCATGGAGGATAGGAGAAAATACATATAGCCAATAATTTCATACATAATGCACAAATATTTAAATAATATCCTATGCATCTTTACTTATCCATTTTCTTCTCTAAACACTTTCTCAGACTTAAAATGTTATCTTGTCTTGAGATATCATAGGTTCATATGAATATGCACTAAGAGTGGAAGATTAAAAATTGGGTAGACTAGTAAGATTCATAGTAATTTCTCAAGGCACCATTTCTAGTTTTCAAATCTTGTGCACTACTTATCAACCCTTTCAGGTTTTCAACTAAGTAGTATACCAACATACCACCCTTTTAGAATATTAATAGGTTGACATAACTAGGTGGCTACCATTTATAGGTTTTAAACCATCATGGCCCCACTTGTCTCACTAATCATCCCCAATAAAAAAACTTACTCAAAACTTTAAAAAAATGTTTTAAAAACTGCACATTATGCAGTACTCAATTGGAAGAAAGTTAAGGAAGAAGGTTAGGCAGTAGGATCCTTGGCCGTGAACTGAGTAGCCATGCACTATAACAGTTATTTTTATAGATTTTATGGTAGTTTTTAAGGAGGAAATTTTAGGATTAGGTCCACCTCACTATAGAAGAGAACCAAGTTAGTTTTGAATGCATCCCAATTGAGCATCACTTCCTGAACCATATGAATTAGGATGTGCATTGGTGAATAACATCTAATGATTTCCTTTAGGTTTGGGTGCTTAGTGTTACTCATTTATACCTTTGTGTTAATAACCTTTAATTGAATTTCTACACTAAATTGCTCCAAATTTTTTTCATGTCATTCTACCTAAAGGTCTATAAATACACTGTGCCTTATGTCTTACTACCAATTGAGGAGTCAATGACATACATTATCCCTAGAATTGAAATATTTCTAGAGAATAGGGTTAATTTCATCATCTGAGGTAGCTTTGTTGTGCATGGTTGTACTGGTTATGTTAGCTATGGTGAAGTCTATGCTGGAGTTGGAAATGAAATTGTCAAGATGCTAATTCAAGTCTAGAAGACTGTGTGTGAGCTGATGGGATTGGAGGGATGTGATGTCAATCATACCTTGATATTCCTATAGTAAATTTATCAAAGTAGTGGTGTTAGTATTAAAATTATGACCCAAGATGCTAACTGGGTGAATTTTTTGTGTCGTAAACCAATACTTTGTAAGTTTTGAGACTGAGGTCTTAATCCTATTGTAGTCTGACATCACTTGGTAACCAATTACTTAAGAGGCTGAAGCTAAGAAAGTATATTCAATCATCTTCACCACTTCATGAAGATGATCCCTGAGCTTCACATTATTTTCCCTTATTTGATCCTACTCTTGCTCTAAGGAGGTGGCCTTTTGTGTGATGGACTCTTGAAAATATATGGTACATTGTATCTACTTCTTTAAAGGTAATTGAGAGAAATCAAGTGAAGCCTCCTACTTGAATGAAACTGTGGCCAATCTGATTATTGAGGATGTAAGGGTAGGACATGTCATAATAGCTAAATGGAGTGAAAAGGTATTATATTGAGTAGTGACTAGAGAAACATCCCAAATCCAAACACCTCTTAGTGGAAGCTATGACATCTAGGATCCTACTTGAGTTATGGGTAGAACTTGTTGCTATGTTGTGGCCTCTATTAAAAACTTAGCTTATTGGACAACATCTTTAGCTATCTTTCATTTGATGTCTTTCTCCTATTTATTCCTCTTGTATTCTTCCTCCCTCTTCTTTATATCATCCTCTTATTCTTGCTTATTCTTTTTTTTCCTCTCTTTTTTGTCCTTTTCTTATTTATTACTCCTCTCTTCCTCCTCTTATTTTTCTCTTCTGCTTCCTTTTTCTCTTTCTTCTTTCTCTTATTTTCTTCTTCTTTCTACTTTTGCTCTTATTTTTCTTTCTTCCTCTATTCTTCTTCTCTCTTCCTTTTCTCTTATTCCTATACAACTTGGCCCTATGCCTAGGCTTATGCTTGTACATGCACTTATTGTTACCATAGGGCTTCATTGTGTTCCTCCCTCTTCTTCTTGATAGCTTCCTCTACCTACCATTGTTCCCAGTATGCTACATCTTGTTTTTGTTTTTGTTTTTCTACTTCTTTTTCATTTTTCTCTTTTTCCTCCTATACTTGTTGTGTAGCAATGGATACTTCTTAGGCCTACCTATCCATATCTTGGGACTTTTGCATGTCTACATCAACATCTTTTCCCTTTTGTGAGGACTTAGCCTCTTTAGCTTATTTTGTTGATTTTTATTATTGGACTTCTTTTTTTTCTTTTTTTCTTCCTTCCTGATCTGGTGTTCAGCTATGTGAACAGCTTCCTCCCTTGAAACCTATTGTTCCTCCATTATTGGCTACTCTTGTGAAATTTACTCAACTCTTATTCCTACAGTGATGGCGGGGAATCCTATGGTCATAACTGCAAACTTGGAAACTATTTCTTTTTCTTGCCAACTATGATCATTCTACATCATGGTGGTGGTGTAGAAGATTTGGGATTAGGTTGTGCTTCCTATGCAACAATTGGTCTACCAAATGTGCATTCTTATAAGGTAGGGGAGACTCTTACCTCCCATTACATTTTGGGATTGCACATAAGTTATTATAGTGGAATGCTTGGTATGGGTGAAAATATTATGTTAAGTGAACATTTTAGATCAATCAAATGATGGAAGAAGTCCAGTCTATGCTGAAGTTAATCTACCTCTTCTTAGACTATATTGACAATTATGGAAGGTGGGAAAGCTAGGAGTTCTACCCATAGCTCAAGTGGAACCTACTTCAAAATTTCCATTATGCACACCACCTTCTAGAAAAATAAATCTTTCTCCTCCTCTTTCTCATATTAGTCTCCAACCATGTCTACCAACATGACCTATTAGACTTCCTATGCATATGTACCCATCTCCATGAGGTCATTTGAGATAGCTATCTATGGCACCATTAGATCATCCTTTCAAGTCATCATGTTGCATGTTGTTCACTTTGGGGGAGGGGGAACTGAATGTGGAACTACTTTATGCTTCCCCTTTTCTACTATGACCTTGATGCTAACTCTAATTATCATACAATATGAATGTCTATGCTTAATGGTATAGATTGTAAAGGGGCTACTCATCTAGCTACATGCTATTTTTGTCAGGAAACTTTAGCTTATGACATATCCATCATGATAAACAACGGGAATGATTTGAATGGTGAGCATGGAAGCTCATGAATTGTGATAAAGACTCCCTTGGGTAGTAGAGTGACTATGACATGTTGACTCAGGTACTACAAGATATCAAGTGACACTCTGGGGTATGTGGCAATGAGGTTCGAGCAATATTCCCACTAAGATTTGAACTTACCCTCATATGTGAGGGCTCCACATTTTTTCATCCATATTATGTTACAAAATTACTATTCTAACTAGTAATCCATATCTAGGTATACTTATCCCTTTAGTGATTTCCTCTATATGAAGCAAAGTAGAATGATCAAAAATTGATATTAGAATATATGTCTAGGAGTAGTGGGACACTTTTCAATTTTTTTGATCAAATATTGGATGAATTACTTAGGCCAATTGAATTTTTTATTCTGGTGGATCATTTTGTGAGTGATGTCCACAACTCCCTTAGGTATTTTCTTGATAAACTTGGTCATCTACCAAAATCTTCTAGTGATGCACTAGACAAGAATGTGCACTAGTCATTGGGGATTTCATCAATAGGAATCCCCTAATTTTTTCCACATATAGGTCTCAAAATTCCTAAAATATGGGAGGCATTTTAGTCTTGTAGGTTAGTAGGGAATATCCATGTGTAGGTATGCCCAAGGCTTAGGCCATGGCTTGTGTGTTAATTACCATAGTCTCATTTAGGGCCAAATAGATTGTGACCTGATTATATTACCTAGGTAATAATTAAACTATCTCTCCTAGGTCACCAAATATCATCATCTATAGCATGCGCTCATCATCTGTGTTCTAAAATCAATGGGGAGCTATGAGAGTGAGTGGTTATGTGGAATCAATATGATCAAGATAGAAGATCTTCTATTAAAGTTATCAAAGGTATTGAAATGGCTCTTGATCATTATACTTGGTTTGTTAAAGCACCATGTTGACACCTATGGCTTCATTTTATGCTTTAGAGAGGGGTATAATTAGTTGCATGGTATCCATCACTATGTGAGAGGAAATTTGAATGCTCTATATGCTCTATGTAATGAGAATAGTTTGGCTCCTAATAGCTATAACTTATGAAAATATGATAAGGATGAATTTAAAACTTGATGTTCAAACTTAGATTTTATAGATTTGTCACCTCTGAGCTTTCATATCTAGGCCATGCTTAGTTATCTAGTCATCTTGAATGTAATGGTGGATGTGGAAAATCTACATCTAATCTAGTCATTAAAGTAGTTAGTCATTGGAACATGTGTGGAGTTACATCATTATGTTCTTTGGTGTCTATATGAGGGGTATGAGTAGCTAATGTTGACTGACCAGTGATTTGTTGAAGATTGCATTAATCGACCCTTAGCTCTAACATTTACTTATAGTAGATGACCATTATCTAATGGGTTTCTTACTAATGGGATGTTTCAACATCTTTCCTAGAATTAATATTTTTTAATGACTCCTCTTTGACTTTTCTATTAACACGTGTAGATTATCCTATGCACATCTTGCGTAAGTGATAATTGGTCTTTGTACTTCACAAATGTTATTACTGAGATCATTTACAAAAAAAATAGAAAATAAACACACATAAAACATGCAAAATAGGGAAATCCTAATCTACATGGTGCCACTCAGCACCCACTTAGCTTGAAAAATGAGATCAATAGACTATTGTTGATAGGGTTTAAGCTTACAACCATTTACCCACCCTACTAAGATGGTTCCCTAGAGATACCTTAAAACTAGGGTTCCTTGCTACATTAGGTCATGTATAATGTAAGGCCCTTTCCATCTTATTTGTAATTTGCCTGAGAATGCTTTGAGGTGACTATCATATGATAAATCTAGTTGATCTTTGTGAAATTATTTTTAGCATAAGTTCCTATCATGCCATTCTTTATAAATTTAATTATGCACTTCCTACATCAATGTTATTTTATGTCTAAAGTCATCCATCTGGTTTAGTTCAAGGAGCCAATTAGTAAGAGACTCCTGATCTTTGAGTCACAACACTATGGTAATGTGTAGGTTGGGTATTAGATATTCCATTGACATGACTTTTTCTAAACCATACACTAGTTATAATGGTGTAAATATTATATCTATTTTATAATGTGTATAATATGCCCATAAGATCATAGGAATGCAATCTTCCCAATCATCTTTCTTGACATCATAGATTTTTGTAAGAATTTTCCCCAATACCTTATTGAATGATTTAAGTTGGACATTAACTTGTGGATGACAGGTGGTTATTTTATGATGGGAGATCATAAACTCTTTAGTCAAGGCCTTGATGGTGTTATTTATAAAGTGGGTTCCTCTATCACTGACTAACTTTATAGGGCATCTAAACCTAGTAATGATATTTTTATATAGAAATTTGTTTAAATCCTTTGCACCATAGCTAGGTGTGGTAGTAGCTTTAACCCACTTAGAAAAGTGGTTTGTCATAGTAATGATGCACCTTATTATATTCCACTTTTTTGGTGGGTTGATTGGTCTGAAAAAATCAATCCCCCATTATTTTAAAGTCTACTATACTAATAGGGGATATAATGACATATCATCATTTTGGAGTGGTTTATTAATAGATTATTATACATCATAGTGTTACACAACTATGTGTGCATCTTGGAACAAATTTGGCCACCATAGTCCATTATGTAGAATATTTCTAGCTATAGCCTCTCCTATGAAATGTCTTCTTATGACTCCTTTATGAACTTCTTCCAAGAGTTGAGGTCATTAATGTTTGAGGATAACCCTATGTAGGACTTCATCCTTTCCCAAGTGATATATAAATCCATTAATGATGATATATGGTAGGGCTCTAGTCACAAAGTGCTTTTTATCCTACTCTTGAAAGTGCACTCGGAAGATTATTTGCTTGAGGAAGTTGACAATGGCTTCAAATTTTCTAGGAATCATAAAGACATGAAAAAGATGCACACAAGAGATTATTATTTGAATTATTTTTCTTCTTCCCCATTTGAGATATGGTTGAGGTGGTCTGGTCCTACATTCTCCCTTCTTGGATTGACATTTATGTGGAATTGAAACTCTTGGAAAAACATCAACTAGCAAGAGATTCATCCTCCTAGCATTAGTTTGTTGACCAAATATCATAAGGATTGATGTCTAATGAATACTTCAAGTGGTTTTACAAGTAGACAATTCCATAATTTTTGAAGTGAAAACATAATGGCTAGTGCTTCTCACTTAGTGGTTATGCAGTTTTTCTCTACGTCAAATAGTTTCTAACAAGAAAAGTAAATAGGATGGTCAAGTGCACCATCTTTGGGCTAAAAAAACACAACACCAACTACAATGCCTAATATATATATATGTACATGGAAAGGCATATTATATTATGGAAAAATGAGTATGGGCACAATAACTAGTTGATATCTTAGCTCAATAATAGTTGCTTGACATTCTGAGTCCAGACAATTTTTGCATTTTTGCATAATAAAGTTTCTAGCAGAGATGAAATAGATATGTAGTCTTTGATAAAATTTTTGTAGTAGCCTATATGTCCAAGAAAAGAGTGCACTTACATGGAAATAATAGGTGGAGGAATATTTAGTATTACTTCAATTTTTGGTTGATTTACAAGAATACATTAATTTTCTACTGCATATCTGAGCAAATCTCAAAATGGTGTAAAAAAATAAACATTTCTTCATATTCAAGGTGATGCATAGGGCTCAACATCATTCCAACATTAAATGGAGCTTGGATAAATGCTATTTTAATAGGGATAAGACTACCCAATTTTCAAGGTAAACTTCCATTAAGTCAAGAATGAAATCCTTGAATGTTATAACCACTACACGAGAGAAAACTCTAGGTGCATTCTTAAGGCCAAAAGGCATGACCTTGTATGTAAAAGAACCTCATTAGAATTTAAAAGTTTTTTTGGTTCTATCCTCTTTTATGATCAAAATATAATGATATACACTAAACACATCTATGAAATAATATGCTTTGTCTCCTATGATAGACTCCAAAACTTCATCTATGAATGGTATTAGAAATGGATTGTTTACATAGACATTGTTCAGAATGTGTTAGTCCCCAAATACTTAGATTTATCTTGTTTCTTGAGTTAAAATACCATGGGGCTTACCCAATAATATTTTTATACTAGATATACTATTACTATATCCTACATTCTATCTAATTTGGCCTTTACTTTCAACTTCATATTAGGATTGAGCTTATATGGTAGTTTCTTGATTGGCCATGTTCACTCCTTCAATTAAATATGAATCTCACCAAGAGATGGTTAGACTCATCAAAATTATAATTATTTAATGGGAAAGACATCTTATTAATACTAAGGAGTTGTATAGATTTTAAAATTTTAGTTTCCATCTAATAATCACCTATGCTTGCTAGTTTTGAAACCTCCTCGATTCTAATGTTAGTGACATGCTTCTTAATAAGTTGTTTATAAATATTTCTTTTTTCATCATCATTATATTATTATACTCCTATGACCTTCTTATTTATGACTTTAGATGTTTTTTTAGTCATATAAAATGCAAAATTTGGTTACTTGAGCATGACTAATGACACCCAACCCATAAGTCCCTCTTGCTTGCTCTCTTCACCATCTTAGGCTCTTTTTCACTGATTCCCAAACATCCATGGCCTTCCAAACTTTACCCCAGCTAGACCAGATTGATTTACCCATGAGAAATCCATCCTCATAAGTGTTGTAACCCCGAAAAAATAGTGCCCAACTTGTCCTATAGCACTAAACTCTAGGGTGTCCCACTTTTGATGTTGTTGTCCAAGTGTATTTTGAGCCCCAACAATTAGATTCTTCTAATCCTTATCATTTTATTTATCATCCTAATGTGATTACATCTAACTCATGATCAATAGTTTCTTATATAAACCCATTAAAATTCCATTTAGAAGGGTTGACACTCATTTACAAGAGAGAAATAAGAATACAAGTAAGTACACTCATGCACTTTTCCCTATTCTCTGCACATAACCTTCCAATATTATTCCAAGCCTATTCAAACCTTTGTACTAGTCCCTAGCCATTTGAAGTACACTTAGTTTTGTATCTAGTTCATTTTCATACATAATTGTATCAAGAACTTTAATGGGATAACTACATTATCTTGATCCCTCCTTAGAGTATTGATATGTAGGAAACATGCCCACATATAGGGTGTGAAGTGTGTCCACTATATGCTTTACACATTAACCCTTTTTCCCTATTTGCCAAAGTTTATTTTAATTTCATAAAATATCCATGTACATAAATAATCATATCTATAAGGAGTTTTATTGATAGTGAAGACCTAAAAATTGGTACACATGCTCACCTTGAGTGGGCGAACAAAACCCAAAAAGATTAAACTCTCATGATAATAGTGCTAGAGAAGGACTATAATGTTGAAGCCTAGGGTGTCTAGTTTTAACACTCATATCCAATCGAAAAATGAATTCTAATATCTTTTTTGTGATAGTATCCCAGTCTTGCATGAAAATTTATAGACCCTATCTCAGATTGGATAGCTCAGAATAAGCTAAGTTACATTTCTCCTTAATCTTTTACTATTTTTAGAAGGTGAAACTGTAATTAAATTTCAAAAATTAGTGGCCATAATTAGGAATATTATTTACTAACTTTCCCTACTCCGACTTGTCTATTAAATAGGAATAAAACTCCATTACTTTAAAAAATAATAAAACATTTGGTGAACCCGACTTACTTCAAATTTTTGCACAAAATCCCTAGAAACACTAGGGTAAATTATTTTTGATTTTTTACCATAATTTCCTAATTTTTCCTATATTTAAAAATTATAAATATAAAAATTAATTACAAAATTATCATATATTTTTAAAACCCTAGTTTGCACATATTAGGTCATTTTTGCATACAAACACATTCCAAACACTAGGAAAAACATATTGTTAATTTTAGAAATATTTTTTGATTTTTCCTAATTTTTTAAAGAAAGATTATTAAAATTTTATATAAACTCATATAAAAATTTAAAAATTATAATACTAGTTTTAAAATTTTAAAAATCATTCAAACACCCTATTCCATCAACTAGCTCCCAGTAATTATCCAAATTATTTTCTAAATTTTTAGTTGCATATTAAAATCAGAAAATCATTTCAAATTTCAAAAATTCATATTAATTTTTAAAAAATTATTTTTCTCAAAACAATAGTTGAATCTACTAGGTCCCATTAAATCAAGCATTTTCCCATTATTTTTTTATTTTTTAACTTTGCATACTTAAATAAAAAATTCAATTTCAATTTCAAAAATTTATAGTATTTTGTAAAACTATCATTGTTAAATCCCTAGTTGCATGTACTGTCACCTATTTTCTTCTTGAGGTATTACTTTACATCCATAATCAAATTTTAAAAATAATCCTCACTTATGTACAAATTTTTCTTACATTTCTTGTAAATAACAAGGACACCATAATGGGCCCTATCATGTACATGAATGATAAAGTATATCATATGATAGAACAAAGCTTCATCCTTTACATTTCATGATTATGTTTCATTATATGGGATGATATTAAAAAATTCATTTCAAAATTGCACAAGAATTCTTGAATATTTTATTTTACTCGTGCAAAATAATTTTAAATTCTCTTTTGATAAACATGTTAAAAAAGTCATGCTACAAATCAAATTTTTCTATGCATTAGTGAAAAATTTCATGATCTCTATCCTTTAATCTTTATCTCTCATATGGAAACATTTACAAGTTTATCATGCTAAACACATTATACATATCATAACACATGTCAAAATTCTTTATGCATCAATGCACAATTCCATAATATCTATCCCTTATTTGTTATCTCTCATGTGTAAAGTTCTCTATAATCATATTACAATCTAATTTATAACTCCACTTACATGAATTTTATCCTATATGCATAGTTTCTACTTAAATGAATATGCCTCTTTGGATACTCTTGTTTCAATGTCATATTTCATGCAGAAGAAAGAAATCCATTCTCCTCCTCTCCCTCAAGAGGGTGATATCTACTTTCCCTATAACTAGGTCCATGCTATCACTCCTAAAAAAGGTAAGGTAGACTATATTATTGTTCTTGATGCATACATTCAGCCTATAGCTTCTTCAAACTATCTTTAACATATGTGATTACATGTTTAATTAAAAGTAATTATGGTTTGTAAAGGGATAAAATCACTAGTATGAGCAAGATAATTTTTGATTTACAAACATAGAATTAGATATTACATGAAAAGATCACAACATTGGAAAATCAAATTATAATACAAAAACCCCAAAGGCACCCTAGTGTCAATCATGTATATGCACCTTCACCTAGTCAATTGGTTATAAGTAATGTTACATATCAAAACATGAAATCACGATAAAGTAACTCTACACCTAGTGATTCAAAAAACATTCAAAGGTCACATAAGAGTTCAAGTGAGGTACTAAGGGAAATGATTAAATATAAGTTAACAAAAATACCTCCTCTACATCTAGTGAGAAGATCCAAATATTATTCTACATATCATAGATTGCATGGGCATCACACAGATTCATGTTTTGTATTAAAAAACATATACAACAATTAATTTCTAATAAGGACCTTATACAAGGGAAATTAGTCAAGAAATCCATAGTGACATAGGACCACATTCACAAAGGGTCAAATTATAAAATAGTACAAAAGTGGCTACCAAATTATAGCTTAGAATAAGAAAATGATCAAAAAGTAAAACTAGACTAATAAACAGTACCACAAGCATAAGTAAAGCACAAAAAGATACACACCTACCTCTCCAAAATGAGTCTCAACTTTCAAAGAAGTATGGGTTTGGTCAAAAATATCTACAACAGAGTGATTATCAAGGTCGAGGGTTAGGCAATCAGGCTCAAGGCATCATTACTCCTATTCTAGTAGTTGATAATGTTTGTCACCAAGGCTTGGGATTTATTGAGCATCCTAAGGTAAATCATTCATAGACATAATTTATCAAAGGAAAATATCAAAATACAATGAAAGTCAACACCATCATTCCATTTGTTTAAAATTAAGATGATAATAATGAGTGGAACAATATAAGTTATTATGATTTCCAAGATATCGACAATCAATTTGAATATTCAGAGTCATATTCATTGTAATTCCCTCATACTTCACAATCACACATGATTCCTTTATTTGATATAAGACACAATGATAGGGAGTCTCCCACAAGACTCATTGGTTATTATCATCCCTTCTCAACCTTAATTTTACATATTTTCTTTTTGTTTGCTCATACATAGTTTCTCTGTATTTGTTGTACATAATCTCCTTATGCTTGATTATACATAACTCATATCAAAATCCAAAACCATTCAAAAATGTATAAACACCAAAAACATTTATATTGTATACATCATCCATGTTTTACATTGATAATATCATGCTAGGACTTACATTTGCTATTCTATGCTTATTTTTTATTGATTTATCTATATTACCATGCTTCACTTGATCTTGTTTGAGTGTGTGCAGTGACATCCAACTACTTGATTGCTTCAATCTACCCATTGAGAGGGAATCCTACATCTAATTCAAGACAAACCTAGATATGCATACCCATTGGGGGCATCTTGTACATGACTACACCATCTAAGTTATGTCATTCCTACACCACACACTCTATTTATCATGTTGACATACATTACTTAATAGCTTATGTAGATTAGCATATCGAAACTCAGTAGTATATTGCACTTGAGTATTTCTTAGCATATACCTAGTCTTGTAATTCATATCTTACATATTTTACAATCTTGTTTTGATTAGTTAGATGAAATTTTATTTTCCAGTATTTACATGCTTTCCTTCTTTGCTTAGTGTAGCTTGATGTGGTTACATCTCCAATTTCTATTTGTCTCTTATTTGTGCCTTAGAAAAATTTCCAATGTCCTTTGCATATATGCATGTGTGTACCTTTGGACATTTTCCAATGTCCCTTGATTTTACTCTTCTATGTGTGTATGGATTTTGTGCCAATCTTGCTTATTTTTATGGTATAATGCAACATTTGAATATGCCTTGTATGTTTGATTTCTTGTATGAGTGACATGTGCCCATGTCCCTTAATTGCTTAAACCATTGGCCACCCTTATATTCTTCTTGATTCTTACTTTTTATGCTTTTTTTTTGATTTCTTGTCATTTTTTCCAATGCCATGATCCATATCATGCATTTAACTTACTTTCTTGGATTCCATGATGGACATCATGCTCCATCCCTCATTGACAACTAACAACTAACATCTAACATTTCTAGTTCTAGTTAAATACATTGAACATGTTATCACTTTGTTACATCTATCTAGGAATGACCCTATTGATATAAAAATCTCTCAATGCAAATATTTTTATATCTCAAGATATCTTGTCAATTATCATTGTTATATCATGTATATATGCAACATAACACACTTGAAGGACTAATTTATTCTGAGGGAAATCATTGTAAGTTAAATAATTACTACCCTCAGAAGAGGGGACAAAAAATAAGGGTTTTTTCATAGAGATAAAATCTCTTAGAAGTCAAAATAGTAGCATTCAGATCACCTAGTTCAGAATCCAAATTTCAAACTAGCTAAAACTTAACAAAAAAATAGTGACAATTCTAGATCAACAACTAGTTTTAGCATAGGACAACAACACCAAAAATGAATATTAGCACCAAACATAAGGTTTTGATCATTTTAAAACTCTTTTACAAGTATAATAACACCCATGTTTTCTATTAATAATCAAAAATGTTAGCTTAGCTATAATTTTTACACATCCAAACAAGTCAAAATTAACAATTTCAATACAATTTTCTTAGGGAATCTAGATATAGGGGTATCATGCGTGGCATGATGGCTATCACTTCCAATTTTATATTAGGTAGTTGAAATAAATTCTAAATAAAAATCCATGTTCTAGACACTAGTGATTAGGGGAAATGTGCATAGCACATTAGTCTTATTTTGTTTTTGAGTTTAGTTTATTACCCAGACATTCTTAGAATTTTCATGCCTTGCTTCATCTGTAGGTGGTTGGCATCATTTTAAAGCTGAAATTTCATACAATTTTAAATTCTTGAGTACCTAAGTTCTTGATTTGGATTTCAAATAAGCATATTGCATCAGCTTTAGATTGGATTTCATACAAGCCTAACCTCCATCTTTTGAAATGGCCAAGAGTGGCCTAGTTTCTAGCATACATTTAGCTATCTATGCCACATTATTAGATTTTTAGAGCATCCATGGGATCCATGATCCATATCATATGACATATATTCTATACTGGTATCACTTCAAATCTTTACTTCATGGGTAAATGATGGAGCCAAAGGGTCTACCTTTGCATTCTTGAGCCACCTATTCAGAGGAATTGGACATAAAGTCCAAACATGGATTATGACACACATGATTCATTAACTTCACTTAGTTGGTGATGATGGAGCCAAAGGTATTTCCTTTGAATTCTTGAGCCACTTTTTAGGTAATTGAGCACTCATCTCTATTTGTGATATAACTTTTAGTACAACATCATCCAGTACAATCTAACATTACTCAGCCTACTCAGGATCATAATAGGTTTTGTATTGGTTCATGTACGCGATGAGGTGTATTCATTCCTTTCTCTTAATTTTACTTTTAATTAGATTTTGTATGTTTTTTATTTATATCACATATAATAAGAACTGATCTACTATTTTTTTCATTTCATAGATTCACACTTGCACAATGTGTTCTCTATGCACTATCCAATATTACTCATCATCATACAAGCTTCATGGGCTTCATCTTTGTAGGTAAGTTTGAGTAAATTTTTTATTATTTCCTTTATCCTATTATTTCACTTGGTTGCATCACTAAAATAAATTTAGGGGGTTTGAAAATACAATCATATAAAATGCAAAATCTGGTTACTTAACCATGACTAATGACACCCAACCCATAGGTCCCTCTTGTTTTCCCTCTTTACCATCTTAGGATATTTTCACTAATTCCTAGACATTCATGGCCTTCTAAACTTAACCCCAGCCAACCCATACTATTTTCCCCATGACAAATCCATCCCACTATATCCTATAACCTCCAGACACTAGTGCCCAACTTGGACTATAGCACTAAACTCTAGGGTGTCCCACTTTTGGTATTATTGTCCAAGTACATTTTGAGTACCAATGGTCAAATTATTATAATCATTATCATTTTCCTTGTTAGCCTAATGGGAATACATCTAGCCCATGATTAATAATTTACTTTATAAACCCATTCAAAGTACATTTAAAAAGGTTGGCACTCATTTATATGACAGAACCAAGAATAAAAGAAAGTACACTCAAGAAATTTTACCTATTCTCTACACACAACCTTCCAATATTATTCCAAGATTATTAAAACCTTTGCACCAATCCCTAGACATATAAAGTATACCTATTTTTGCATCTAGTTGTATTTCATACACAATTACACCAAGCACTTCAATGTGAGAACTACATTAGCTTGATTCCTCCTCAGAGTATTGGTATGTAGGTAGCATGCCCACACACAAGGTGTGAAGTGCATCCAATGTATCCTTTACATACTAACCCATTTTCCTTATTTTACAAAGTTTCTTTCAATTGCATAAAATATCCAATAAAGTGAATAATTAACTCTACAAGGAGTTTTGTTGATAGCAAAGACCTAAAAATTGGTACATAGGCTCACTTTGAGTAGGAAAATAAAACCTAGAAAGCTTAAACTCTCAGGACAATAGTGTTAGAGAAGGATTGTAGTGCCAGAGCCTAGGGTGTCTAGTTCTGGTTCTCCTATCCAATCAAAAAACAAAGTATAGGATCCTATTTGTGACAATGTCCTAGTCGTACATGAAAATTTATAGACCCTATCTTTGACCAAATAACTTAGAATAAGATAAGTTACATTTATCCTTGCTCTCTTACTATTTTTAAAAAGGTCAAATTGTAATTAAATTTCACAAATCAGTGGCCATAATTAGGAATATTATTTAATGACTTTCCCTACTTAGACTTATTAAATAAGAATAAAACTTCATTATTTTGAAAATAAAATAAAATAGATGCATAACTTATCTTCCTTAGTCAATGTTATGTCAGTGTCCTTGAGTGGTTCTTCAGGTCACTCAGGCTCAAATAAATAATTCAAGTCTAGGTCACCATCAAAATTTGAATCTTCAATATCATGTGTGTCATCTTGTATGCAGTGACATGGTTTTGTTAGAGATTTTTATTATTTCTTAGAAGTTTATACCTTTATAATGCCTCATTAAGATCAAAGGCTACATTTTTCTATGTAGTAGATTATTTTTTGGTGCTCAAGTCTTCTACACACCCATGGCACAAAAAATAATTGAGTTTATACAATGTATTATGGACCAATAGATTTTCATCTTCAAATACAAAGGTCTATATAAAAACACTCTACATTTGTGCCCAATGTTTGGTCTCCCTTCTGTATTATTAGTGCATGTACCTTGCTGCTAGTAATGGATCAAGTGTATAGTATAAGATGTGAATCTAGAGTTGACCAAATTTTGGTCCTTAAATCCAAAATATGGCAGCCGTATTTTCAAAAAATCATCTAAGTCTATATATTTTGCCAGGTTTAGTACTTATTTTTTCTTTGGAAGAAGTGTTCTTTGTCAAGCCCTAACCAATATACAAGTCTAATTATTTTGGACGGATTGTTTTAGTCTTTTGCTAAGTGTTTTATCTTTCATGTTTTTGTCTTTGGGTTTTTATCTTTGAGTTTTTGTTTAAGTGTTGAATTATTTTGGATAATTTATTCACGACAAATTTTTTGAAGGGTAACTTGCATCTTTTCCAAAGGAATTATTTGAGACATTTTGTCTGAAACAAATTTATCAAAGGGTATCTTTCTTATAATAAATGGTCCACTTCAACTTTTTCAAAGGGTATGTTTCAAATTTTTTGTGAAGTACTTTTTCAAGCTAATGGACATTTTCAACTTTCCCAAAGGGTCATTTGCAAGAAGGCTGAAAGGTACTTTTCAAAAATTTTGAAGGGCATTTCAACTTTCCTAAAGGGTATTTTTTTGGAAAGTGGACACTTACAAATTTTTTGAAGGGGAACTTACATTTTCAAAGGATCATTCAATTTTTTTGAAGGACACTTTCATTTTTACCGAAGGATACTTTACAACTTTCATGAAGGGATATTTTCAAATGCCTGAAAGATTGTTTCCATGGGGGAGTGAACCATTTCAAAAATACACAGGGTATTTTAATTTTGAAAGAGACACTTACAATTTTTTGAAGGGTCACTTACAAGAAGCCAAAGGGTATGTTTCCTTTCCAAAATGGTCTTTTTCACTTTTTTGAAGGGTCATTTAAAATAACCAAAAAGGGCTAAATGAAAAGTTTGAAGGAATTATTTTGAAGAAATTATCTGAAGAATTCTTTTAAAAAAATTGAAAAGGTGCCAAAGTCTAATTCTTTTAGACATTTTGTCTGATACAAAGAAAACATGATTTCCTTTGAATTTTTTGTCCACAAAAATTATTTGAGGCATAAAGGACCAAGTGAAAATCTGAAATAAAGTAAAAAAGGAAACAAAAGACCTAAATAAATTATTTCAAGAAAAGTTGCAACATAAGAAGTCTGAGGAAATAAAATTTTGAAGAAATAATTGAAAGGTGATGGCCTATAGAACATCAATTTTAGACTATAAGAACTAACTATTGGATTTTAAAATAAAGGATCAATAAGAACCTAAAGGTGAGGATAAAGGTAACAAGTGGCAATTATAACTAAGCTTTTGGTTTAGTTGTAACAAATGTAACTAATGTTTTTAGTTCAGTTATAACTCATTGTAACTAAATCATTTAATTACATGTCATAACTCACCCACTTCTCTCCCATGCAAATGTAACTGAGTCTTTTAGGATGACACATTTCCAAGTGACTCTTGAACTTCCTTTGATTTCTCCACCTCTCAAAGGCTATATATATGCATTATTTTAGATTATTCAGGATCCCCCACTGGTTATTGGGGAAACTCAACTAGATTTTTACTTGAAGAACTATTGAAGAGATACAAAAGTTTGATTACCTCTCATATCTTATAATATTAAGTAAATATCTAATCATTATTGGTCTAGTCCAGTGAAAGATTATCTTTTCTAGCTTGTACTCTTGATGGTATACCAAAGAATATTACTATAGGTCTTTGTAGTACACTTTTCTAAGTGTAGCTCTCTTTTCTAAGTGTAGCTATATATTAGAAGTGATTCATGACTATATATTTCTTTGGATTATTCATTTCCTTCTTAAGAATCATATACCTTCTCCAATCTAGCAAATGAAATATTGATGTAGCAATGGATCCTGAGTTGTAAGTCTTGTGTAAGAAAACTCCTTATTTTATCTTTAAAGTAGTGGTTTTATTCAATTGGGAGGATACTAAATATTGGTACATCACATTTTTATGTTCTTATTTGTTTTCATAAACTCTTTTCATACACACTTGATAGATTAGAGAGAGTTTTAAAGGTGCATCAAGGGGAGCTAGCCCCTAATATAGAGATTCATCTTAATGAAATTATCACCCACAACAAGAGAGATGATTAAATTTTTCCACTTAGATGAGGATGACTGAGCATCTCTTCAATGGTGTAAATCAAAGCATCAATAGGTTTTATCATGCCTGGTGGGACCTATAATTCCTACAAGATTATTCAATATTGGTACTAGTCTTGGCATTGTTGAAGAGAAATAAACATCTAAATTTAGTACCTATTGACTCCATTGAAGAATTAAAGTCTTTGGTTGATGATAAATATTATTTTCCATGCCAAAGGTGACCACTAGGTCTATTTCTAAAGGTGTACCCTTTGAGTTTATCGAATTACCTCCATATTCCACCAAAAGGTTCAAGTTTGTCAATATTCATCCTTATAAAAGAGATTATGTGTTTAAATATTCCAAGTTTGTGTTAAATTACATTCTTAATACTTATAGTGATCATTAAAAAATGGCTATAAGACAACCTTTTGTGCCTTTCATCGGGGCATCTCCCTTACATCTTTCCTAATATGATCAGATTCTAGGAGCTACTCTTAAAAATGTCCTATCTTTTAGTGGAGATGGTCTAATTATTTTTATTGACCACATCAAGAATATAGAATTTTTTTTAATATCCATAATATTACCCAAGAAAATTTAGCTATTAGGTTGTTGGCCTTGTATTTCAAAGGAAAAGTCTTGGACTAGTATGGGACCCTCCCTGTAAATTCTATTAGACCATGGGATTAGTTAAGGACTCTATTGACTGATAGGTTCAGGGAAAAGAGTGATCACCTATATTTAGATAAGAAATTAACCACAATAAATAGGTAAAAACATGAATTCATGCAATATTTTAATACTAGGTTCTAAAAAACTTGGGACAAAATCCCAATTCTTGTGAGGCTAACCACAAACTATGCACTTTTGTATTACTTGAAAGCATTGAATAATGGCATTGCCATGATGATTCAATGTATGGGTGGAAAAACACTATCTACCACCTATGAAATAGCCATAATTCTAAGAATTTTCTTGTTCAAGTAGGAAAGATAGCTCCTAGACCTCTAATGCCACTATTCCCTAATTTTCATTCTCCCAGTCAAAGTGCATTTCCCACTTTAGTTTCTTTACCTGGTCAGGAAAAATCTACCATTTCCCATAAAAATGAAATACATGAAGTTAAAATCTTGATTCAAAGTGTTACAAATGATTTATTTTCCCTTAAAATACAACAAGCTCAAGGTTATAAACCATATCAATCATGTAATCAATTTAGACAAACAAACAGATCCCATTTCCAAGGAAATAATTAGGGATAAGGCCAAATTACCCATGTCAAGACTTATCAAATCTATAATCCTAGTACTACTTCATCCTCCAAATCTATTTTCCCCACTCAAAACAATTTGGTCCAATAATATCCCAACTATCCATCTTCTAAAAATGGTCAAGAACAAGTTGCTTATGCAAATGAAATGCATAATCAAGGTATGGTAATGCAAGGCAGTCAATCTTTCAAAGATTAAAATTTTAAAGGATCAATGAAAGGTGGGGTGGAAAATGGACAACATTGGGTTTATTATACCCTCATAAATCTTTTGGAAGGTATGTTTTATGCCACTAATTTCTTGGGAAATATAAATAATCAGAATACTAGTGTTGCCTACAATACTAGGTCCAAAAGGAGGGCTATCAATGAAGCTCAAGGAGCTAATCAAGGACCTATTATGACTCCTAAATAATATCCTATGGTAAGTCTATCTAACACAGATCCTAAACTATAAGAAAATTATATAATTCCAAATTTTAGGATAGCTGCTACAACTCTACCTCCAAAAGCTACATCACAAAGTGCAAATGTTCATAAAGAGAACCCCAATGTGAGTAATCCTTACATCAATATGGTAGACCAGATGAAGAATATTCATATTAATATTTAATTTTGGTATTCTCTAACATTACCAAGGAAAAAATATTGACTTCAAAAGAAATTACATGGATTGGGCAAATAGGCTAGCCCATCTAGAAATGACAATGTCATTCTGGTAAATGGAACTCAATCTATGGATGGTCAAGTGAAGAAAGATGAGAATACTCATCCTTTTTACACATATATAATTATTGGTGATTTATTGGTTCATAATTTCATCATTGATAGTGGAGAAAGCACATCAGTTATCCTAAAATGTATAGCAGATAAATTAGGGCTCAAGTATGAGCCAATGACTAAAGGAGTTTTGCAATTAGATGGATAACTAACCAAGACCTTGGGGGTAGTGAAAGGTTTTAATTTAAAACTTCATTATTTTCATAATTATTAAATTCCCCATGATGTGGTGGTAGTATATTTACCTCCCTATTTTTCTCTTTGCTTGTCAAGGGACTTTACATCTAAGATAGGTGGATATTTGGTAGCCAATTGGTCCTACATGATGTTTAGGATAAAATATGGAACTAAGGTGAAGATTGTGTTAGAAAATATTCATATATATCACTTATAACCATACTCACCTAAGGTATTAAATTTTAACTGTGATTTCATTGATGAAGAAGAGCTTCATATTGACTAATCTCCATCATCTTCCCTTGAAGGAGTTTCTGATTTGTTCTTAGATGAGTGGGGAAATGACAACTATGAACATGATCCTTACAAGTTTATTTAATAATATATTATTGAAGTTTATTATATGAATGAGAAGGTATATTTTATACCTAAGTTGATGAATCCAAGTCATGATGCGAATGGCTTATGGTAGCTTTCCTTTGATGGGTCTAGAAGCAAGATGGGGGCAGGTGGTGGAGCTATGTTGATCTTACCTTCAAAGGAAATTTATTATTCATCCTTAAAATTTCAATTATCATGCACTTTTAATGTGTAAAATTATGAGACCCTCATTCATGGCCTTTAATGGGCAAATAAAAGAGGTGTCAAGGAATTGCAAGTGTTTGGTGATAGTGAGCTTGTTGTGAATCAAGTTAGAGGGTAGAATTTAACCAAGAACTCCTTGCTCAAATCTTATAAGCATAGAGTTTGGGACCTTGTAGAATATTTTATGGCTTTTAAAATAAGATCTATTCCAAGGGAAGATAATAATCATGCTAATAGGTTGACATTTATTGGTGCTCAATTTGATGTTCCAAAGGGCATAAAGGAAGACAAAAACTAGCCCCATCTAAAGGTGATTGTGAGACCATCCATACCAAATAATGTCACCAATTGGTAGGTATTTGATAATGACCAATAAATATAAATTTTTATACAATAATAGGCTGACTTTTCTTTCAATAATTAGTCTAAACTATAGCAATGATATGGAGGTTAAATTGTCTAACTGAAATCTAACAAGTTCCCTAAAGGCCTAATGACTCTTGAAAGCATATTCAATGAAGATGACCAGCTCACGAAGGAGAAGGTAAGCATGCCAAAAAATAATGATAATTTTTAAAGGGTATAAATCTTTAAATATAAGCTACTTGCACTTGGGAAGGTATGCAGTAGTCAAGAGAACATGATTTCATTGAATTATGCAAGGAGTTTAGTGATATTTTTACATGGGAGTATAGTGATTTGAAGGGTTTTGACCCAAGCCTAGCTCAACACACCATAGAGATAGATGAAAATTCCAAACCCATCAAGAAAATGCAAAGTCCAATCAATCCCAATATTGAGCCTCTCATAAGGAAAGAATTCACTAAACTAATTGAGTCCAAAATCATCTTTCCCATCAAACATTCTTCTTGGATGGCCAACTTAATCCCTTTTAGAAATAAGAATGGAGATATCAGGTCGTGTGTGGAATTTATGGATTTGAATAGAGTGTCTTTGAGAGACCATTATCCCCTCCCTTTCATGGATTAAATTTTTCAAGTGGTGGTAGATAGTGAGAGGTTTTCCCTCCTAGATGGTTATTCTAGGTATGATCAGATTTTGGTGAAAGTGACCAATATAAAATAGCCTTCACCACTAAATGGGTCACATATGCCTATAGGAAGATGCCATTTATATTTTCAAATGTTGGAGCTACTTTTCAAAATGTGATGGATATGGCTTTTCAAGGATTAACCAATGAAATTGTATTGGTATATCTTGATGATGTGACAATTTCTTTCCAAGGAGGCAAAAAATCATTTGAATCACTTAAGATAGATTTTTGATAGGTGTTGAGAGCTTGGGATCTCTCTAAACCCATATAAGTGTGTGTTTGTTTTTAATGAAGGTAAACTCTTAAGCCACATTATTTCTAAGAAAAGTCTATCTATCGATCCTGAAAGGGTAAGTACCATCTTGGTGTTGTCTTTGATTAAGCATAAAAAGGGTTTGTAAAGATTCTTTGGTAAGATAAATTTCATTAAGAGGTTTATTCCTAATTTTTATAACTTGTTCAAGCTCTTGACCTCCATGCTAAGGAAGGATGAGAGATTCAACTGGATATGAAGGATGAAATAAAAATTTTAGGAGATCAAGAAATCTGTTGCCTAAGTTCCTACTCTTGAAATTCCAAACTTCTCAAAGGACTATAATTTTTACACTTTTGGGAATGAAGAGGTAATGTCTGCAATTCTTACTCAAGCTAATTTTGAAAATTTTGAATAGCTTATTTCCTTCTTTAGTTGAGATTTGGAAGGCTATGAGATAAGGTACACATATGTTGAGAAACATGTGCCTTCAGTCATAAGGAGTTTAAACAAATTTATGCATATTTTATCTAATAAAAAGGTTAATGTTTTTATGCCTCATCTTAGTGTGAAAGACTTTTTTTTTATCATATATTTGAATGATAAAAGGGCAGGTTGGATCAAAAAAGTGATGGAGTATGATGTGGAGATCAAAACAACCAAGCTAATGAAGGGAAAATGACTATGTGAGCATCTTGATTTAGAATTAAAAAAGCAAAGGGAGGTTATTTTGGCACTCCATGATAACCATACACTATTTTTACCTTTATCCATGAGGATTTGGACACAAGACATGATTCATTTCCTTCAAACTAGTGAGTGTCCATAAGGTCGTAATAGGGCCAAGAAAAGGTACTTTAGGCTACAATCCATTCCTTATGTACTTGTTGATGGAGTGTTATTTAGAAAGGATTATTAAAGTGTGTTGTTTGAGATGTATTTATTTGTATTATATTGGTAAAGTGTTGCATGAGTTTTATGATGGACCATCTAGTGGTCACTTTGCTCCAAGAACCATAGCTGCTAAGATTATGAGAGTTGGTTACTTTTGGCCTAACTTGCTTAAATACAATCATGTTTGGGTAAGGAAATTTCAAAGGTGTGATCTATTTGATGGAAAACAAAAGCTAAATTATTTACCTCTTCATCCAATCCAAGTTGATCAACCCTTCATACAATGGGGTTTAGATTTCATAGGTCTGATCAATCCTCCTTCTAGTGTTGGTCACAAGTGGGTGTTGATAGCCACTAATTATTTTACAAGATGGGTGGAGGTTATATCTCTTAAGGAGGAAAATGAAAACTTAGTCTTGGACTTTTGTGAAGGTATAGTAACCAGGTTTGGTGCTCTTTCAACAATCATTTTAGATAATGCATTAGCCTTATTAGGAACAAGGACAAGTGAATGGGATTTGAAGCATGGCATTTATCAGCTAATTCCTCAAACTACTATCCCTAAGGGAATGGACTAGCTAATTCCACAAAAAATAAATTAATCAGGATCATAAAGAAGACTATGGAGGAAAATTAAAGGACTTGGCATACCAAGCTGAAGATAAACCTTTGGGTTGATAGGATCACCCTAAAGAGAGCAATTGGGAACTCACCATACACACTTGTGTTTGGAAGGGAGGCTAGACTTCTTATCTCACTTGATTTACCAACTTTAAACCTCACCTGTTAGCTATAATTGATGGAGAATGAGAGCATGGGAGTCAAATTGTGTGAGTTAATGGAGCTTGAGGAGATAATAGATGAAGCTATGCAAACCATGCCAACTCACTAAGAGAAAATAAATAAGTATTTTGATAATAAATTCATGCTAAGGATTTTTAGAGGAGACATTGTCCTAAAATGGAATGAATATAGGGCTAAACCTAGAAAACACACAAAGTTTGATGCCTTGTGGAGTGGCCCATATGTGATCATACAGTGCAAACAACACAATACTTTCCAAGTCTCAAAGTTGGATGGAGAGGAGCTGCATATCCCAGTAAATGGGATATATCTAAAGCATTGTTACTAAAGTTATTTTTTCTTTTGTACATAGTTTCCTATTTTCCTTGTGCTCCCTAAGTGTTGATGAATATCTCTCTTGTAGTATTGTTTTAGTCTTCTGCTAAGTGTTTATTCTTTTGGGTTTTTGTTTAAGTGCCAAATTTTTTTAGACAATTTTTCAGAGATGAATTTTTCGAAGGGAAACTTGCAACTTTACTGAAGGAATTTTTTCATACATTTTATTTGGAATAACTTTCTCGAATGGTATCTTTCTTGTAATAAATGATTCACTTCAACTTTTTTAAAGGGTATGTTTTAACTTTTTCAAAGGACTTTTTCAAGCTAAAGGACATTTTCAAGTTTCCCAAAGGGTCATTTTCAAGAAGATTGAAAGGTAATTTTTAGAAAGTCTAAAGGACATTTCAACTTTATCAAAGGGTATTTTCTTTGGAAAGTGGACACTTGCAAATATTCCAAAGGGGCACTTACATTTTGAAAGGATCATTTCATTTTTCTAGACACTTTCATTTTCTCCAAAGGATACTTTGCAACTTTCTCTAAGGGCATTTCAACTTTCCCAAAGGGACATTTTCAAAAGCTCAAAAGATTTTTTTTATGAGGGAGTGGACCATTTCAAAATTACAAAGGGTATTTTCCTTTCAAATGAAACTTACAATTTTTTCGAAGGGTCACTTGCAAGAAGTTAAAGGGTATGTTTCCTTTCAAAAGAGGTCTTTTTCACTTTTTCAAAGGGTCATTTTAAAGAACAAAAATGGGCCAAATAAAAAGTCTGAAGGAATTCTTTCAAAGAAATTGTCTGAGGAATTCTTTCATAAAACTTGAAAAGGTGTCAAATTCCAATTCTTTTAGACATTTTATTAGATACAAAGAAAACATGATTTCCTTTGAATTTTTTGTCTACAAAAATTATTAAAGGCATCAAGGAACAAGTGAAAAGATGAAAGAAAAGAACAAAAGAAACAAAAGACCTGAATAAATTATTTTGGGAAAAGTGCCGAGACAAGAAGTCTAAGGAAATAAAAGTTCAAAAAAATACATGAAAGGTGATGGCCCATAGAACATCAATTTTAGACTACAAAAACTAGTTGTTGGAGTTTAAAAGCAAGGATCAGTGGGAACCTAAAGGAAATAATAAAGGTAACAAGTGGAAATTGTAACTAATTTTTTAGTTTAGTTGTAATAAATGTAACTAATGCTTTTAGTTTAGCTATAACTTGTAACTGACTCATTTAATGGCATGGCATAGCTCACCCACTTCTCTCCCATGCAAATTTAATTGATTATTTTAGGATGACACATTTCCAAGTGAACCTTGAACTTCCTTTAATTTTTCCACCTCTCAAAGGTTATATATATGCATTCTTTTGGCTTGTTCAGGATCCTTCATTGGTTATTACGAAAACTCTAGCCAAATTTTTGCTCAAAGAACTCTTGAAGAGATACATAAGTGTGATTGCCTCTCATATATTATAATATTGAGTAATGATTGAATAATTGTGGCTATAGTCTAGTGAAAGATTATCTTTTCTATCTTGTACTCTTGATGGTCTACAAATTTATAGAAAGAAGATTGTTGTAGGTCTTTGCTAGTATTCTTTTCTAAGTGTAGAGATATCATAGAAGTGATTCATGATTGTATATTTCTTTGGATTATTCATTTCCTTCTTAAGAATCATATATCTTCTCAAATCTAGAATATGAAATACTGATGTAGCAATGGATCTTGAGTTATGAGTCTTGTGAAACAAAACATCTTGTTTTATCTTTAAGGTTGTGGTTTCAGTCAGTCAGGAGGATACCAAATATTGGTGCATCACCATTTGTTTTATTTCTTATATTTTTGAACTATTTTCATACACATTTAATAGATTAGAGAGACTTTTAAAGGTACATCAAGGGGAGTTATCCCCTAATCTAGAGATTCATCTCAATGAAATTGTCACCCATAGTAAGAAAGATGATTCCATTTTGTCATTTGGATGAGGAGAATTGAGCATCTCCTCAAGGGTGCAATTCCAAGCATCAACACCTAGTAATTTATTATGACATGGTATTCATTCCAGACTTCAACATAATTATGTACATGAATTTCAAGGCAATCACATTCTTTAATAAATATCCAACTAGTGCAGATGAACTATGGTAGCTAAAACTTACTAATGATGAGCTCGTAAGCATCATAACATTCAAGATGGTCATTATGATGAGTTTCTAACCATGTCATAGCAACACCCTTTAGAGCATTATTTAAAGCACTGACTCATTGATTGATGATTAGAACATGGACTTACAAGCACATGATGAAATCATTGATGTCTTATATTACATAGTACGTAGGTAATTATCACATGTGTGTAAAGACCATTTGCATCGATTAGAGTTCATGATCACCTCAAGCTTAATTAAGGAAGTGGGTATCTGAGTCATCACTAATACTACTTACCATGATAAAGTGACTTAATTTTTAAACTCTATGCAGTCTTAAATGTGATCATCAACTTGATACAAGAAATTAACTTGTGTCTAAGTCAGAGATTTTGCAAACATAAAAGCACATTCTTCAATGACAAACTGGTCTACCAACAACTGCATAATTACTAATTTGGTCCTCCACTATTATGATTTCTTGAGTTTTTGAGTGAGTAGCAATTTTACCTATGGTTTGGCATTCTAGTATAAGAATTTTCATTCAGTTACGAGTAGAGTTTTTAGATTCTCCTTAGCATTGACCTTCAGCGAACTAGTTTCTTGCAAAACATAGGGGGAATTTGGTTTAGCTAGAATTAAGTAAGGATTTCATGATCTATTGAGAGGAATGATAAAAAATTTATCACCTTGATGTACCTCAAGCTAGTTGTGCATTATATTGATAGTCATTTGCCCATCATATGCCCATTTTTTTCTTATTAACATAGGGTAGTGCATTATTATAATATTCATATATATGACCTCAAAGTCACCTCATAGAGACAATTCTATGAATTCAATTTTGACATATTCTAATCTACCAATAGGCTTAAATTTATTTTAATTAGCTAAGCTTAGAGTCATTGAGATGTAGCTGAGATCTAGTCATTAAATAGCTTCCCATGTAGATCTAGGAATCATATTAACTATGATACCAAAATCAAAGATAGCATTTGGGATCTTATAATTGGCAACCTCAATATCAATCCATGCATCAACATCTTAGGGTTTCTTCATTTTGACATAATATACTAGTTTTTCTATATTTTATTACTACACTATGCACATTCTAAAAGATTATGTAGTAGATTAGTGATGTTTTTCAATATGTCTTCATTACATAAATTACTCAAAAGTTTCAAGAGATGTGTGACGATAGTGAAAAATCTATCTTGTCATATAATGTGCACCATTTATCCATACACTTTTGCATCAATTACCGTAGCATCACCATTAGTAGTTTCCTAATGTTGAATGTTCTTTAACAACTACATAGCTTCATACATAAGATTTTTATCTATAGTTGGATTTGGATATTTATCCTATTTAACTTTTTTGATGCCTTGATCTTGAGGCATCTCAAGTGGAGGTAAATTTTTTTTGTCATGTTATTATCATGTCACAACATTTATAAATGCATTTTATTTAGGCTTTGCACTTACCATATTTACATTTTAGATGGGATTTTCCTTTCTCTACTTCTCTCAAATAGGATAATTTTACATGTCATGCTCATAAGAGACTCTATAGTATGTGAAATATGACTATCATTGTGGGTTCATCAAATAATTATGTTGGACGTGATTGTATTCCCCACATATATAACATTATAGAATATACCTTTGATAGTTATTTCCTCTATCACCTTGATGCCCTCCTCTATAACTACTTGACCTCCTCCTATATTAGACTGATAGCTACCCCAATATCCTCCTTATTGCTACAAAGAGTTCCAATGCTGGTACTTTTGATTTTTATCTCCCATGATGAATTTTTATTATGTAGCTAGAGGGGTCTAATTCATTTTTTGTTTTTGTTGTTTTTGTGTTATGGGTGAGCTACAAGGTGATGCATACTAGTCTTGAGGGGATGGAGGTATCCAACTCAGTGAAGAATGAGTCTATCTGGATAGACTATGAGGTTGATACTATGGTGAAACTGGAATCCATTATGGACATATTTGGGTCATACAAATCTTATCATCTTCCAATTTTGGGCTTGTATGCTTCACCTAGGATATTTGCTACACTGAGATGAAAAACACATTTTTGGAGATGCCCTCTTTAATCTCCTATAGATATATACAATTATTCTCATCATGGTTAGTTGATTTTAAAAAATTATACTATATATTATATGGGTTCTTGATATATTATTATAAAAGGTGGCATTTTATTGTGGCATGCCCTACTACCTGATAGATTTCACAAAATTCTATCTTGACTTTAGGATAATCATTTTGGTGGTGTCCTTTTTTTTCACACTCTATGCACCATATATTTAATTTAGGATTATCTACTTAATGGCATTTCTCCATTATTTTCATGAAATCTTGTAGTGTGTTTTAAATTTTAAAATTAGCAATAGGTTCTTCTCCATAATCTTTAATCTATTCTACATCTAGTGTAACAGATCCAACATCTACTTTTGTCTCATATTGATTTTGAATAGTGGAAAATAAAATCCTATTTTGTATTCATTTAATGAACTATGTTTCTTTGTCTTTATCTATCAAATAAAATTCTACCTTATTCATTACATCAAAAAATTTGTGATCATAGTCAATAAAAAACTCTCTAGACTTTTGCCTCATCTCCTTTAGATTCTATATTGTCTAGCTATTACATTTCTTAATCATAAATTTTATGATGAGCCATCCTTAAAATCTTTTACAATTTCTTTCTAAAGATCTCTTTTTTATATGAACTCTAGTGCTTTCCTAGTTAGAGCCCTTACTAATTTGCACTTTTGTAAAATTTCATTAGTAACACCTTCAACTTATCATTTCATTTTACAAGTTAGTAGGTACTATTCAGGGTCTATAGACCTATCATATGTGTCTAATTTTAAGAATACTCTTGACTAATTCAACATATTGATTGGTATAAATAAATTCTTCTATGTAGATAATATTAGAGGTGTTTGTGTTTTGAGTGATCTTGCTTACATTCTACTCTATGCACTAAAAAAATTATCATGTGCACTTTGTTTGGCTATGCTTCCTTATTTTTATTGTTCAAATTAAACTAATCCTAAGGACTTTAATTCATTCCTAATACATTTTATGTGAATTTATATACCCCAATGATTTACTTGATATAAAAATGGTCTTTCCTAATTCTTATCCTCCTGCTCACCTGGCTAAAAACCTTTACTAGAATATAAAATATTGGGTTATGGCGATGCATACACTTTCAATGAATAATTATTTCAACTGAATTCTTCATTTGATTCAATTTAAATTATAATTAACTTATGACTAAGTTATATTTCTCTACATAATTCTTCTTTTAATAAAACCCTTTTTTTAGCTACAAACTACTTTTATCTTCTATCTATCCTACTCCTAAACTACTCTCATTTTCCTCTTCGCACATCTCATCTTCATCTTTTTCTTTTTCCTCTCATTCTATGTGATATAATACATCATCATCATATTTCTTCATCCTTCACTCATCATCTTTCTCATCACATTTATGCACTTGCTCATCATCTACTCTACTATTACTTATACTTGTAGCTACTTGGGTATTCTTATGTTTATTCCATTTGTTCTATTGTCACAATTCCCATTCTAAATCTATAGTTTTATTATAACTCTTATTTATTCACATATCCATTTTAGATTTAGGTTTAGGTTCTAATTAATCATATATCCATCATTCACCATCATGTGAACAAATTCCCATATGCCTTAAACAACTACTCCATATTGGCTAGAGTAAGCACCATGGCCTTATCCATAACCAACATATTTAATAGAAGTGGTAGTCACTATAAAGTTTTTTCTCTAATTCCTTAGACAAAATGGTCTTCTAAAGATTTGAATGATATATATCCTTACACTACAAACTCAGTGATATATCTATCTATGGTGGTGGAAATCTAGTAGTCTATTGTTCACATCTAATCAGTTTCTAGTTTCAACAACTGGTTTATCTTTTCTTTGGTCAAGGTAATAGTTTCATTCATTATAGGATTGAAGAAGTAGTATTTCAGTATTATCAACAAATTATTTAGTATTTTAGGTAACTCACACCAATTTTTTTTTATATTTCTCCATAGATATACCCTTGAATGATTTCACTTGTGGTAAGACTAGTCCTTTTAGATTATTCTTCTGTGAAGTGCTATACTTTTTGGGCTATCCATGTTTCAATGTCTCACTATCTTGGTAACCATATTAGAATAGTTTCCTCTAGAATGAGTGTATCCACACTCACCACACCATTGTTAGTAGAGGTTCTTGATGCATAAAAACATGCTAAGGACAAGGATAGCTAAGTTTTGTAGTACTACATAGGATGGTATAGAGAATTCATAATTAATAGAAGCATGATAGAGTTGAATTATCATGTGATAGATAGGAACTAAGGTTAATCTAGAGATTTATTAAGGTTTGTAGAGAATTCAAATTAATTTAAATAAGATTAAACCAAACATTAAACATGATAAATAACATCAAAAATATGATAGGTAACCATAACCAAAAAGTCTATATTGATCTCAATAAAGGGTCATCATCTTATTCATAAAAACAAACATATTTATAGTCACTATCGTATCTGACTATTTATATTCTTCTCATATATTAGCACCAAAGATAGGAGAATATTCACCTTCTATCCCTTTACAAATCATGGAGGAGAGGATAAAATACATATATCTAATAATTTCATACATAATTCATGAATATTTAAATAAAATCTTGCACAAATTTAATTATCCATTTTCTTCTCCCAACATTGATTTCCCCATAGAAGGAAATCTACTTCTACTCATTTAGACTTCAATTCATATATACCAATAATGTGGTTGAATATGAAGCATTTATTTGAGCCCTTTAGGTGGCCAAATAAAGAGGAATCAATCCTTTATAGATAAATGGTGATAATGAACATATTGTTCACCAAGTAAGATCAAAAAGTGTGACTAAAAATAATTTTATAAGGTCTTACAAACGTAAGGTTTGGGACATGCTCAAATATTTCATTGCCTTGAATATATAAATGGTACTTATGACACCAAATAAATATGTTAACTTCATGAATTTGGTAGGATCCTAATATAACCTGCCAATAGAAATAAAAAAGAAAAATAACTAGCATGTGAAGTTGAATGTAAGGCATTCTACCCCTGATAATGTAACTAATTGGAAAGTCTTTGATAGTGATAAGTAGATTGTAAATTTTATGAGAGAAGAGGTTGAGTTTTTAGATAGGAATCAACCAAGGCTGCAAGACCAATATGGTGATTAGATTATTTAGCTAAAAATAAAAAAGTTGCCTATAGGTCTCATCACACTGGAAAACATCTTCAATTCAAATGACCAACTAAAAGGTGAAAATAATAACATTACAATCAATGAATAATATTTTGAACCCATCATCATCTTAGAAGACAAAGTCTCTCAAGATAGGTAAGGTATGAAATATTTTAGAGAAGCAATGATTTTGTTTAATTATGTCAAGAGTTTGATGATAACTTCACTTGGATTTATCATGATTTAAGAGGATTTGATATAAGTTTATCTTATCACACCATAGATTTGGATCCAAATACAAAGATATTCAGACAAAAACAAAGACCTATCAATCCTAAGATTGAACCCTTGATGAAAATTGAACTCTCTATATTGATAGAGGCTAGTATAATATTTATTATCAAACACTCATCTTGGGTAGCAAATCTAGTCCTTGTCAAAAATAAAAATGGTGAAATTAGACTGTGTGTGGATTTTAGGGACCTAAATAAAGCATCACTGAAGCATCATTATCCTCTTCCTCATATATAACTAATCTTGTAGGAAATATCAAGATATCAAAGATTCTCTCTTCTAGATGGTTATTCAAGTTATAACCAAATATTGGTACAAGAATGAGATCAATTTAATATGACCTTCACCACTAAATGGTGCACATATGCATACATGAAGATACCATTTGGTCTGACAAATGCAAGTGCAACCTTTCAAATAGACATGGATATGGTGTTTAAAGGTCTGATAAATAAAATGATTCTAGTATATCTAGATGATATTATAGTCTATTAAAAACACATTGATGCACATTTAAATCACCTATGAATTTTTTTTGAAAGGTGTATAGAGTTTAAGATTTCCCTTAATCCAAAAAATTACATGTTTATATTACATGAAGGGAAAATTTTAGGTCACATAGTGTCAAAATAAGGTCTTGTAATAGACCTAGAAATAATTAGTTCTATATCTACATATCACTACCAAGCCATAAAAAGTGCCTACAAATTTTCCTTAGGAAAATAAACATTGTGAGAAGGTTTGTCCCAAAATTTACCACTATGGAAAAACATCTTATTGGAATGTTAAAGAAAGGTGTACCTTTTAGCTTTTCATATGAGGGAAAGGATAAATTCAAAGATATAAAACATTTTATCTCCCAATCTCCTACCCTATTCAACCCAAAATATGAGAAATATTTCATTCTCTATGCATTTAGAGGGTAACGAAGCATCTCAATAATTATGAATCAATATAATAAAGAAGATTTAGAGTAGACCATTTATTTATTTAGCCATTATTTGAAAGATTATGAAGATAATTATAGTTTAATGGAGAAGCATGTATATACGGTGATCAAAGCACTCAAAAAATTTAGGCATATGCTCTCCAACAACAAAATACATTTGATGGTGAGTCACTAGAGCATTAAAAAATTCTTTTTGAGTAGGGAGATAAATAAAAAATGATAAGGATATTAGAGATTTGTCATTTATTTCATGTTATGTCATAGAGGTGTCATGGGGAGTGTATAAAGAGCTTTGATAGTCTATGTGATATTGACAAAGTATGAAATGTGTTTGTCCTAGTATGCTTGAAGTTGGTTTGGTTGATCTTCTGCTTTGGCATGGTTAAATATGTTCAAGGATGAGTATGGTTATTGAATAATCTATAAGAGGTCCCTAATATGCTATCTATTCTTTTAATTCTTGTGTGTATAAGTGTAAATCATCTAGTAGTCTATAGTTTTCATCTAGACAGTTTTGGTCTAGTAGCAGAAAATCTGAGTAGGCAATTTGAGTACATCACTATTGCCACATGTGGATGATTCAAGGGGAGTTGGTCACGTGGTTGTGATCACATTTTTACCTATTTTATATGAATTAAATCTAAATTCATGCACCTAAGTAAAATCAAATATATGTAGGTGCAAATTTGGGATTCTAGGCAATTTGATAATGTTTTCCCATACTTTGCTAAATATTCAAAGTGGCAAGAAGAGATGAGTAAGCATATTGATAAAGTTATATCTCACACGTTTGGAAATTTTAGAATAAAGTGATCATATGGGATTATTTAGTTTTTATCCGAGTTTATTTTTGATTAATTTTAGATCATGTACTGAATCACAACAAATGTTATGCATGAGCAAAGTTGGCCTCTTAGACAAGTTCCAAGCATAGTTGACTCTATGATAGAAGATTTTAAGAATGAATTTTAATGGTGATATATCTCATACATGTGAAGGTCTCAAGATTATATTTTTATATTTATGTATTCTCCTTTGTGAGAATATCATATGGTACAAATTTGAGATCATACATCTAAGTGCAAAAGAAGTTATTGAGGTCCAAAGTAGGCTTTCCAAGCATATTGCAATTGGTCCCCATACTTAGTCAATTTTCATGATGTTAAAGATCTGGACCTAGTGGAGACACAATGGCTTGTGGGAGTTCATAAAATAAAGATTTATGGTATGAAAAAAGTTAAAGAGGTGAACATGTTCACTGGTTAAGAGAGTTAAATATCAAGACCAAATGAAGATCCAACAATGTGTGGGTGATCGTACAGATCACGATCTAACATTGCATATTGATTGAGATGGTAAGAAGTTTTCCAGGTTTAAATAATAATAAAAGGTATAGGATAATGATACAATGGTAAATGGGTGTTCATATAAATTGATTGAATGGTGAGAATTTCTATTTAAAGACCTAATTGATCCATATAGACTGATAGTGTGTTGAATCAAATTTTCCAAATTGCATGAGATGAGGTCAACTGTCAGATTTTAACATTTGAGAATTGGTGCCTATGCATTAAAGTTTGTATAATATCAATGTTGTGATATTGATCCAAATGTGAGAGTACATAAGATGATTTCATAGTTTTTAAGGTTAAACTGTGACCATTACCATTTAAATATTGGAATTTAACACAAAGAAAAACCAAAGCTCTATATTTTATCCATATCTTTTGATAGAAGTCAAATTTTCTATTGGTGTAGAAATAAAATTTATAGATGAATCCAAGTCACATATATAAATATATATTTTATGATCTGAAAGTGTGTAAAATCAAATATATTGAGCTTAAAAGTTGACTATGTGTTCATGTTTATTCTACAAGTGACCTAATAAGGATAATTAAGATTATAAAGATATTGTTTCAATGTCTCTTGATGAATTGGATATTGGGAAGTGTTCTATACTACATTAAGATGATTTTTGTGGTTTTTTAAGGAGTGTTCAATCTATCTTGATTATGAAAAATGCTTAATAAGTTGACTATGTATTTGTTCATGATGTTCCTATGCACCAAGTCAGTGTTTGAGTTGTTTGAGAATATACGTAGGTGAGATGAGATGACTGTGATCATTTGAAGACATAAAAAGGGACATAAGGAGTGGACCTATGTATTTAAAATTTGTCATGTGTTCTTTTTTTATTGATTATGTGCTAAATGGGTGAATAGGTCTCCATGAGACCTATAAGATCTATAAGGGCCTTAGTAAAAGGTGTAGATTCTTAAGGGTGACTCATGGATGATATGGCTGACCTATGATGTTTTAATTTAGATTTATCTTAATGAGATAGATGCCTTCAGTGTTAAGTCATGCCTAATGGCTGATTAAGATGGTGTTAATCATAAATTCTCTATAAATAATGAAATCTAAGATGGTGATTTCTAGACATGTGAGTGAGAGACTTGTATGTGAAAGATTTGGAGAGCGAAGGAAAGTAAAGGAGAGTGAGAGTGACTAGGTATTGAGTTGATGAGTAGAGAATATTAACTATGTTTATGATCTATATGTCATGTTTTTAATGATAGTATAATTTTCTTGTAGTTTGAAGTTATGTAAAAATATTTGAGTGTGCATACGTGGACTATTTGAGTGAAAAAGGAGAGAGATTATGGCTTGAATATGTGATAATCCTATATTAGTTAGAGAGAGAGAGAGAGAGAGAGAGAGAGAGAGAGAGAGAGAGAGAGAGAGAGAGAGAGAGAGAGAGAGAGAGAGAGAGAGAGAGAGAGAGAGAGAGAGAGAGTTTGTGTTATTTTAAAATAATCAAAAGGTCCATCATCAGGTCCTGAAGACATTGGTTCTAAGGTAGAAGTGTTATTTTCGAGGAGGATCTAAAGGACTTGATCTTCCTCATGGGTAGTTGCTCATTGTGAAACAAGGTTTCACTAAAGACATTTGGTCTAAAGCCCTTGATCAAGGTTGTATATTATAATGACTTGATTAAACAAGTGGTCATAAGGACTTGATCATCTTAAGGGAAGGTGTTCCTTGTAGAATTATTGTTTCACTAAAGACCTTAGGTCTAAAGGAATTGACCAAATTTCCTAATCAGAAGGACTTGATCATTCTATTATTTTTTATCATCTTATAGAATAGTAGTCCATGTGCTTGTAAGCTTGAGAGTGGGTTTTATTCCCTACAAGGGTTTCCCACATATATCCTGTGTTTTGTATGTTATCTTACATTATGTTCATTGTTCACTATTATGAATGATCTATATGATTCATGAATGATTGTATTGAATGCTTAATTATTTATAAGGGTTTAGAAATTAAATTTGATTATTTTCCACCATCGATTCTCCCCCCTCCTAGTGGATTATACCTCTAATATAGGATGGATTACCAAATTCATGGAGTATGATGTGGATATCATGATCATAAAGCTTGTAAGAGGAAAATGATTGTGTGAACAATTGGTTACCAACATCAAGACTATTGAAATAGTATCTGACATAGTGTATTCTCAAACTACACCTTAGCTAGACAATCCACCTTATTTAAATAGATAGATTCAAGACATGACTCATTTCCTATAGATTGAATAATACCCCTATGAATTTCAACAATAAATAAGTATTTTGGACTCCAATCAATTCCCTATGTTCTTATTAATGGAATTTTATTTTGAAAGGACATGAATTGAGTCTTGTTAAGATGTATTGAGCATGTGCAATTCTCAAAATACTTGAGTAATTTCATGATGGACCATCAAGAGGATTTTTTTTGTAAGGACTATAACCATTAAGATAACGAGAGTAGTCTACTATTGTCTTGAATTATTCAAAGATACCCACTAATGGGTAAGAAACTATTAAAAGTGTGATTATTTCACTGGTAAGCAAAGGCTAGTAACCCTTCCTCTTAGACCAATTCAAGTAGACAAAACATTCAATCAATGGGGATTAGATTTCATCAACATGATTAATCCACCATCAAGCATAGGTCATGATTGGATTCTCATAGTAATGTATTATTTTAGACAATGGACTGGAGTGGTTGCTCTAAAAGATACCACTGAGACATCTATTCTAGAATTTATGGACAACATTATTTCAAGGTTTGGTGTTCCTCACACCATCATATTAGATAATGCAAAGGCATTTGTTAGGACTCAAGTAAATGAATGGGCTATCAAAAATAATGTGTACCTAAACACTTCTTCAAGCTATTAACCCTAAGGTAATGGCTAAACTAAGTCAACCAACAAAATCCTCATCAGAGTAATCAAATGAATAATGTAGGACAACCAGAGGACATGTCATACAAAACTAAAATCAACATTGTGAGTTGATAGGATTACTCCAAAAAGAGCCATTGGTAATTCACCTTTCATATTGGTATATGATAGAGAATATTGAGTACCACTATTAATTGAGATTTCATCACTAGATTTTAATCACCAGTTGGACCTGAATTACAATGATGAAATGATGGTGACACTGGATGAACTCATGGAAATTGAAAAAATTAGGCATTAGTCAATGAAAGTCTTAGAAGTAAATCATGCATAAATGAAGAAGAATTTTGATAAAAAGGCATCTATAAGGAGCTTCAATGAAGGAGAAATGGTTTTCAACTAGAATATAGATAAATCAAAACTAGGTAGGCATACCAAATTTGATGTAATATGGAGTGGTCCATCTATCATCACTCAATGCAAAGGAGCCAATTCATTCCAACTCTCCAAGATTGATAGAGTAAAACTACCAATCCTAGTTAATGGTTTATACCTCAAATATTTCTTTTGAGGTAGGAACTCATTTCAAAGATTAAATTTTTGTATATAATAGGGCTAGGTTGTGTTTTTTCAATAACTAATTTTGTACAGGTCAACACTCATTAGGATTTTTTCTTTAGGTTGCGATGTTTTCTCCCTATTTTATTTTTCTATTTTCCTATTTTGTTTTTGTCAAGGCAAATCTTATTTTGTTCTTCCATAAGTTAGATTTTGTCAAATCAAAATTGACTCCATGCCTAATATCTTAGAATGTTATTGGATTGAAAACTATTAGCAAGAAATCATCCTATAGAAGTTGCGAAAAATGTTGATATTTTTGTCCCAAAAATATCAATACATCTAATACCATAAGGGAGACCCCATTTGTTTTTTAGGCAAATACCTAAAACCTTAAAAAGAGCCATCTTTCCCTTTATGATTTGTGGAATCCATAACTTTGGATGTTATTTGCAGATGCACAAATTGCTTTGTAGGTTTTAGATCACATGAAGTTCCCATATTCTAAAAATGGTAGAACCTAGAACCCTATGTGTAATTCGCATATTTGTATAAATGTGAAAAATACACTTTATGCTCTATATCTTGTGAATTAACAAAACCTAAAACCATATAATTCATAACTCACCATGCACTTTACATGTTTTCACAATGTGTAAAATGCATGGTAAGATCTGCAACCCACAATGCACCCAAGCCAGTGGAATCTGGAACTTGGTATGCACTTTAAACATTTTGATAACGTGAAAATTGCATGAAGGGATTTATATCCCACCAAATATAAAAACCCCCTTCCATGAAATACAAAACTTGAAGTGAACATTACACATTTTTAAAAGTGCAAAGTGCACATCAAGCTCCACCATCCACCAATTACTTACCAATTACCTTTCATGAGATGCAGAACCCAAAGAGTACATTTCACATTTCCAAGTGTATATAGTGTTTGGTGAGTTTTGCCTCCTCCCAACTCAAGACCTTCCCATGAAATGTGGACCTACTCCAAGCAGGTCCAACCTCCACCACCAACTACCATGGATTTGCATTAATTCCACTATAAAACCAAACAAATTTAGGGTTTTCATTATCATTTGCTAATTTGAAAAGTGCATCCTATAACTTTGATAATGACATTTACCATTCAATAGAACTTCAATCCACATGTTAGAAAATACCTATAATTTTTAGCTACAACTACATCTTAATATTCCATGTCATCCTCTATTACTACATGATATTTTACTCATGTTATTTCTACCATTGTCTTACAATTTGAAGATTTTCCTAATCATTTACTTCTTATAAAGTTTTAGATTGAAGCTCCGTTAGGGTTACTGGTTAAGTCTTTTTCATGTGAGTTATCATTTAAGTCTTTATAAGGTTGAAATTGTGCGTCTAAGGTAGTTTAGGGCAATCTAGGATTTCATATTTGAATTCCTCCCAAAGCATACATTATCCAAAAAACCCTTTTATTATCCCTCCCAAATCTGTAATTGAATTTTGGGCTTCCTCAAATAAAATATTATGAATAATATACTTCCATTCAAACCATAGAATATTCCCTAAAAAAATCCCTCCAACTTCCCTATATAAATAGGACTTTCCAAGAACACCTAAGTATCCCATAAGCTATTGAGCCTTCATAGAGAGTGTATGTGTTCCAAGCACCTCATATTTCCATCAGAGATTTGACATGCTTCAAACACCATGGAACATTCACCTACCTCTAGCATCTTCCACTTGCACTATAAATCTAATATCCCTCAAGCATTGTGGGAAGTGGATGTGCTTCTAGTACCTCTAAGTTTGATAAAAAATTTCACCTGCTAAAGACATCTCCATTTTTTTCTAGAGAGTATAAGTGTTTTAGAAACATTCAAATTCTACCAACTTTCATAGTTATTTTATCACAAGTATATATATAGACTCCATGCCTCCTAAAGTGATGAATTTTAAATCTAAGGGCCCTGGAGTGACTCTTAGTTTTATGTCGAATATCATAGAGATCAAAGATATATATTTAGGTCATATTGACCTAAGAGATTTTTGGGCTAGAATAGGTGCAAAATTCAAAAATGACTAGATCCAGAGAATCTATGACTCTAGTCTTCTAGAAGATGTAGGCCAAGAATGATAAGAAAGCTAAATAAATTTTGAACATTGATTGATCATTCCTCTCTATTGAGTATTTTTAAATGTTATGTCATTTAAAAACATTGTAAATTATAATTTCATTACAAAGGTATAACTATATCTTTTATAAATCTTTTTGAGAAAGCAAAAACATATTTTACACTTTATTTTTTTGATAATGTGAAAGTTGCAAAAAGCAAAAGTACAAATTGCACTTTCCATTTTGACAAGTATGGATTGATAAAAGTGTAAAATCATGAATTGTAAAGTGTATGGTTTATTTTGGCAAAAGTGATAAAGACTTAAGAAGTTGTAAAAGTCTCACTCATGTTTTACAAGTTGGGTTTTCTACATGAAAAAGCTATTTGAAACTATTTTCAAAGATATATTTTATTTTAAAGGACTATTTATATTTTAGGCACCTCTTTTTTCATGAAGAAGTTATTTTTAGCCACTTCTAGATGAAGAAGAATTATATGGAGATCCATCAGTTCTAGCCATGCATTACCATACCATGCTACATTAGAGGTCATACCTAGCTTGTACATGACACATTTCTAGTTGTTCCATAACTTTAGGATGCAAAAAATAGAATAACTCACCTTTTTGAATGAGGGTTTCATATTTACATGATCTCCTTAAACTGAGCATTCAAGTTTTGTCAACTACATCTCATCTTGGAGATATTTTTTATAAAAATGGGTACACCCCATAGCCCAAATGATATTTTTGATGCTAGTTATATTTTATACATTTTTAATGTATTTAATACAAGCTATAAGCTTTGGAGAGAAATAAATTTAAAGATTTGTCTTTCTTATCTTGAGAGATCTATGTATGTGTGTATGTTTTTTATTTATTTATGGAATCTTTATCTCTTTGTTTCAGTTTCAATAAATTCATCTATGGTATTTTACCCTCTTGAAAATATTGTTTGGAATAAATATGTTTTTTCCATTTTCTAAAAAATAGATAAGATACTACCTCTAATTTCTATTTTTATGAGTCTACATTGAAATAAATTCAACATATTTTTTGCTCTATTATGTTTATCAAGAAAGAATTAAAATCCATTATAAAATATATTTTTTAATCGCCATATTTTTAGTTTTTATAAATTTCAATTTTTCAACCCTTTTCCCCACCAAAACCCTAGTTTAGGATTCAAAATCACTAAAGAGTGAGATTTTCATAAAACTAGTATTTTATCAGTTTGCATCAGATTTAGTGAAAGGAAGATGGCCTTATCTGGAGACTAACTTCAATTCACCAAAGTCCCATGGATTTGGAGGTTTTAAAATTATATCATTAGGCAATTATATAATAATCTATAGAATCAGAAAAGATTCAAACATATGTGATAACAAAAATGAAGGGAGGTTTGAAGGAATACTCACCTTAGCAACTATGATGATGTTAAGTGGCATTTTACAGGTGAATGGATTTAGAATTTGTTTTAATGGTTTAGTGGGTGTAGGGGAGCCAAGGGAAAATGATGTACTTGTTTTGGTAGCCTAGGAAGGAGTAGAACCTACAACTTGGCTAGCACTGGTGCGTTGGGATCTTGATGGAGGTGGAATGTTGGTAGTGGCATGGGAAATGAAGTGGGGAATGGTACCCACATATTAATCAACATTAGGGGATGTAAACATGGGAATGGGAGTAGGATAATTTGTAAATGTAATGATAACTAAGAAGGAAGGTAGTGGTGTAGTACTTACAATAGGATTTTTGGGAGGTGATGAGGGAGGCACTTCTCCTCTCATAGTAGTATTGGGAGTCCTTTTCCTCTTATAAACCTTTTCTATATTTCTACCTAATAGTTCTTGAAACTCTTCCATTAAAATCTCAATACCTTTTTTTATCTCCTCAAGATTGATGACATCATAATTAGGCAAACTCAAGATCTCCATGGTAGATGCAGATACAAATGTATGATCGTGGGAGAGGTCTTATTGGCTACTAGCCTCTCCTTAATTGAGGCTTGGAAGTAGTCTTTATCCACTTAAAGTGGGAATAAGTATGGGTTTTTAGGACCTATTCCTAATGAGAGGAACATTATCTTCTTCTTACTCTTCTTATTTCTCCTTATAGTCTACATCGAACATGTTCCCATGAATCGATGGGAGATAAGGCCTTGTGATGTCTTCCTTATTTTTCTCTTTGTCAAGCCTCATTTCAAGATATATATTTTTCCTTTACACATTTATAAGGACCACCTCATCATTTGTTGTATCCTTATTAATCCATTCATGTTCTTCTTCTTGGTGCTTATATTCCATGGTCACATCCTTTTTGAATTTGAAGAGGTGTCTTGTAATGACATTGTTGTGGTCCCATGAACTAAAATAATCCTTGGGAAATAGGTAAGAGTCCCTATGCCTTGTATCTACTACAATGTCTTTCGACTTTATGATTTTAATTTTCCTTAGCTTGTAAGGAGTTTTATGGGGGATAGTCTAATTTTTGTTTCTGAAGACACCATCAACTCCATGAAGTAGTTGATAGGCCATATCTTCCTTAGCCAATTTTATGGGTACATACCTTGAAATCCTAAGGGGGGAACCATTAATCCTTTTATCTAGATGACTGTGTAATTTGGGTAAAGTTGTAGCTTCCCATTTCTTTTGATGTTTTCCTAACTCTAGAGGGACCCTTGGAATTTCACATTTAGTAATTGATTTATATAAAATTGGATAAAAGTCTTCTATAATTACCTTGATATTGCACCTAAAGTAGTGAATATGCATCATAGAGAATAACTAGGGCACAAATTCATCTTTAGTAGGGGACTATGAGTTTTGTCGTAATTGGTTAGTTGCATAGATTATGTTTAGTAAGTCGCTAATGACGTAGAAAGGAGCACCATTTTGGCAAGTGTCGATAGAGATTAGGTTATTGATCATGACATCTCCAAGTGAGGGAATATGTTGATCCTCTAGGATTATTTTTAGTAGTGGGATAGTTTTTATATCCACATAGCTAAAGTGTGCATTACCAAATACTCTATTGAGGAGAGCAAGGCCAATCCTGACTCCCTTCCTAAATTAGTGGATAGGTATGTTTCTTAGATCATCCATGAAGACCACTCTAGTTGGGTTTGTTACCCATGATTCTAATATTGTCTCTAGTTTGTACACCTTGTACCAATTGTCAATGATTCTTTGGTTGTTGTCTAACTATGGTAGAGGTAGGTCATAATATTTTTCAAAACTAGGTCCTGCTATGAAGGCAATTGGGAGCCCTTGGATCATGGATATGAGTAACCCATCTTCACATTTTAACCTCTCAGAGAGACCATATACTAGGTTAGTGCATGGCATGACCTCTATATTTGTTGAAACCTTATGGAGACCTTTATCTTAGATTACAAGGATGTTTAAATCTAGTTCAATAATATGGGGCATGGTCTTAGCTTCATCAATATCCCTAGCTCTTTCAACATTATAATAGATGTTGCTGTAATGCATGTCTCCAGAGTTTATGGACTCAAGGATGAACTCTATATCTTTGAACACAATTGAATTACCATATTGAAATAAAAAATCATCATTCCTAAATGCAATGATCTTACTTGAAGTGGAATTTCCTACTTGTGCCATCTCTGTAGTATCTTGGGTAGAAATTAACATCTCATATTTATCTACAAATTTAGAGCTCCAATAATGGTAGTTATGGTGAAATTCATGAGTATCTTGAGTTTTATCATAATGAGTATGTAGATAGTAGGGAGGTAATATTCTTAGAGCTTTTAATGCAAATGTGAATAGTAATAGTTGATTTGAGTAGCCTTTTGAATATTTCTTTGATTAATGTAAGGTTTGATGGTGATTCTAGTTCATGCCATATTAATGATGAGTTCATCACCTTTGCATATTTTAAAATTACTATTTTTGGCATTTAATTTATTTAAAATTCAAATATAGTATTGATTTGCTCTTGATTTGATGTCAATTTTGGTCTTGAAGTTAAAGATCACCACCTCTTGATATTTGAAATGCCACCTTGGATCTAGCTAGGCACTTGCAAGGCATAAATGTGACTCGGTTTATTACTTGGCATAAATATATACACATGGAATATTTTGATTGGTTTATATATTTTGGGATATAGATTAGTGTGATGACTCATTTACACTCTACCATGTAGAATCTTTTGATTCATGACTATATCTCGAATAGGGCCCTTTAGTTTTGACTAGTTGTAATAGTGCCATGTGTCTTTATCATAGGCAATCAGAGTTTCTTCTTCACCAAGTGGATTTCTTAGAAGGATTTTAGAGCTTCCCTTTTCCATGTTTCACCTTTAGAAGGCTTCTTCATAAATTTTGGAAAATTTGTGTTAATCATATGGATCAGGTAGAGCCACACATCACTCTTAGAGGTGATTTGGTTGATCTCAAGATGAATTTTTGTGGGAATGACAAGTGGAATCATCATGTAGGTCTAGAGGGGACATGCATCTTTCTCTCAGGCTTTATTTCATTCTTTTATCACTTGTCACTCTTGGAGAGGGCCTTGGAAAGTTACATATCATTGAGCCTTGATCAAACGAATCTCACATGTTCACCTTATGAGCTCTCATGAACTTTAGATTAGATGTGATGTAATGTGGACACACATTGATCTCTAATGAATCTTAAGGGAACACACATCATTTTATAAGATTTATTAGGTTTGGATAGTTATTGTAGAGAGATGCAACAACATCTCTTAGTATTTTTTGTTGTGGTAGGATGTGTGGATGATGTATGGTGGATTAGATTTAACAATCTTTCTCAAAGGAGCTAAGATCTTGACACATAGCCTTTGGATTTGAATTCCAATAGCTAACTTCTTTTTGATCTCTCTAGATGATGCCACATGGATCATGGGCTTCATTGATTTATCCCAATATCTTGCATGGGGTAATGAATTGTTAAGGTCTTATGAGGTCTGGTGAGGTGAACACCTATCCTTTTTAGGTCATAATCCTTAATTTGACATCCTATAAAGCATAATTTTTTTTTGTTTTAACTTTGAAATCTTGTGAGGTCAAGGGAGAGTTTAAGTTAGACTTCAAAAAATGTAAAATGTCCATCATAAGTAAATTAAAACTAGTTTAAATCAAACTTTGCAAGTAAATTTTTTAAACAAAGTATAAGGTTATTATAGTAAGATTAGGTGAAGCTTATTACATTCAAGCCAATTGGGGAACTAGATGGAACTCCCTCATTGAGAGTTTCTCTACAAATTTTGAATCATCGATGGTTAATTATTAATTTTTTTGAATGAAAACTTGAAGAAAACTTGTAATAATATGAATGTTTCTAAACATCTTATTATTAAAATATGAATGAATAACTAGAAATTGCTAGGAAATATTAAATTAATTCTCTATGTATCCAAATGACTTAACAAGCTTGGCATCTTGGGTATCTTAGAAAATTTAGAAAGGAGTGTCCCTATTTTGGGAATAGGGGTAGTTGAACATTAAAAAATGGTGACCTCTATGGGTAAACATTACAAAATATTAGAATCCATATTTTCTATTCAAATATGAATAGAAAATTAGTCATCTCACTATAATTTTTAGTCAATATTGAAATTGTTTTTCAAAACTAAATGAAAGCTCACAAGAAGGAAATAGAGTTTAAATATTGTAGGTGATCATACTATGTGTGTACTTTGAAGTTAAATAACCTTTTCCAATGGGTTCAAAAATGATAACTTTCAAACTTCAAGACATCAAACATGTAGCGACTTAAGCATTCTTTAAATTTTATAAAATTATGATTTGATAAGTTAAATATGGATTGGCCATTACTCTGCTAGCAACTAAGCATCCATATCCCCAAAAAATATACCTTTGGCTCCACTCTCGACCTTTATCTACTACCATCTAAGAATCCATAGCCATGGTAGAGATTGTCTAAATCACCATTCATGAAATATGAAACAATTTATGATTTCACTTCATTGGTGTATCATGTGTGTGTGTGTGTGTGTGTTTGTAGACACACACACACACACACACACACACACACACACACACACACACCCCTTACACCATTGAAGTGAAATCATAAATTGTTTGATTTAGGGGTGTGTGTGTGTGTGTGTGTGTGTGTGTGTGTCTATATATATATATATATATATATATATATATATATATATATATATATATACGTATATATATATATATGTATATATATATATGTATATATATATATGTATATATATATATATATATATACATATACATATATATATATACATATATATATATATATACATATATATACATATATATATATATATACATATATATATATATATATATATGTATACATATATATATATATATACATATACATATATATATACATATACATATATATATACATATATATATATATATATATATATATATATATATATATATATTATTGAACATTTTATTGAACAAGAGTTTGGACCTATGTGGACCATCATACTATCACTCAAATCCACTAAATGAATTGCCTAGGTATAACTTGTTATCTAAAAGTGAATAACATATGCACTATGTCTTGACACAACATTTACACCTGGTTTATACATGCATTCATAAAATAGAATGGTAGGTGTAAATACTATGTCAAGACATAGTCCATATGTTATTCACTTTTAGATAACAAGTTCTGACTAGGAAATTCATTTAGTGGATTTGAGTGATAGTATGATGGTCCACATAAGTTAAAACTCTTGTTCAATAAAATGTTTAGTCATCTAAAGTATATTACAGTCTCAAAATAACTTAAGATTTTCATGAGAAGACTAAGTTTTAATTAGTACCACCCAACTTTTTTAAATTAGAACAATGCTAGGGGTTTCTCAACTTTGGACTACCAATGTTTAAGATTAGCAATCCCTTCTTCCCATTTGAGGACCAAGTTAATGAAAATTAATCTAATGAATTCTTATCCATAGGACTTATTTCTAAGCTAAAACACATGACATAAAATAAACAAAACAAAGGAAAGCAAGAAAGAATAAAAATAGGGAAACAAAGCAAGAAAGCAAGAAGGGAAGGAAACAAAAGGAGAGCAAAAATAGAAAAGAAGCTATTCTACCCCTACCTACTCTAAAATTAAAAAATATTAATATCCTTTAGAATTTTGGATATAGAAATAGAGAATTAATGCTTCATGTATTTCCCATTAACTTGTAACTCTATGTTTTTCCCTTGCAAGTCCTTCAGTTTGAATGCATTTTCATCGAGTATCTCTGCTACTTGATAGGGTGTAATCTAGAGAGCAGTGAAATTTTCATGTTTTCCTCTTTCATTGTGGGCCTTGCCCCATAGTAAGACTAATTCTGAGATTCAAAACACTTTAACTTTGGCTTTCTTGTCAAACCATCTCTTCACAACATACTGATGCTTTCTAAAGTTTTTCAATGCTTCATCTTAGGCATCTTCCATTTGGATGATGTTTAGTATCTATAATTTCACTCTTTCATCATATTCCATGTACTTAGCTATGAACTCATAAGTGGGAAGTTTCAATGTCATGGTAAATATAGGTTGCTACCCATAAACTAGTAGGAATGAGGATGCCTCAAGTGCCTTTTTATATCTAGTTGTGTCTACCCATAGAGTGAATTTTAGAAGGGAATGCCATTCTCTTTGTTTCTTTTCTGTATACTTATTAATGGCATTCATCAAGTGCTTTTTAGTGGAATATGTAACTCCATTACTCTAAGGGTAATACTTTGAAGCAAACTTGATTATTATCTAATTGTCATATGCCCATTCAGTGAATTTTGATGATGCAAACGCTGGCCCATTATCACTTACTAAAGACAAAGGTGTCCTAAACTAAGTGATAATGCTCTCTTCTAAAAACTTGATGACATACATTATTCTACTATTCATGGTGTCCACTAATTTAGTTCACCTTGTGAAATAATCTATGGCAGTGAGTATAATTTTTTGTCCCATTAAAGATTTGGTATTGATTACACTTATGAAATTAAGGCCCCATTTTGAAAATGGATTTGCTTTGATTACTAGTTATAAAATCATGACTACCTTTACTTCTCTTTGATTAAACACCTGATATTGGTGGCATGTTCACATATGAGCATTTGCATCCTTGAATATGGTCAACCAATAATACCCAGCCCTCAAAATATTGTGTTGTGGTGTACCCTAAAGGATGACCACTTCCCAATCTATCATGGAAGTTATCTATGATCTCTATAGCTTCAGCTCTAGAAACACACCTTAGATAAATTCCTTTATATTTTTAGAGGATTCTATTTTGATCATAAAGTGGAATGATCTTAGCCTTAGGGCCCTTTTCTATTCTCTTTTAAGGTGTAGGGCACACACCATGTAGTAAGTAATGAACAATGTCCTTATACTAGTCTCCACTAAGTATTTGACTTACTTCAACCTATAAAAAATCAATATGAGGATTAGTGTTTGCAATGAGTTAGATTAGACCTTTCCCCCTAAATAACTTATCATATTTTATTTCTAATTCATATTCTTGAAGTTTGCTCATCCACTTCCCTCTTCTTTCCCCAAGTTCATTTTGTCCCAACATTAACTTGACAATTAGATCAAACACTATATCATGGGTCTTGTTCCTCAAAATGTAGTGTCTAAACTTCTTGATAGCCTTTACTAGTGAATATGTGTGTTTATTTAAAATAGGATAATTCAGATTGACATTCTTCAAATTAGTGATCATGAAGGCTATGGGGTGCTCTTTGTCATCCTCCTTCTATGTTAAGACATTAGTAATAGTATGATCAAAACCAAAAGAGGATAGATATAAATCTTTACTAAATTTAGGACTTATCAAGATAGTAGCTTGAATAATAACATCCTTGATGTCTTGAAAGGCCTTATTCAATTAGTTTTCCATTATATCTTGAAATATTTCTTTATTATGGCATTGAGTGGTATCATAATCTCTGTAAAACCAGAAATAAAATTTCTCACAAAATTAATTTTGCCAAATAAATATTTTAACTCGTTTTTTATATTGGGAACTTATACCTTTGAAATTACATTGATCCTATAAAATTCAATAGGCATAACTTATTGGGTGACTAAATGTCCTAATATTTTATCTTCAGTCACATAGATGATGCTTTTCTTAGGGTTTAAAGAAATGCCATACCTCATACACTTCTCTAGTACTTGTTCTAAATGCATCATATGATCTTACCTATTTTTAGAAAAAACTATTAGATCATGCATGTAAATAATAATTCACTTACCTATTAATTCATGGAATGCATGGTCCATAACTCATTAGAAAGTTGACCCTATGTTGATTAGTCCAAATGACATTTTTTTGTATGAAAAAATTCCCCATTTAGAGATAAAGGTAGTATTCATTATGTCATTCTTATTTACCAAAACTTGGTTGTAGCTTGAAAATCAATCTAGGAATGACATCAATTGTATAAATTTTTCAAAAGATGGCAAAGGGTGATTATCTTTCTTAGAAGATTTGTTGAAATTACATAAATCAACACAAAATCTTATTTCTCCATTCTTATTCAGAACTGGCACAAGATTGGTAAACAATGTTGAGTGTTGTATAAGAAATATTATCCTTAAATCAATTAATTTATTCACTTCTTTATAAATTAATGGTTTTAACACTATATTTACTAGTCTTTACCTCTACCTGCAAGGTTTACATGATTCTTTTAATGGAATAGTGTGATTAATCACACTAGTATCAAAGAGCTTGAGGCCATCATAGGACCAAGTGATGATGTCTTTAAACCTATTTAAAAGGGTGAATACTTTATTTAACTCTTCATCGATACACACTAGACAAATGTTGACATTCTAATAATTCTCATGATATCCTAAGTTTACTTGCTTGTAATCCTTCCCACTTAATTTGTGCTACTTAGATTCATTTACTTATTTATCTAGGTCAAACATCCTTTCCAAGGACATAATACCTTTGGGTTTTTTTATTCTATTTAAGCTAGATTAATACATCTTTTTTGTATTTCAAACTTTCTATAGAAATTTCATCCTATTCATCAATGATATGAGATTCAAATACGCTAGTATTACACAAAAAGTCAACTATTTGTTGGTCATCATCAAAAACTTAGAAGAAATTGATGTTTTCTGGTATAGAGAGGCATGAAATTATCTCAATAGTGAATTCTTATAAGTTCAAAGCCTATAGTGGCACCAAGTTCATTATTTTTGATGCTACATCATCTGTCAATTGGTTTTATTCCCTGGGCAAGGAAATAATATTGAATGACTCAAAGTACTCTATTAAATCCTAGGCTCTAAATTTATACTTTCTTAAAAAAACATTTTCACTGATATCCACTTCTAATTTTATTAACCACTAACATAGAATCACCATAGACCAGTAGTTATTTAACCTTATGTTTAATTAAAAATTAAATTTGTAAACTAAGAGCTTCATATTTTACTAAATTTTTAGTATAAGAGAACTATAATATATAAGAAGCTAGATACTCTTTACCTTTAGGATTTGTTAGAACCATTCTTATGCCTGAACCTTGTTTGCCTTGTGCACCATCAAAGTGTAATTTCCAAAGACCTTCACTTTTTCCCTCTTCAATCCTATCACCTGAAATAATATCAATGGTTTTTAGAGTATAAACACCTAAGTTAGAGGATTGGTAGTTTACCTTCTCATTCTTGGAATTGTATTATGTGATCATGTATTTCATCTTAAGTTCTCAGTTAATCCTAATCTAATTTGGGATTCCTCACCAAGGCAATCACATGTGAGAATAATTCATGGACACGTATTCATTCAAGGATTTAGTCCAATTATGACTAAGTAGTAGTCCTTAATCTTTAGGTTTATCAATGACCTTAATGTTGATGAACTACTATATTCAAGGCTCATGAGCTAGCTACATATGGATGTTCAATAATTCACCTGTTACATTCACTCTTGACTTGTCCAACTACACCACCACATTCTTAAATATAATTGGGTTTAATCCCAATTTTTCATAGATTCTTAGAGGGATAATATTAGTTGAAGCACCAAAATCAAGTAAGAAAATATGGAGATCCTTATCAATAATTCTAACAGTTAAAAGGAATGGTGGAACCTCATGCTTACTCTTGTAAATTACCATATTGGCATGAGATTTTTTAGCCTTGATGGAGATAGGATTTTAATTCAAGGATTTCAATATCAAATCACAATTTTTAGTAATTTGTGTGAGCTTGTGAAATTTTATATTTTCCTTAATTTTCTTCTTGTCTTCCACTATATTATATTCACCCTTTGATGTTGTGTAGGGTTCTTATATTTTTGAATGACTCTCCTTACCTTTAGGGTGTGGAGGATTATTATCTATCCTACCATCAAGAGTTGTATTTCATTTATTAGGTGAGGTGGAGGTTGTCAAAAGTGGGTTTTCACCTTTGCTTCTTAAGGCATAGTTTCTTTGTTGGCACTATTGGAAAACATGCACCTTATTGACATTGGCTTTGGGTTCCTTCTCAACTTGGTTGGGAAAGTCTTAAGTTTCAACCATGAAGACGAATTCAGGTGCTCTCAAAGTATCATTATAGTTATTAGAGATTTTAGTATTATTTTGATCAGTGGGATTCATGTCAAATCCTTCCATTTAGATCAGATAGATTCAAATTCATGGAAAAATTTGACACAGTCTATCTCTCCATGTCTAGTAGTATTATGCAATTAGCACCAATTGGGCTAGGCCATCTCATAGATGCTAATCTCAATAAATTTTCTCAAATGGGGTTCATTATTACTATTAGACCTATTGAAATATCAATTATACCTTTAGAAATTATAATTTATGTTATAAGTCTCATTAGTGTATCCCATCTATTTCTTTAGATCCAAGAAATCATTAGAAAGTTTTTGGATAGTCCTTTGTATCAAGTCTAGCTCTCCCTTTAGAGGCTCTAGGTTCTTGATTTAGTTTTCATCTTAGACATTGTTATTGTTTTACATGCACCATTATTTGATTAATTTAGGGATGTGTCCCAACATTTACTTGGTTGAAGAATCCAAGTTGTTGGTTAGGTGCAACATAGCTCAAAGATAATAAATTGATCATTGGTAATAGGTTTAATGTAGGCTAGTTTTGATTCATGTTAGGGATGACATTTATAACAAGCATAGTTAGATCAAAGTTTGATATATCAAAGGTGGGATGCCCTTGTGGGTGCATTTACTTGTCAATATGAATAGACTTAGCATATGCTAAAGGAAACATGTCAATGCCCATAGCTCTTCTAAGCAAGATGGATATCATTAGGTATAAAGCATTCTTGTATATCTCCAAGGATAAATCATCTAATATATTATATAGTGGGGATGCTAAGGTATACTTATTTTGAAACCTTGTGTTGAATGTTATAATTGGTTCTTTTAGGTCCCTTTTGAGGGTGGTAAATTATTGGTATACAACTCTTAGACTAACTACCCTTACAAATTGAGCAATAAAGGTATCATTAAATTGACCTCATCCAATGATGGAATCTTTAGGTAAGTTAAGAAACCAATCATAATTTGTGTCCCTAAATGTGAAAGGAAAAAGGTGATAGGCCATACCCTCATAAATCATGTTGATCAGCCTTAAAGATGCTTTAAATGACTTCATGTGCTATTTAGCTATCAATTTCCAAATTGGAGTAAAGAGAGGTAGGTATTTTTTCATATTCTTAAGCATATCATGTATGGGCCAAAGGACAAAGATGGATGATCTAGATAACCATATCATGATTGGCATGAGAGGTTGAAATTTTTGGTTAGATGGGAAATTTGGTTGGGTTCTAGACTTCCTACATCTACTCTTATCTATTTTTTCCTTCCTATGGGTTTCTAAAGATGCTAAAGTTATCTTGGTTTCATATTTAGACCTATTTCTAATCCTAAGTAACTATAGGATGCAAAATGGGTACTAAGATCAAAATATCTCTAAATATGATCTCACAAGTGAAAAATATTACAAAGATTGGTCAATGTTTTACCAAAAATCATTAGATTAGGTAGTTTTACCTTGATTTTTAGAGATCTAAGCCTAGAAACCTCAAATTTCTCAATACCTACATAGATATTATTAAACATGTACTTTAATCTATAAATATCAATGTTAAATTAGTATTTGAAACACTTTTATGTCTAATCCAAATGAGAGAGTGTTTAGGTACCTCAAAACATTCTTCAACATTAAGATACACAAAGATTTGTTGAATTTCAAGTGAATTAAAGTAATTATGATTTTAAATTCCTAGATCCAAAAAAAAATAAGGTCTTAGAGCTCCACATTTACATAAATACCAAGATTATTTAGAAAATTTATGTGAAACATTATAAAGATGATCAAAATATCCTTTAATATGTGTAAAGAATAGGGTATTTCACCTATATTTGAATGAATTTAAGCAAAGATTTAGATTATTTTGCCAAATTTATACAAATGAAGACTAATTTTGATTAAATAATTCAAATAATGTAAATAACCCTACACAAAACATAAAGATTCCTGAAAAAGATATCGATACTTAGTGTTCTTCAACAATATTTTTGAACTTTGAAAAATTACACTAAAATTCTATTAATATGCATGAAAGTAATTGCACAGTAGCCCTCCTCTTAGCACTAGCTTTTCCTTTCTTATCGATGCACGTATTAGGCTCCCTATGTCACTAGGGAACAAAGGAAAAGTAAGAAACTCAATTTTGAGCCCTATAAGACTTAAGGATTGAGTCATAAATAACATAAATAATAGATATGTGGTCACCATTTGGAAATTTTGAAAGCAAACCCTGTTATAGGGACAATAGATGTTATGTAGCGATACTACTTCTTGCTAATCTTTGTGAACTATTTTAATATTTGCCAATTATTTCCCAAAATATAAAAAAAGGGATATTTATATAATGAACTAAGATAAACTGATTCATGGAAGGATCCTAGAGTAAGTAGGGTAAGTCAAAAAAGAGAATGTGCTTAAGATGATCAAAGATGCCTATTCTACTAACTTTTAAGCTAAAACACATGAATCTAGCATCTATCAACTCTAGCATGATTTTCAAAGATAAATAAATGTAGTTGAAGATTAAGAGGAAGGAAATGCATATATCTGACATCATACTTTGCATATAAATTATTCAGTCATAGTAAATTGCATAACACATTCAATTGTAAATGAGAAGAAGATAAAACAAGTATACTATCAAATTAGTCAACCTAGTGTTAAAATCAAACTAACATATGCATATATATAATATAATTTACAAATTAGCTTGAAAAAAAGAAACTATCAGACATCTAAAAGTGTAAGGAACAACAACCACAAAAATAAACAATTAAGTACTTCAGACAAACTTGAAATTTTTTTGGCTCTCTTGTATTATTTATTTTAATAACTATTTCTAATTATAAATGAGGGGGAAACCCCTATTTATAGGCTCAAAATGCCTAAGATAAGTTTGAGCGGGCCCACAAAATGTGCCCAAATATCCAAGTGGATAAAATTTTAGATATAAAAGAATATTCTACATTTGAATTTAAAACATAAAATATAATATTGTCTAAGGCCCTAGAGGTGGCTACTATTATTATTATTATTATTATTATTATTGTTGTTGTTGTTGTTGTTGTTGTTGTTGTTGTTGTTATCTTTGCTTCTTTTCCACTTAATCCTTGGTCCATAACTCTACACATGCTAGGTAGACATAATCTATTTGAGTGAAGTCTAATATAATAGGTTGAAACAAGTTTGGAATCTCTTGGATGAGCTTACCATGCTCTATGAGTACTGGCCTCAATGCCTCCTCAATTGCATTTGCCTTATCTAGCCTCTGATTGGTAAATGCTACAATGCTAATCACTTATATATAAATATTTACATGACATGTATTGATTTAATTTGGACACAAACAACTTCATCTAGGCTCTAAACTCTTGATCATCCATGAAGGATCCATAAATATTAGTCACCCTGGTGACCATGGCATCCTTCATTAGTAAGGCTATCTTAAAATCAATCTTCTCCAAGGATGTGTTTGTATCCTTTATTTGATCTATCCATATCTTTAATATTATTTTTCTATTAATTTATATGGTTTTTGTAAGAATAATTTCCTCAAGTGGTAGAACCTTGAGGTTAAGGAATTTATAATTCCTTGCAACTCTAGCCAAGTTTGCCAATTTGGTGTCATAGAGTACAAGATTTTGGCTAAGTTTAATGATCACCTTAGCCTACTAGATCCCATATTAATGCCTTTTATTTATAACTTTGTATAGGTTAAATACATTAATAACATTATTTATTATTGAAATTATAGTGTCATCTGGCACTATTGGCAATGTTTATTCCTTTGGCATTTTTAATTCCTATTATATCCCCTTTATTAAGGCAATAATAGATTATGATTATGCTTGAAATGATAATATGGGGTCATCTACATATTTTTTCACCTATAAAGGTTTGTCCTTCCTCTTTCTTGTCAGAGTGAAGAGAGAATCTTCACTCTCATGGATCATAGTTAACCCTAACTATGGTTGCTCAACCTATCTTCTCATTATCCTCTTCATAGTTCCTGTAGTAGGGTCAAACCTCATTCTAATTTGAGGTGTTGAGGAGGGACACTTGAGGTCCTTCCTACCTTGTTTTATGTATGAGATGCCTAACCTAATTTGGGGTAATTGTTGATGTTGGCTATGTGGGAGGTGGTTGAAATGGAAGTACCTAGGTAGAAAAAGATGCCAAGGTTGAAGTAGGGATGTATAAACTAGTTGGGTTAAATCACCCAAGTGGGTCAAACAAAGACTTGGAAGGGCTCATGTTGAGAAAAAATGAAAGGATTTTTGAAGGAATACTATCCTTAGTAGTTACGGTGATGTTAAGTGGCCTTTTCTAGGTGAATGGCTCTAGAATGGGTTTTAATGATTTAATAGGTGTAGGGGAGCCAAGGGTGAATGATGCACTTGTTGTGGTATCCTAAGAAGGAGTAGAACCCATAGCTTGGCTAGCACTAGTGATATTGGAGATCAATGGAGGTGGAATGTTGGTAGTGGCATGGGAGATGAAGTGGGGAATGCTTCCCCTAAAGGAATCAATAATAGGGGATGTAAATATGGGAGTGAAAAAAAGAGAAGTATTAAATACATTAATAATTGGGAAGGAAGGTATTGGTGTAATGGTTATAGTGGGAGTTTAGGGAGTTAATGATGGAGACATTACCCATCTCATAGTATTATTTGGAGAATTCTTCCTTTTTTAAACCTTTTCTATATTTTTATTTGATAATGCTTACAACTCTTCCATTGAAAGCTCAATATCTTGATGTGGTTCCTCAAGATTGATGACATTAGGATTAGGCTCACTCAATATCTCCATGGTAGATCCCATGGTAGATGTAGATATAAATGTATGATTTTGGGAGAGGTCTTACAAGATAATGGCCTCACCTTGATCAGGGCTTAGAGGTAGGCTCTATCAACTTAAAGTGGGAAGAAGTGTGGGTCTGTAGGTCCTATTCCTAATTAGAGGAACATTATCTTCTTCTTCCTCTTGTTCTTTATCATCATAGTCTACATCAAACATGCTCCCATGAGTCAGTGGGAGCTAAGGCCTTAAGATGTCTTCCTTATTTCCTTATCGATGAATCATTGTTAAGGACCACCTCATCATTCATTATATCCTTGTAAACCCTTTCATTCACCTCTTCTTGGTGTTTATATTCGATAGCCACATCCATTTTTAATTTGAATAGGTATCTTGCAATGACATTGTTGGGGTCCCATGCCTTGAAATCATCCTTGGGAAATAGGTAGGAGTCCCTATGCCTTGCATCTAATATAATGTCCTACCACTTTATGATTTTAGTTTTCCCTAGCTTGTAAGGAATTTTTTTGGGGGTAGTATTCTTTTTGTTTTTAAAGACACCATCAACTCCATGGAGTATTTGATACACCATCTCTTCCTCAACAAATTTCATGGGTACATACCTTGGTATCCTAAGGGGGGTTACCATTACTCCTTCCATATAGATGACTATGCAATCTAGGTAAATCCAATAGCTTCTCATTTCTTTCAATGTCTGCCTAACCTCTAGATAGACCCTTGGAGTTTCACATTCAATAATTAATTTATTCACAATTAGGTAAAATAATTTTACAATTACCTTGATATTATGCCTGAAGTGATGAATATACATCATAGAGAATAATTGGGGCATAACTTATTCTCAATAATGGGACCATGAGTGTGGTCATAATTGGGTGGTTATCTAGATTGCATCTAGTAGGTATATTATCATGTAGAATAGAGCAATGTTTTGGCAAGTATCGTGCATGACAAAGACTACGTTATTATTAATGACATCTCTAAGTGAGGGAATACACTAGTCCTCAAGATTATTTATAGTATAAAGATAGTTTTTATATCCACATAGCTGATTTGTGTATTTCTAAATACTTTATTTAGGAGAGCAAGGTCAATCCTGACCCCCTTATTAAATTGGTGGATAGTTATGTTTCCTAGGTAATCCATGAAGACCACTCTATTTGGGTTTGTTACCCATGATGCTAAGACTATATTTAGTTTGTGTGCCTTGTACCCATTATCAATTATTCTCTTCTTATAGTCTAATTATGGCATAGATAGGTCATAATATTTTTCAAAACTAGGTCTTGATATGAAGGATATTGGGATCCCTTGGTTCATGGATTTTAGAAAACCATATTTACATTTTGACCTCCCAAAGAGACCATATACTAGGTTAATTCATAGCATGACCTTTCTATTTATTATAACCATATGAAGACCATCATATTAGATTGCAAAGATGTCTGAATCCAATTGAATAATATGCGTCATGGTCTCAGGCTCATCAAGAACCCTATCTCCTTCCACATTGTAATAGATGTCATTGTAATGCATTTCACCCACATTAATGAATTTGGGGATGAACTCTATGTCTTTGAATAGAACTAAATTTCTATATTTTAATAAAAAATCATCATTCCTAAATGTAATGCTCTTACCAGAGTGGATGGACCTACTTGTACCATCTAGGTAGTGTCTTGGGTAGAAATTAATGTCTTCTCATATTTATTTAAAACTCTAGAGATCCAACAATAATGGTTTTTGTGTAATTCATGAGTAGAGCTTTTCCATACTGATTATGTATGTAGTAGGGAGGGTAAATGCTTAGAGCTTCAAATGCAAATGTGAGTAGAAATAGTTTATTTGAGTAGCCTTTTGATGATTTATTTGATTAATGTAAGGTTTGATGGTAATTTTAGTTCATGCTATATTATTGGTAAGTTTATCACCTTTTCATATTTTTAAACTATTGCTTTTAACATTTAATTTATATAAAATTTAAATGTATCACTAATATACTCTTGATTTGTAATCAATTTTATCCTTGAAGTTAAATATCTCCACCTCTTGACATGTGGCATGCTACCTCAGACCTAGTTGGGTACTCACATGTCTTGAATGTGACTTAGTTGACTTAAATCTGGACACATGACATATTCTGATTGCTCCTCAACTCTTGGGATGTAGCTTAGTGTGATGACTTATTCATATGCTACCACATGGATATTTTTACTTCATGACAAGCTCTCAAATGGGGCCCTTTAGTTTTGATTAGTTTCAAGAGTGTCACATTTCATTATCATAGGCAATAAAAGGTTCATCTTTGACATGTGGATTTCTTAAAAGGCTTTTAGATCTTCCCTTTTCTATGTGTCACCCTTAAAAAGCTTTTGGATAGTTGTTGGTAACTTTATGTTAATTGTGTGGCTTAGGTAGAGCCATATGTTACTCTTGGAGGTGATCTTGTTGATCTCAAGATGACACTTATAAAGAATGACAAGTGTCATCATCATGTAGGTCCAGAAGGGACACACATCTTTTTCATGGGATTTTTTTAATTCTTCTACTACTTGTCACTCTTAGAAGGGGACTTGGGATAGTTATATATCATTGAGCCTTGATCAAATAGCTCAGGTGCATCCACATGTTATCCTTGCAAGCTCTTACAAACTATGGATCAGATGTGATGTGGTATGGAGATGCATCAATATCATATCAATATAAAGGGAATATGCACCATTTTAGAATACTTCTCAGGTCTAGATGGTTGGCATAGAGACACATGGTGGCATCTCATGGGATTATTTATTATGGTGGGATGTGTGGAGGATGCGTGGTGGCTCATATTGAATGGGATTTCTTGGAGGATCTAATATTTTGACACATAGCCTTTGGATTTGAATTCTAGTGGTTAACGTATTTGTCAGCTCTATAGATGATGCCATGCGGCTTGCAAGATTTGTAGATTTGTTCTTAGTGTCTTATATATGGAAATGAATTTTTAAGGTGACATGAGGTATATTGAGGTAGACACCTATCCTCTTTAGGTTATCATCTTTAATTTTATGTCCTATGAAGTGTCATAAATTTCTATTTTAACTTTGACATCCTATGAGTTTAAGTTAGAGGTTAAGTTAGACTTATAAAAATATTAAATGCCTATCATAAGCAAACTAAAACTAGTTTAAAGAAAAATTTGAAATTAAATTCTTTAAACAAAATATAAGGTTAGTCTAGTAAGATCAAGCCAAGATTATTACATTCATACCAATTAGGGGACTAGATGGAACTTCCTTGGTGAGAGTCTGTCTAACATTTTGAATCATTGATGGTAAATTATTCATTCATTTGAATGAAAAATTGAAGAAAACTTGAAATAATATGAATGTTTATAAATGTCAATTATTATTTAAATATGAATGATTAACCAAAAATTTATAGGAAATATTAAATGAATTCTCTATCCAACTAAATAACTTAGCAAGCTTGGCATCTTGAGCATTTTGGAAAATTAAGAAAGGGGTCTCCCCATTCTAGGAATAGGGGTATTTTATAATCAATACACATGTGTGTCACATGTATAATTGAGTGTGATAAAAAAGTACAAAGATACATGATCTATTCTTATTTCAGATGTTGGGTCTTCCCTCTACTCGTGTCATGTAGACATTAGGGGAATTTGACTCTTTGATCTTAATACACACACATTATATTATTTGATGATCACTCTAAATTATCATGTTTGAGATTACATATGTACTTACACATTCATTTATCCATGATTATATCTTACACATGGTACTTCATATGCTATATTCTTGATGTTTTTTCCTAACATGTTTGATCCATGGGCTACTATGACATATTTATGCTGGTTTATTATGCTTAACTTTATGGACTTCCTTGAGTGTAATTCATTTATATTGTATTCCTTATTTGATCATTTGAATATGATACTTTAACTATGGACCTTGTGCCTACATATGATTTCATAACATTTACATACGTTATTATTTATTGTATGGGCATTTGACTAAGTCATCTTACTTTAATTATGTAAAATTTTAACATGCCCCTTATTTGTGGTCTCATTAGACCATTGAATTTTGAATTGATTTTGAGTGCTCATGTGTGTGTTATTTTTTTATTGTTGACCTTTCACTATTAATATCTATACATTTACATGATCTTTATCATACATCTTAGGACTTCATTATATCACATTGGTTTTATGAATTTCAATGTTATATCTATGTAGACATGTTCCTTCTATATGATGCATGGTTACATTCATAGATTATATATTTGTATTATAATTTTAATGTGAGGTAACTACCAATAACTTTCTTGACCTTAGTGTAAAGGGGGAATATTTATGGGGGAATGTCATCGAGGCATGTTATCCACACTTGGCATAGTTTCTATATTTAGTTGGGGCATGAGTGGGAAGCATTTTTTTCACACACCTTCAATATAAGGTAATTATATTATATTTTAGATTTAGCTGGGGTATGTCATATGGGCATGTATTATACACATTCATAGTTTCTATATTTAGTTAGGGCATACTTTGGAAGCATGTTTTACACATGTATTCAATATTCAACATCTCCAATTTATAGTGGGAGCATGTTTAGGAAACATGTTATCCACATTGGTACTTATATATTTTTTCAAATTTCTAAATATATAGTGGGGTCATGCTTTGGAATCATGTTCTCCACATTTACATAGTTTTCAAAATTGGCTAAAGCACACACTTATATGATTTAGATCTATAATTGTGCATAATTTTATATATTGGTAACATTGTTATACACATTTTCAAGATGAGACATATCTAAGGTGAATATGATATGAAACATGTGCCTAATATTACAAAATTCAAATTAGTTTCATATTTCAAAATTATTTAATGGACTTTTACCACATTATTGACTTTTTCATACTAATACCCCATAATATTTTACAAACTTTATTGAGACAATATACTATAATAGTTAGATCATTTTTTGGTATGGTTAAAGTGATCAAATCACTCAATCTTTCCAAGTATTTAGGTTAGACTTTATTTTATCATCCAACCTCACCAGATTATAATTATCACCAATGTACATAATTGAGCTAATCTCAACTACCAAGTGGAAATTTACCATTTGATCTAAATTTGGGGACATCTCTCTCTCTCTCTCTCTCTCTCTCTCTCTCTCTCTCTCTCTCTCTCTCTCTCTCTCTCTCTCTCTCTCTCTCTCTCTCTCTCTCTCTCTCTCTCTCTCTCTCTCTCTCTCTCTCTACTTGTACATACACACTTTAAAATATTTATTTATGTTTTTATTAATCTTAGTTTCATATCCTTACAATGATACATATTTTTCAAATAGCTTACCAATAGGCAAGGTGATTATATTGACACACAAGTGTACTCCTAAACCTTGTTTTTTAAATTTAAATATATTTCAAGTAATTTCAATACCAAATTGCATAAATTTATTTTATACTATAACATGATATTTTTTGTAGGTTAGTCACCAATAAAACACTCAAGTTGGGCATATATAAAGATAAGGCGTGTATCCACACCCACATCCAAATTCATTTCCTTTAAAATATCAATTTAATTAATAAACTAGGAGTCAAATGTAGACACTATTTTATTATTATATAGCACCTCAGTCTTGTACACTTATAAAAATCAAACCTTGGTTTTTCATATTAGCTATATACCTTTCCTACTTTTTCAAGTCTCACATTTACTCTATATTATGCCATCTAGCCTATATATCTCAGTATGACCAGTCTTATGTTGATCACCTAGGTCTTATATCTTTCCTATAATGATTAAAATGTTACCTATATTCCATTTCTACATGTTTTTAGATTATACCTACTTTCTTACTCCCTAGACACTAACATCTATGATAAACACTAGCATTGATGTTAGTGTTTTGACCCGATGAAAGTATCTGGTGCCCTAGATTCATATATTTTACAAATGAAAGATATCATAATGGTCAACCTAAGTGATTTAATTAAATTTATTACTCCAAATAGATTGATATAAATATAAGATCAAATCTCATTCATTACTCACCTAGGAAAATACCAAAGAGATCATGTAAACTTATCAAAATCACTATATAAATAATTGAATTGAATTTTTTTCCTTATTTCCATATTATTCATAATTACAACACATATATAAGTTTTAAGTACTAAATTATTATCCCAAGAGATTGATTTTCTAAGTTACAAGCTAGGTCACTATTGTACTTGTTTTACACATTATTTCATGATTTACACAAAAGACAACACATAGGGGAGAACTACATGATTATGAGGCCCTCTTTTATAGTAGTGGACATTTAGGAAGTACCCTCTAACAATGGGTTCCTTGGAATCAACTTGACATTATGTGCCCACTAACCCATTTTTCCAAAAATTCACTATGAAGATGGAGAACTAGGATTTTTCCATTTCACAAGGAATGACAATCTATGACTGATCAAAATACACTAGAGTAAAGGTGAAGTGAAACCTAGAAGCACTCAGGTGGTCACATCCTTTTCCATTAGGTAATACATATAGGATAATTATGTTCAACCTAGGTAGTAGTGTCAATTTAATCATCCAAGGATGATATTAGTGCCTATAGCTCCAAAAGTGTTAGATATAAAATCTAATGACAATTATAGAATCCCCTTCTAACCTAATTTCTACTTGTTCTAGATCCAAACTTGCATGAACATCAGAATAAGCTAACTACATTACTTCTTTATCATTTTAATATGTAGCATAGTTGTACTTTACATATTTAAACTATATTAACACAATAAATTTAGTGAATGCTTATATGATTTTAGCATCTAATTGGTATATTATAGATCTAATTACCACCATTGTGCCATTTCATTTCTATATAACCCTTTAATAAAATCTATGGTTACTAATAAAACCACCTTAGGTCACATTTTAGGGTTAAAAAACACCCTTGGATGACACATGATTTTAATAATTTTATGTTGAACTAATAACATTCCTATTAGTCCTAGATAATGTCATAAACTTTTAGGTATTCAAGTATGATAAACATATTTTGGAATTCATCAATATACTAGTTTTTTTTAATTACAAGTCATCCTTGAAGTTGAAGTGGATAGTCTAAGAGGTGTGGACTATGATCAAGATGAAATTATAAACCTAAAATAAAATTGATTCCCAAATGGGATGATCTCCCTTGAAAGGATATTTGACCTTGATATGTTTGCATACAAACTAGAAAGACCATTACAAGTAGATCATAAGGTCCAAAATTATTAATCTAGGGTCACCAAACAACCCTCTATATGTTCATGTTATCTTGTATTCTACCTCTACTAATATTTAAAAACTCAAAATGTTATTTATATACTACTGAGATGTCATTAGCTCGGCTTATGGACACCTCAAGATCTTTAACTCAAGATGTGATTGCATAGGTCTTTGAATACCTCAAGGTATTTAAATTAAGTGTGATCATACACACTATACCACTTAAGAAAAATAAAAACCTTTTAGATAGAGGAAAAAACCTATGAAACCAATTTTATAACCACTTATTCACATGTAACTTCATAAAATCCTTTCAAACGAGATCATCTTCCCAATCTGTCACTCTACTTGGGTAGTTAACTTAGTGCCCATTCAAAAAAAGAGTGAAGAGAGTAGACTTTGTGTGGATTTTAGAAATCCCAACTAGGATTATAAAAAGTATAACTACCCTTTACCCTCTTGTGATGAGGAAATTTACATGGTAGGTGTATCTCAAATTGTTTCATTTCTATATGGATTCTTAATATGCAATCAACTCTTATTAAACTTATAATACCAAGCCAAAAATATGGTCACAATAAAGTAGGGTAACTTTAATTACAAATGAATTAAATTTAGACTCATAAATTCAAGAGTCACCTTTATAAGGGTCATGGACTTCACTTTCAAAGGCCTAATAGAAAAATGCATTGTTATTTACATGGATTACTTAACCATATTCTCAAAATGTAGGTTTGATCACATTTTCTGGTTGCAAAGGATATTTGAAAGGTACATGAATTATGGTATCTCCCTATACCCAAAGAATATTTTGTTTGATGTTACTAAATATAATTCTATCAGTTACATCATCATAAAGGAAGGTATATCTAATGAACCTAAACATGGTAATGTTATCTCTAGGTTGCATCTCCTTAATAATAAAAAAGGATCAAAATACTTATTTGGTAAAATTAAATTTTTGCATATGTTTATTTCTAGTTTCGATGAAATTGTTAAACCTATGAATAACCATAATGTTAAAATAGGAGGTGAAAGTATAATTGAGTACCTTAATAAACAATTCCTTATAGGACATCAAATAATCCATCACATAAGCACCTATGTTGATAATCCTAGACTACACCAAATATTTTTACATCTACTTTTTAAATTTTGAATATACCATACTTGTCATGCTATCCTATAAGTTAGATGGATAAGAACACTAGATTTATTTTATGAGTATGAAATGAATTATTCATAGATAAATTATTATATTATAGATAATCATGCCTATGACTTGGTCAAGGCTATGAATAATATCATACACTACATTCTTAGAAATAAAGTAAATGTTATCATCCCATACCTAGATATAAAGCTAATGCTAAGGGAAGAATGAATTAAGGGAATGCAGAGGGATGGTCAAGCTACAAGATAATTACCTTGAGATAAAACCTAATAATTTGGTTTGAGCCCTAGGTATTACTCAATTAATCATTGAAATTAACCCAAAGATCATCATGGTGTAGTTAGACTAGTCAGAAATAGTTCACCAAGATTGGTATGATCTAATTATACACTATATCCTTTATGTAAATCCTCTTCTATTACTAAACTAAACTTAGAAAAGATACCCTAGATTTGATTCATCTCATGGCATACTAAATAAAGGAGTTCTCTACTAAAACGTTATGAAGGCATCTATCTCAAATATCTATCATAATAATAAACAAGAGGAATTATGACTAGCTTCCATAAGAAACTAGGCATTGGTCACCCTTCAAGGACAATAACTAATTATAAAATTATATTAGGTAGGTATTATTATCCCACTAACTTTAAAATATGATCATGATCATGTCTACACAAGCCATGAATTTTAGAACTTAGCTAAGAATGAATTTCATGAAATAATGCCCCTTTGGTCAGTAATAGAAGGACATCTTTTAACATAATGGGGACTTGGATTTATTGGAATCATCACCAAAAATTCATTAGGTAGCTATAATTTAATACTTATAATGATATACTATTTCATTAGATAGACATAAGTAATGGAAACTAAGAACAACAAAACTAGGAAGTCATTTAATTTCTTGAATAAAACTCAACCACATAGTTTAGCACCCTAGATTTGTTAGTCTATAATAATGGACCTACATTCTAGATATCCAATATCATCAAATGAGATTATTATAATTACATTACCTTTAGTTTCTCATCCAACTACTACTTGAAATGGAATGGTTTAACTGATTCAAATAATAATAACATGATGGACATGATAAATAAGTCAATAGAAAAGAATCATAGGGACTGACATTCACTATTGAAATATGTTTTTTGGGAAAAACATAATAGATTTAATCAATACCTAACAATTTCACATTTTGTGGTGGTCTATAGTTTACATCCTATTTTACCAATGACCCTCAAGTTGCTTATGTACAATTTCATGAAATAATACATGGAAGACTATGAGAAGACAAACTATAAGCTATTGGACATCATCTAATTAGAGGATGCATGAGAAGAGGCTCTTAAAAAATTTATTAGTTATTTGAAAACTATAAATATATGGTTTGATAAGAGGTCACAATTCAAATACTATTATATATCATTCCTTATACTATTATTGGATAAAGCACATGAGAATAATGGGTATCATTCCAAGTTTTATCCACTCTAGGCTATCCCATACCAAATATTTGAACTATTGGGGTAGAACACATTTATATTGAAATACTTTGAAGGAAATTATCTCCTATTTCCTATTAATATTAAATTATTAAAGTAATACTTATAATTTATACCTTATAGTGAAATCTTAGAGTAGCCTCTAAGTAGAGGTTGGCAATGCATATCTTATATTAGATTATAGTTAGTTATTTATTATATCTTTCCTTTTTTTATATTTTAGTTTTCTTTTTTTCATGTTTATATTTGTTTTAATTATGTTTCTTTTATTTATGGATTTATCCTTTTTAACCCATGTTCATCCTTTCTCATCTTGCGATAGTTTCACCTTATTCCCATGATTCATACTAAGATGAATTTAATCTAAAGGGAGATATTCTAATCCAAGAATTTGTCCTCCTATAGTTTAACCTACTCAATTCAAATTTTATAAGGCACTAAAATTGTGGTTTTAGAATTGGAATAAATAATGTGAGTTCACATTATCAAATAGTGTGGTAAATAAAGGAACCTCCCTTGAGACACTAAAGGGATTAGGGGTCAGTGATTCATAACTAAGTAAATCAGGAAAGGATATGTTTTATATAATATCATCACAACACTTAAAATAAACATATCAAGTAGAGAAAAATAAATTAGCAAGTAAAAGATATTATTGTTTCAAATATCTCATTTAACCATTCATCAACCTTGGCTAAATTGGTCCCAAACCACCATGGACTAAAATAAGTAAAAATCAAAATGAAAGGAATTATGTATTCCATATAAAATTAAATTTTGTTCCTACTTAAGGGTAATTTGAGAAATATCCATTACAATATTTCACACTTGGATAGTATTGGAGCAAGGCTTAGAGTGGGACCAAACACATATATGTTGAGGATATAGATGCATGGCTTGAAACATAGAAATTACCGATCCCTCCTTTCCTTAAAAAAAGTATAAAAATAATTACCTTTAAAGGATATTTTGTTACCTATTATAGCTCAAATTTTCACCCTTGAGAGGGTGTCTTCAAGCCCTCTCACTTGAGATATATAATGGGTTTAGTTATAGGTTGTGGGTGACCTCTAAGTTACCTAAACCTCTAAATGTGGGTTATCTTCCTTAATGCTTCACCCAAGATACTAGTAAAATATTCAATAATAAGAGAAAAGAGATTTGTTGTAAATCTTAAAGGAGGTTATGCACAAAAGTAATTAATCACTACCAAGAAATTACATGTGCACATGTAGACCATGAGACTAATATGAACATAATTTACTCCTAATCTAAATATCTTATATCAACATTTGGAGGTTGAGATATATGCTTAGGCAAGGAGAACTAATCAAGAGGTATATAATGACATTAATGAATAGGTAAACACACTCAACCCTTACAATTTACTTGAACACTTAACATGAAATTAAAGAGAAGCTTTCCAACTATATACAGGTACTATAATAGGATAATATGTCATGGAATACTAAGTAAATCACTTAACATGATCAATTATCCATATATACACACTAAGTAAAGTCATAAAAGGAAGTAAATCCAATAGTATTATTGATCAAATACACACAAATGAGTAAGGCTTCTCCATAATTAGGTGGAGGATTCATAATAATCCATTTAAGGTTACATATATAGGATACATTGTGTGTGTGAGAGAGAGAGAGGGGGGAATAGGATTGGATCCAATGACAAGTTCCACTCTATCCAAGTTAGTTATATCTAAAGAAGAGGATATAAAATAGCTTTATCTAACTCCTTAGTATGTGTTGTATACTTGATGATGATATTATTATGGAAAATCATATAAAAGACTCTTAAAATTCTTGGATAATGCATCAATATTATTTTTAATTTCCCTCTTCCTTATCTAGAAATGACAAATGGCCTTTTTGAATATCAAAGTCACCTTGAACTACCATTTTCCCTTCTCCTTCACACCTTGAATATGTTTTAGACTTATCCATATTGATTTTTTAGTGGTAATCATGTTTTATTAAGTGTCTTGAAACCCATCAATCTCACCACACCTCTCTCAAAAGGTTTTTTCAATGATATACTAGGATATCATGCTCAATCCTGGTTATAGTCACCTAATTAGACTTGTTCATGATCTAATGAGGCCCTAAAAATAATCAAAAAATTCCATTAGTGATGTTATAAGGTATATCAAGTTATCCATAATCCTCCCATATAATATTAATAAAAAATTTAGTGTTATCACCTTCAAGTAACATAAAGTCATTTTGAACTAAAGACTGTGTTAGAAGTTTACCCTCAAAAAAGTGAACAAAAAGGTGCATCGTTAGTAGATTATGAGGGTAATAACCTCATGAATCAAGTTATCAGACAATGAAAGATTGTTTAAAATTATAGGGTGATAAAAAATTCATGTTTAAGGAGATAAAAATGATAAAAATTAGACCTATAGGTTTACAGACCTATAGGTATCTTTTTCATATGAATACAATGCATCTTTCTTGGAAGATGAGGTTCAAAGGCTAAATGAAATAAGGAAACTAGAGGAATATAGTATTTGATGTGTGTGATATGGATAAAGGGAGAATAGTGAGTTTTAAACTCATTTTTAAACTCAAATAGATCCATCTTGATACTTATAGTGATGTAATCCTAAGCACCTATAGGTCTAATGAAAATTTCAAGTTTGCCTTCAAATGTCAAAGTCTATATAAAACCTTGCATGAAAATTAGAGTCCATAGGCTTGGAAAAAGTGAATGAATATTGAATAATCTTGATGATATGGATCTTATATAATAAAAATGGAGCTCTTGGATCATATAGACCTGCATGTGGCTAGAGAGAAAGGAGTTAGGCCTAAAGGCAAAAAACACACAAGCCTATGTGATAAATGTATATAGATATATAGGTTATTGAAAGAGTTTGGAGTATAAATGACCCTAATAAGGTTTATATATCATATATATGAACTCCCACAATCTTAAAACTTAGATTAATGAGGAAATATCTTAAACATGCTTGTAGGGTCAAATTAGTCAATTGGCTTACAAACCCTAGGCATGGTTTAAACCAGGATCCAAGACTTTTGAGGGAAAAAGTGCATTATAAGAGAATATATAGATAGGGTAAGAGGTTTTACATAATTAAAAATATAATTTTCAAATTTAACCAATCACCAATATAGAACTTTTAATCCAAAACTCTCTCTCAAGATCACTAAACATAGTCTACCTAACCTGAAAGACTTTTTATTTTACTTGGAATTGTATGGAGGCACTTAACAGGACCCTAAACTCATGTTTAATTTTAGGGTAATTTGTATACTTTTTCTTTGTGCCATTATTTCATTTATTTGGGCCCTAATCTTTATAAATCATCATTATGATGATAAATAACTCATAGGCTACCAAGAAACCTCTCTAGTGACTTGATGGTAGAAATTGATCTCCTAAGTGCTTTAAATGCATTAAATTTCCATTGAAAACATTTGAGTATCATTCTTCACTCCTATAATATCCTTACCATGATATTTTCTTTTACTTCAACCTATACAGATATATTTAATATTGTGTTTTTGTAAGGTTTTGGGCTTAAAATAGGGTGTTTAATCTCTTGGGAAGATGTAGATTATTGGAAAAGGTAGATTAAGTTGTATTATATCTTCTTAGGTCCAAAATTACATTCATGTTAACCTGAAAGTTATCCTATAGGTATGTTTCATGAATGTAGTATGAAAATGCTTATGAAAGACTAGGATTTTAGCCATTTCTTATTAACCCACCTACACAAGGTTACAAAACCTAAAATTTGACATGGAGCATGATCAGAAGGTACCTAAAGTGAATCAAACATGTATATAAAGTTTCACATGCATTATCATTGATTATATCCAAATCTCAATTTCTAGGCCTAAAGACTTAATTGATGTCTAATTAGAGAGATAAACAAGTGGAGTAAGTATAATTGCACTTTGTATTTGGTCATTACATTTTTAAACTCAAAAATATGATTATTTTACCAAGATGATTTGTATAATTATCTACACAAGGAGATTTATATGTTTTGAGGGCTACAAGGAACTAAAGACAAGTATGGGATTTAGGTGTAAAATGAAGTCTTTGAGAGTGTTTGATGCATCCAAAAGTGTGGATTTAAGTTGTTTAAGATAATGTGGTCTCCCATAGAGATATTTTGTATTCATGAATATGAAATCTATATTTGAATATTTTGAGCAAAGGGAGGCATAGTGAGACTTATGGGTTTCAAGACACCTAAGAAGAAATGATCACTATTATAATGTTAGTATTTTAATGTTCTTAAATTGATGCAAGGTGTCAATAAAAAGGTTAAATTGAAAATAAAAGTTAACTTGATTATCAAGTATTCCAATTTTCACGTTTCAATCCAAGAGGATGTAAATTTGAGGAAGAGACAAGTTATATCAAGAAAATAGAGAAACCCCTAGACCCTTTCGAAGAGGAAGCATCTTCAAGAAAGATAAATATATTTGAATATCTCATGAAATTATTATATAACCTCCTTGATATTAAATATTACCATGAGTTATATACACTTTTAAATTTCTCTCATCTATGCCACATCTCTCTCTCTCTCCTTCTCTCCTTTATATATACAACCTTGTTTGGCTTTTTAAGGATACTTTGGTTGAGTATTGAAGCCTTGATTATCTAAACACTTTTATTATTCTTTTAAATAATTAATGAATTTTATTATTACCTAATCACATAATTTAAACTAGTGTACATGTGTGATTGTTGATGAATACTACTAGTAGTGATTGTACTCTCTCATATTTATCCTCTCCAAACTATTTACACATGGATTTTCTTCATGTAGGTTGCATGGTGAGTTTGATATAGTTTTGCATGGTTTAAAATTTGATTTTAGTCATTAATAACTTATTTATACCTATTGATAAACCCTCTCCTTTGATTAATTATTTATGACCTCCATGGTGAAACACTCATGATCGAGGGTCCTTTTATTAGTATGGATTGTGCCATTTGAGGCAATGGTGTTTCAGCCTTGCCTCATCCAGCTGATACAATGGGATCAAATCTAAGTATGGAGGCCTAGTTGATGAGGTGAACCTTTATTTTATGGGGCTAGCTCTCATGGTGTATCAATTATGGATCAAATCATAAACCTACCTACTTTAACAATGTAAAGTAATATAAGGGAAACATGAAATGAAAACCTATGATATTGGAGGTGATGCACCAATATGCTATGTCCACTAAATTTGAAATTTAAACAACATTAATGAACAAGATAAGTAACTAAACCACTCTCTCCAAGGGATTATAAGCATTAGTGTTTCACATAGAGGCTATATTGGATGATGAGAATTTAAGGGTTGTAAATATAAGTCCTAATTTAAAAACACTTACCAATTAAATTCCACTCCAAGCTCAACCACTAGACCTTCACACACTATGTGACTTGAATAGAACAATGTAAAAGTATATAGATGAGGCAAGGACCTACAAAGGGAGAGAAAATTACCACTTATGTAAATAAAATAAGCATGAAATACACTAAAATATTAGAGAGAAGCTAAAACAGCCCTTGTATTAGTTCAAGAGGTTACAAGATACAAATATGGGGATAATTTTTTCATACCTAGTAGATGGATTATTAAAATATCCTTAGAGACTCAATTTATAGAACATGAGCAAGGGAGAGAAGAGAATAAGGCATGAAGGCATGGAGAGGTCATGAATAACCATAATTTAGTCATAGGTTAGGCATGAATGAGGTGATGAAGGAATGGAGAGGTTAGAGATATTATTTTTACTTTTTTAATAACCACTTCTATGCAAGGTCCAACACATCTCCCTTACTCTACCTATTTGATTTTATATGTTTTGTGTTCCTTGACTATGTGAGAGGTCCTTTTTCATTTTGTTTAATTTTATATCCCTGACACTTGTGTCCCTACCTTCCTAATCTCTCTTTAATATCTTCACCAAGCATTATTTGTCACCTTTTTCCCTTTTCTAAGACTCTACTTATAATCTCTTCTCAAGTCTTCCTGGGTTATCAATGTGAATCTCTTCTATTTTTTGGAGTCTATCCTCATGATAAGCTTCTACCCAAGTCCACTTAATCTCCTATATCTCTCACTTTTCCACTATTCACCTTGAAAATGTCTTTTCTCTCTCATTCTTATTATAAACCTGTAAGTGACCAATTAGGTCCCTTGACTATATTCTGAGTCTAGAGATCTTTAGAGGTAGTGTAATAACTTTGAACTCTAACCCTTCTCTACAAGTCTAAAAATGACCTCATAGTTCTATTTTTGTCTTGAAATCTACATTGACATGTGCTTAGATGTATGAATTACTTCTTGACTAGTTTAGAGATTCATTCTAATGTAAAACACCTCTAAATAATATCCACACTTTTACATAGGTCTATTAGGGTCTCTTGAGTTCAATTGTTGAGTTGATTACCCTACAAGATGAATGTTCATGGAATTATAATCTCTTAGGTGAATGGTGTGGAATTATATTAAAGCTCCCTCTAACAAAACTTGGATGAATAACATATGATATTAATCAATATTATAACCATTATAAATATTGACTAAATGAAAGAACAATAAAAGCATAAAAAAACAACTCTTTTACCTTCCTTGGAGATCCAAATGGTTTACTCAGCTTATGCATCAAGAATTCTTTGATAATGAATATTGCTTGGCTCTTTCTCTCATTGGCACTTTGCTTTGATTTCTTGGCTTAATATTTGGACATGTTAACACTACTTTCATGAGTATTATGGAATAAATACTACATAACAACTCTATAATATCCAAGCTTAGAAATTAAGGGGTATGGCATTATATTTATATCCTTAGGAATTAACTCTCACCCAAGGTGAGTTAATGTTGAGTTTAGGATTGGAATGGAATAAAAATAAACCTAGGTGAGTTAAAACTAACTTGAGTTGAGTTAATAGTTGTCATGTAGTTATGATTTTAAATTACTAGGCATGGATCTCAAATTAGATATTTTAGGATATTTTCAAAGAGTTTTATAACTCATAAAGGCAATGCTGAAAGTATTTGATTTTTTTATTTTTGGAATTTCCATTTTTAGATATTTATTAATTACAAATAGATAATTAAACTAAAAATTTAATCTTATTTAATTAGATGATTGATTTGATTAGTATTTTATCTCTTTTAATATTTGATCAAGTGCCTCACTTAATGGGTCCATAGTTCAAATTGATAATTGTGATGTCGTGAGGTGATTAGGGATGAATCTATGAGAGGTTATTATTGCATATGATAGAATAACCCAATTAGGGATGTCTCAACATGATTATGAGATTTGATGAATGAAGTCTGACTAAATTTAGGACTTTTAGTGATCCCTAGGATTAATTTTCAATGGTTGATAGGAATTAGTTTGAAGTTTGGTCAAAATATAGTTGTGGCCAAGTTTAGATGTCTAAATTTTACCCCTATTTGGGAAGGCATTAAAATATATAGACATAATAATATCTTCTCAAATAATGAAAAGGTCCTATATGCCTACTTATTTGACAATAATGGATATGCTCTAAATGACCCCTCAAGGGAGAAGTCAACAAAGAAGGTCAGTGATTGGTCCTTAAAATTAAGGAAAATGATGGGACCAAAAATTTAAAATGGGGTGAAAAAGACTAATTTACCCATAGGTAGTTATAATCAGTGGTTGATTGAGCTGCCCTAGTTGGGTGGATAAAAAAGATGATTTGCCTATAAAAAGTTATAATCATCAGTAGAGCATGATAAAAAAATATAATGATTTTCCCATAGGTAGTTATAATCATTGAAAAAAGTATAAGGGTAATAAGATAATGATTTGCCCATATGAGGTTATAATCATTGGTAAGATAAAAACATGACCCAATTGGGTAAATAGAGATAATAGTTTTCCTAAAATTAGTTATAATCATTATTATTGATGCCTAAAACTCTCACTCTAGGGAAATAACCTCCTATGGGAATATTTACAGAAGTGGGACTTAGGTATGGTCTATAAAGTGACCTCTAGGGTTTTAGAAACTATCTCTTTGAATTGTTTTAGGAAAAGGGTAAAGAAGAGATGCAAATAAAACATAAAATAAAGACTAAGGAGATGCACTAAGATATTTAAAAGTATTAACCTAAAATTTCATAAAATAGCTTGAATGTTATAACACTATATACTATTAAAGGATAACATGTATGAATTAAAGCCTATAATGTAAACAAGAACCAATACTATAAAAGCATAGAAAGACAATAAAAATATAGAAATAAATCTTTTCTCAGTTTGACACAGAACACCATATCCACTTCATTGTTATGTTGAGAACAAAATACAAATGGCCTCAAGGGCATAGTATACAAATGTGAGGGGCACCTATTAAGGTCGTAAAATGAAAGACAAAATGACTACTATCTACTTATATTCTAATACTTGACTACTACAAATGGATACTATTTGATAATAGCAGAAATAATTATCTATCTACCAGCCCTTTATAAAAGAAATGATCTTGGATTATATAGTAATAGTGGCCTCTTGAGGAAATGGCACCTATAATAGGCACTTGTGCCCATGATGAATCCATTACAATTGATTAGGAACTTTAACTAATAAATGTAGTCAATTTATGAAATCCTAAATATGGGGCATAATGATTCCTATGTAAAGCCCACAATGATTAGAATAAGCATCATGAAACCATGTGTCTATCTCTAAAACCACCTTTGAAATGCTATTAGAAATGGGGGACCATTTGCTTCGACAAATGGCATAACTCTTAGTTTTGATGAAAAAGGCTTAACCTGGACAAGTGTTGTACTACCATGTGGAAGGTTTAGTTCCTCATTATAAAAATGCATGGTGGGTCCCCCTTCTAAATATACTATCCAATGGTGTGAACCTAATCCCTAAAAAAATAAACCTCCCTTGAATAAGCACTTGCTCAATATGTGTCATGATGGCACTTCTCCTAGGGAAGTCGAGCACTTATTCCTAAAATTGAGCATGAGGGCACCGTGTTTAAAGTCTATATTCATTTTTATAACTATACCATGGGCCCCACCCATTACTCTAATGGCCAATAATTCTTCCTAAAGATATAAACAAAAGGAACTAGCCTTGGAAAAGCATTGAGTCACCATGTGGTGGGTTATTACTTCTCCTAGTCAAACTGAGAGTTATTTTATGATAAAAAAGCACTAGGATTCCATGTAGAAATTATGGAAGGAATCTAATACTTAGCCAAAAATACAAAAAAGACCCAAGAAAAAGAGGAGGTCAAAACAACTCCAAACTTGCTAAAGATGCCCATGCTAAAAAGCAAACTATTCTAAAACTTCAAAATATGGATTATGATCCACATTTCCTGATGACTTAAAGGGGAATCCACCTACAAATAGAAGAACCCAAAATTCTTATTTCATAGACCAATCAAGGAAAATTTTCAAAAAATGAGTGAGGCCTTCTAAACTTATAATTTTTGAAGAGCTACCTTTAAAGACATCCACTCTTCCTCCTTCAACTGAGTTTTCCTCCTCAGAGCCTCAAAGGCCCTATCCAAATTGATGATTACCTTAAAGGAGATGTTGATCAAGATCTGAACTACCACTGGTATTTGAAATTATAGTTGAACAAGAGGATAAAATATGATCTCTACCTCAAAGACACTTGGCACTTGATTGAGAGCTATGAAGATGGTCTAATCATCTAACTTCTTCTCTAATAGATATTTTATTTTGTCCTCTAGGAGGATGGTGTTATCTATAAGGAATGGGGAGGGGATTCCCAACTAGACTAATTATTAAATATGTCCCTTTATATCCTAGAACACCCTTTTCAAGGAATTTAGAAATTCCTTGTAAATTGTAGCTGCCTTTTTACAACTCATGAATACATTGACTTTCATCACCACCTTCCTTTAGTTGATCACCCTTATTGCTTATAATGTCCCATCCATTATGTTGTAAATATTATGGAGAAGGAGTTATGAGTCTTAAACCTTAGAGGAAATGAAGGCAAGGAATTGGTCTATGGATGCATTTACTTGAGAGATCAATCACTACAAGTTTATGATGAACCTAAGCATTGGATTCATGTTAGCAACCACATTATGTATTCTATCCTAGTAAGGTACATATAAATATTAGACCATGGGTAAGATCCCTATGGCCTCAAAGTAGGTAACAAGGTCATTATTCAATTTTAAGATCTCTTAGTCATTGGCTGAGGACTCCTACTACATTTTATATTATAATTGATGATGTGCTCTATGAGAGTCTATTTGAATATGATAGGTTTGTGTAAGCTCAATCTCCTTTTCTTACATCTTATATTATGCAACTACATTTTATTTCTTTGGACCATCTATCTTAATATTTATTTCAATGACTTGAATCTATAGTTGGGCCCTCTAATTGGCCTCCACCAAGAAGGTCTCAGTAGTGGTATGGCTCTGAAGGTCAAACCTTGTTGTTTTGAGATCTACATCTTTTGCCTTGGCCTCAATATTAAAGTGGTCAATAGTAGATTTCACCCTCATGAGTTCTAGGTTAATCTTATCTAACCGATGGCTTGCTTTGATATAGTCCATGGTGATAGACTTCTATGTTTCCTCCATTAGTTTGACCCTGTTAGTAGGCTTGGGTTGGCTAAGGTTGAGGTTGATAGCATGTATTGAGTAATCCCATAGCTACATCTATTCATGAGGCTTGACTACCTGTGGTGACATGTGTGTAATCATTAGAGATTATTGTATTACGTTAAATAATAATTGTATATGGGGCATAATTAGGGCATTAGCCTATTTCCCTCTTCTTTTCTCTTCAACCCTCTTGGGTTTTTCTAGTAGTCTCTAACTACTGATAAAACTACTCTTGTAATTAGATATTTTACCATATGAAGGGGGATCCTTATGGTAAGCTAAAGGGAATGGTCACTTGCTACTATGAAGCAATGGATGTTGTTCTTATAGAAGTGAGTGGGTGAAGGGTTAGGGTGGAAGGATAGAAATGTGGGAAGGCATGGATAGGGGTATGGGGTGATTATGAGGTGATGATTTGGTCAAAAGAGAGTAGTATAAGCTTGTTTAAAATAGTAGAGGATAAAGAGAGAGAGAATAATGAATAGAAAGTGGAAATAATGGGTTAAGAAAAATGTAACTTATTTTGTGGGGGCTCAAAGGAAGGACTATAAATTTGCACTTTGAGTTGTCCAAGATGAGATGAGCCCACCATGAGATTCCCCAAAGAGACATTCTACTGTTGTGGGGTGGTGGGATATGGGTGGCCAGTTTGTAAGCCTCTATATCACTACAAATTCTTCCTCTTTCTCTGAAGGGGTGTCTTCTTTTTTGATAGATAATTTTCCTTATACTAGAGCTTCCATCTCATGGTGTTCATCCTAAATATTTTCAAGCTACTCATCAATGTTTAGATCATAAAAATTATGCTCTCACTAGCCAATTTCTTGCCTATATTTCTAATAAGCATCTATAATTTTTGGGATTCAGGCCCTCTAGATGAGTTGTGCCCCTAGACCCTTTGTTATTTTATTCATGGGGTCATATTATCAGATTACATCATAAAAGGAATCCCATAGGTTACGGGTGTCTGATGAGATCTTAGATAGATCCATGTAATACTTTATATTGTCCTCAATTAGTGACATTCACTATTCAAGGTATGTCTAGGGTTTGTGATGGAATAGGATAATGGTATTCAAGGTGGCTATATGATCAATTAGGCCATAGTTATATTTGTCATCACTCTAGTTGAGGACAATATCTATAATCTTGAGTGTAAGTAGGTAATCATATGACCTTTTTACCAATATTATACATGGCCTTATTATTACAATTGTACCATAGGCTGAGTTGAATACATCAAATTGTAAAGCTAGCTCTAAGGCCAAGGTTCTATCTATGAGTAGGAATGGGAGTTGGAATGGATTTTATTTAAATCTATGGACCTAGATGAATTTGAAGTGGGCCTTGAAGAAGTAATCAACTATAATTTGGTTTTCAGTGAGCCATGACCTCTAGTGGTCAATCATCCTAAAATTGATGGCCTCCTATCTTAGATTGATGAAGACCAAAGATAGGAAGGATTCAAAAAACTCATAATAATCCTATGTGGTTGATAGGATATGTGTATATATCATGATAAGGATCACCATGTTGAGATGAGTGCTTACATCAATGGATTTGAAGGAGAATTATGAAGAGAATAAGCAAGAATGATGATATAGGATTAGGTAAAGGAGGAAGGTAGAATAACGAAAGTTATTCTATGTTGAAAAGTTGACCAACTCATTCTACATGGTGGTGGTGATGGCATCTACAAATTCCATCCTATAGACCTTCTCTTTGCTATCCATCCTCAAAAGTAAGACTAACCCCAATTGGAAGTCAATGATGTGAGAGTTTAAGTCCATACCAAAAATAAATGCCAACATAAAAAGGGTGTCTTTCATGTCCTACATCATAAATCTTGTGAGGGTGATAGGAAAAAGAGGCACTTTGGTGTAGTTACTCTAGAGGACTGAATTGATGAATTTTGTCTTATAGACCTAGGTGTCTTAGAAAATCTATAGGCTCTTTATACTATAGATGTCAGTGTTAGGGTTGATCAAGAGTCATATCATATCCCTTTTAGTGTCATCAATAACATCCACTATTAGGTGTTCATTTCCAATGATGATGCCAATATTGGTGTCATATATGTCTTCGCATGAAGAGATGATCTCTGGGCATGGTTAAATAATAGGCACCATATATTGGGACAAAATTGAACTCTATATTCTATATCCAAACAATTCAGTCATTATTCTAATCCTTTTTAATAATTTAGGCATTAGTGCCCTCACTTAAGATCTTTAGGTTATTTTCTAATTTGGGATCAAAGATACCATCCACATAATATATCATTAAAAAATGGTCCCTATAATTCCCCTTGGTGATAATTTTGACATTTATCACTTTAGGCTTTGGTTGAGTGAAAGTTGAAGCATATGATTTTCTCACTACATACTATGGGGGAAGGTCACCATAACCACTTGAATTATGATTTATCTATTTATTTAGATATTTTATACTACTATACAAGGATGTGGAAGTTTCCATCTCAAAAAATCTTCTCAAATGTTTTTTCTATACCAATGAAAACACTAGATAATAACTCCTATTCATATCTCTTATAATCTTTGGCTTAATTCTCTTTGCTTAAGACATATTGATCAATTACTAAATTCTATTGAAATTATTCAAGTGTTTAAGTGTTGGGATTGATTAAGGATGAGGTATTTATAATCTATTCCTCTTAGCATGATCATCATGAGAATTTTTAATTTGGGGAAGCCCATAAATGTCAAGGATAGAACACACATTTAAAGAACATCTTGTAAGATATTTTCTATGATTCTCATGGGAGATCATGCAATATGGAACACCTAAGATTAATGGTAGGAAGAGTGGGTAGATAATGGTATTTCAAAGAATATTTCAAAAATAAGGGTATTTAGGATGTGAACACCTAGTAGCTAGAACAACCACTTGTGCTAATAATATTTATTCAAAAGGAAACAACAACAAAGAAAATAAAATAGATGAACAAAGGTAAATAATAATAAAGAAGGAAAACTAACTAAATATATACAAGGGGAGGGTTGTTAAGTTATTTTTAGTGTTTAAAGTTGATTCCATTAACTAGAATCCCTAATGTATTTCCTTCTTCATGCTCCAACTTGAGTGCATTACCCTACCTACACTAGTGATACAAAACAACCCCTTCTATAGAGAATTTAACTTTACATATTATCCTAGCTTCATGGCCCTTTGGTCATATTTGAGGACCAAGTCTTGTGGCTTGAAGACAAGGTCCAATGATTTATTGTTGAACCATAACTTAACTACTTACTATTGGGTAACCTTCATGTCACTTGATTGCTCTCTTGCTTCTTAGAGGTTGAGTAATTCTACTAGTCTAACATCCATCACTCTAGTTTCCATGATCTCAAAAGCCTTTAATAGTTACAAGGGAAGAATATCCATTGAAATAGGCATGGTCACCTCCTTCCCATATACTTGTTCATATGCGGATGTCTTAAAGATTTTCTTGGGAGTAATTCAGTTGGCCCATAGGATTTTTGTCACATTCATATGCCACTCCCTTTATTTACCAATGCTAATTATTTTGATCAATATAATGAGGTTCTTATTCATTGATTCAACCAACCCATTCACTTGCAAGTAGTATTTGGAAAAAGTTTTCAATAAAATACCATTTTGAATAATGAATTTTTAAATCTTAAAGCTAAGGAATGATTTTGTATTATCTAAAATGATTATCTTGTGTGGGCCTAACCTTGCTACTAGTTCCTCTAAGAAGCTAAGGACTATATATTTAGTTGAATCCATCATTAGGGTTGTTTCAATCCACCTTGTGAAGTAATCGATGTTCGTAAGTATCTAGTTATGTCCCATGCTTAAGATGGGATTGATTGTCCTAATTAAATCCAAGCCCCACTATACAAAAGGTTCATTGGTTATGATTGTATTTAGTAGCATGGCTGAACTATTTCACTTCCCTATGAATAATTGACATTATTAGTATTTTTATCTCATTGATGAAAATCCAAAAACATGGTTGGTCAATAATATCCCATGTGCATGATCTTGGTCATGGTTGTCTTTACAAATAAATGTCCACCTAGAGGAGTGAAGGGCATACCTTATAGAATTTTCTTAGCTTGGTGATTATCCATGCATTATAGTAGCTCTCTGTCAAAGTTTATTTTGAATAAAACTCCCTGGACTAGTGTGTATATATCCCCTTACAACTTGTATAATCACCTTTTATTTGCAAGGATATTATCAAGATATCATCTAGTTTACATGAAATGGGTTCTGTCAGCAATCCAAGACCCATCAATTTTATATTGATTTAATATAACCACTTTTGTTGTGTCTTGTTCTTCTACCAAGGAATCTATGCATTGGGATAAGTGCTCATAGAGCCCTTTCTTTTGGATCAATTTAGTTGGCTTGAATTCAACATCATATTCTAGGATCTTAGAAATCTAATTGGCCCTTTTTTTATGATCTCTCCCTCCATTATATATTCTTTGATACTAGAATGCACCATGTATACCATTAAATTATTCCCTACTACTAGGTGTCTAAACTTCTTAAGACCCTTGATGATGGTGAAATCTTATTTGTCTATAAAATTATACTTAACCTCATACCTTCACAAGGGAATTAGATATAAAGTGACTACGTGATTATTTCTCCCCTCTTCTTTTTAAGTTAACACAACATCTAGGCCATGCTCACTCCCATAGACATACATGATGAAATTTTTGGAGAAGTCAGGATCGAATAACATAGGGGAAGTTGATATTACTTCTTTAATCTTGTCAGATGCTGATCTCCCTTATATGGTCTATTTGAAGGTTTGGTCCTTCCTTAGCATGAGTATGATTGGCCTTTACCAATCTCATGAAGTTGGGTATGAACCTATTGAAAAAAAATGATTTCTCCTAGGAAAGATTGAACCCCCTTATTATTTATTAGAAATATCAAATCCCTGATAGCCTTTACTCTATTAGGATTGATAGAGATTCCTTATTTGGATACCATGTATCAATTAGTTTACCTTATAGGACTTTAAAAACAAATTTCTTAGGATTGATAGACACCATAAATTATTGACACTTTTGGAAGATCTTCTCTAGGTGATCAAAATGGTCTTCCTTCTTATTAAAAAACATGGTGAAGTCATCTAGGTAGATGAGGATGATATTATTTATTAGTCCTTTAAAATCTACATTTATAGCTCATTAAAAAGTTCCCCCTGTATTTGAGAGGCCAAAAGGCATATTAATATATGCAAAAGTTCCCCACTTCATGGTGAAAGTGGTCTTATTCTGATCTTCTTAATTTACCCATATTTGGTTGTAGCTAGAGAATCCATCTAGTAGGGAAAACATTTCCAAATTTAATATTGTCTAGAGGATCTATTCTATAGAAGGAAGGGGATAATGATCCTTTATATATGCTTTATTCAAATCTCAAAAGTCCATGTATAGCCAAATTTCTCCTTTGTTTTTCCTTATTGGAACAAAGTTAGACACCCAAGTTGAATGTTTGATTAGGTATATGATTTATGAGCTGATAAATTTGCTCAACTCTTGAGTTGTGAGAGACTCAATTTTTAGGTTTATTATTCTTTGATTTTTCTAGATAGGTTTAGCCCCTTCAACCAAATATATGGTGTGTTGGATGATCTTATGGTCATACCCATTCAAATCATCATAGGTCTAATCCATCACCCCTTCATACTTGTTATAGAAAGAAATCAATCACTCCTTATCCTTTTGGGAAACTTATTTTCCCACTTTCAATATTCTTCCACCTCCCACATCATGTTCAAATTAGTCAACTTTATTCATGATAAACATTCATCTATCATTACTAGCATCATAAAAGCTGAATAGATTCTCCAAGTTGATTATCCACTTCAACAACTTGTTATACTTTAGTTTCATTATCTTATCCTAGTAGGCTTCTTTGGTCTTTAGTTAAAATTGCTCTACAAATTCATATGAATATTGGAGAAACATAATTATTTGGGCATCACTTTCGAACACTTTCCAATTATGGTCATTGTCTATAATGGTAGGCCTGATGATCACCTTCACTACTTGTTTTTGGTGAATAAATCAGTCACTAAATCAAATTGAGAACTGACTATTACCATTTTATCCACTTCTAAATTCATAGATCTAGGAGTGATCTAAAAATTAAATGATTCAATTAAATCCCATATTTGATGGTGATAGGATCTCATGTAGACATTTTTTATATCCATGACCCTTATTACTTGTCTCACCACTAATTCTAATTCACCAAACATTTATAGTTACTTTACACCCATATAATCAGTGAGGTCAAGGCCATAGACTAGTGCTTCATATTTAGCTTCATTATTTTTGGAAGCAAACTAAAATCATAAGGATCATAAGGTTTCTTTTCTAGATGGGGAGACCAACTAGATGTCAACTTTGGAGCTAGTTTTGCATTTCACACTATCAAAATATAGAGTCTAAAGATCAGATTCACTCTTAGGTTTTTTGGTTTGATCCTCCTTTTCTTCATCACCTTGAGGATGACCTAATCTTTGTCATGTATTAAATAAGTCCCCAGGATGATGGCATCAAAATTTGTGAAAGGATCAATTTTAATGAATTCACTAATGATGACTTCTTCCTTCAGAATCCTATTATTGACTAATCCTTCAAGTATTTATATGTAATGCATCTTTTTATTGGAGAAATAAGTGTGTGTTGCTTCAAAATTTAACATAGCCTCATTAGTTATGTGTTCAATATGCATAGGTTTAGAATGTACCTTCAACTTTGATCCATATTTGGTCCTTATAATCAAATAGGACTAATCCAAAGATAAGTGTCTACCTATCATGGAAATGAAATATCGTAATAGACATATTTCAAATACTAGTGGGATGTCAATCACCATAACCTCTTGGGGAACTTTTATGCTTGGATAAGAGTACAAGGTCAAAGCAAGAGATTTGATGATGCCAATGGTCTAAAAATTCTTCCTATATAATTACATTACCCCTTTATTGAAGGGTTCATATTATAGTTGTAGTACATATATAATCTACTTGGGTAGTATTGTGGTGTTGGCACTAAATTGATCATGGAGTTATGCATTAATTTCTTTCCCATAATGATAGTCAAATAGAATGAGGTAGGTTTTATATTCATTACCCCTCCTTGAGAGTTGATGAACATGGATGGCACATGAGGATGTGCATTATTGCTAGCCTCCTTTCCTTTATCTTGCACTATATCCATAGTCAAGATAGTTTGCATAGGTTTCTCTTAGTCTTTCAATGCTTATTTTAGCAAGGATTTCTGCTTGGGAATATACAAGACATCCCATATGGAAATGTTAGGAGGGGGATTCTTTATTTATTCTACTATGTTATATGACCCTGGTAGTTAGACCTCAGGATCCTTTGGCCTGTTATGTACTATCTCAAATTATTTTTCATATGATGGAGGTTTTATTTGGGGATTTATGCCCTTTTTAAAAGTTACCTTCATCCTAACAAAGGTTTTTTGAGTCTTAGATGGTCTCTTATTTGATGAAGTGAAATAGTTTGATTAGACTCATAGGGATTTTAAATTCAATATTTTACTTACATAAACCAAATATTTTCCTTCTACCTAAGAGAAAAGTGTATGATCTAGACTATTTATTATTCTTTCTCTAAGGACATCCCTTACATCTATGCCATTAAGACAACATTTTCAACCCTTGGGGATTGGTATCCATAAGAATATGAATCAGACATGTTCTCTTGCTTTTATTATTTGGAAACCTTCTACTATAGATTACCTTCAAGAGATTTTAGGGTGTATGCACATCACTACATGGAAATCACCATGAATTTGAATCATCCACTAGATTGTTTTGGCTAGTGACTAGTTCTTTATTTGAACTTCATGATACTATTTGAAAAGGATTAGGGACTGAGACAATTTAGTTTATGGGTTGCATTTGGTAATTGGGTGCTTGATGGTTTGGTGCTTCGTGATTCATCCTATACCATTTTTTGGTATTAGTTTTATTGATATGGTGCTTTATTTTCTTGGTAATTTTTGAAAGGAAGTTTTGGGGGAATGACCTACTACCTTTTGAGGTTTATTATCTCATTGGAGAATTTATACAAGATACACTTCATGTCATTCATCTCCATAGCTAGCAAGGATGGAGAGGAAGTTCTCTCCTAAGTAGGTGGATATACATACATAGAAGGAAATTATTATGAGGCATTTATGACTTCTTATAGTAGCATTGATAACTCTAGGAACATTAGCATTAGGGATAAAGAGGAATCTTCCTAACATATATTAAATTATTTTTTTCCCTAATGGTTATGTCATATGCATCTAGCAACATCTAGCCTCTAATGTATTGGATCATGATGGCTATGTTTGAGTTGAAAGCCTCGAGTTATAAAATGATGGCAATTCTTATGGGCAATCAAGATACTATTAGGATTATTTACAAGGTTTTATCAAACCTAGTATTGAAATCAATAATAGCCTCTTGTGGGTCTCTCTTAATAGTTATTAGTTATTGTGGGAGGGATGATCAGTCTACCTTCTCATTAAATTGCTCTAAGAAGATATTGTCCAAGTCATCCCAAGTGGTAATAGAGTTGGGTACTAAGGACCGATATTAGTTGAGAACTCATCCTTTGAATAAGGTGACTATTAGCCTTAAATATACATTATGTTATGTGAAATAGTGCATAATTAATATATTTGTAGCATCTTGGAGATGTTCTGATACACTTTTGAAGTCTTCTTTTAAGAATTTAGGGAGTTATTTTAAGGTATTCATAGGAACAAGATCCCATATCACTAAGGATACTAGAGGGATGCATGGGATGCCATTATTCCATGCTAAAAAGTTCCTTGGTGGCCATGTAATCATCATATATTATTTTTATTATATCATATTAGATCCCATAATTATTTAGTGAGTTGGGGATACTAGAGGTGGTGTTAGCAAGTTTGGATTCTTTGTTGTTTATGACCTTGTAATGGGCCTATGGCTCATAAAATTTAGCTTCTAGTCAGATAGACTGAGGTTTGTGTCCCAACATGTGTGCTAAGAAAATATTAAACTATCAATGCCTAAAAATCTCATTCTAGTTAAACAACCTTCTATGATAAGTTTTACAGAAGTGGGACTTAGGTGCAGTCTGTAAAGTGACCTCCAGGGTTTCAGAAGCCATCTCTTTAAATTGGTTTGGGAAAAGGGTAAGGAAGAAATGAAAATAAAAATTAAAATAAAGACTAACTAAGGTGATATACCAAGATGTTTAACATTATTATCCTATAATTTCATAAAGTAGCTTGAATCTTCAAACATTACAGATTATTAAAGGAGCACATGGATGAATTAAATCATATAATGTAAATAAGAACCAATATTATAGAAACATATAATGGAAATAATATATATATATATTTACTTAGTTTGACATATAACAACACATCCTCTTTATTTTTAGGTGGATAATAAAATATAGAAGGCCTAAAAGGCACAATATACAATATTCAATCCTAACCATGAGGGGCACTTGTTAAGGTCTTAAAATGAAAAAAAATGACTAATTGATACTTCTAGTATAAAAATCAACTAATAAAAATTATTAATCTATAATAATATAAAAAATAACTCTATATACACTATCCCTTTACAAAATAAATGATCTTAACTTATATAGGCACAATGACCCCTTCAGGAAACGACACCTAGAACCAGGTAATTTTACCTATTATTAGGCTATTTCAACTAACTAGGGAGTGTTAGATCTTGAATGTAGTCATTCTATGTAATCCTAGATATGGAATAATAATGATGCCCATGATTCTTAAAATAATCATTATGAAGCCACATATTTATCTCTAAAACCACTTTGAAATAATGTTGGAAATGAGGGCCCATTTGCTTTGACCAATGGCATAACTCCTTATTTTGATGAAATAGGCTTGCGCTAGATAAGCATCATACAACCACATGGAAGGTTCACTTACTCATTATAAAAATACATAGTGGGTCCCCCTTCTAACTCTACTAACCAATGGTGTGAACCTAAGACCTAATAAAAATAAACCTTCCATGAATAAGTGCTTGGTCACCACATGTCACAATGACACTACTCCTGGGGAAGTCAAGTAGTTCTTCATAAAGTTGAGTGTGTAAGGAACCATGTGTAGTGTCTTCATTCCTATTTTAAAATACACCATGGTTCCTACCCATTACTCCATTATCCAATAATGCTACTTGAAGCTTTGACCAAAAGGAATCGACATTGGAAAAGTATTGGGTCACCATGTGGTGGGTTTGTGCTTCCCCTAGGCAAACTGAGAGTTATTTTGTGATAGACAAGCACTAATTTTCCATGTGGTATTCATGAAAGGAATTTTAAACTTAGCCAAAAATATTTAAAAAACTCGATAAAAAGAGGAGGCTGAAACAACTGCTAAACTTGCTAAGGACACCCATGACAAAATGCAAACTATCCCAAAAATTCAAAATGTGGATTACAATCCACAATCATCATAATGAAAATGTGATCTATTTGGGAAAAATAATGATAATTATTTACCCAAAGGTGGTTATAATCATGACCATATAAATAGGTCAAAACATAATGATTTACCCACAGGTGGTTATAATAATTGGCTATGTGGGTGGGATGATACATAATAATTTACCCAAAGGTAGTTGTAATCATAGGTACTATGATGGGAGTAATATGTCAAATTGGAATAGGGGATTCTAAATGAAACCAATCATGAATTAAGGGTAAACCATTATAGAGGAGAAAGTTGAATTTAGGAAACCTATTAGTATGGAGATACACATCCTAAATAACAAGGGTTAACCTTCTTTTGTGATTTAATTACTTTGTATTTGGGAATTATGATTTCGATAGATCATGGATATTTTAGGTGATAAAGAGGATTATCACAGTTACATTTCTTGTAAGAATTCTTGATCTAATCTTTATTATGGTATGTGATCGTATGCACCATGATACAAAACATCATGATAACTTAGCCAAAAAATACATAAAGACTAACAAGTGATCTAATAAACAATAAAAAATAACACATTGATGATAAAAACCATGATGATAATGTCAACATATGAATATGGATGGACTTAAGTATAGTGCATAAGGAATCACCCAATAAACATAAGTATACTAAGTCAAGACACAACCAAAAAAATCAAACAAATAGGCAAATAAGCAAACAAAAAAATAAAAAAAACATTAAGATATAAAAAATAATGAGAAAAAATGAAACAAACATAAATAATGGTTAAGTACAATATTAGTGCAAATAGATAATAAATGAAATGATAAGCATTAACCCTATGCTATTCAAGACAATGAAACAAACAAACAAAATGAGGGTAGATAAAAAAAGGAAGAGGTAGCTAATATAAATCTAGATGCACTAGGTAAGTGGATGTTGCCTACATAGTTTCATGGATATAATGTCCAACATAAAATTTAGGCCAAATATAGTTATCCTAAGATATGGGATATAAAAAAATGATGATTTGATAAAAACATGATTGTTGATGTAGAGGAATACAATAATGATCTCTCAAAATGGAGAGTGCATGTGATGTTAGGCCATTAAGGATAGGGAAACTAAATAACAAGTGGTTTCTTGTAAAATAGCTAGTATCTTAGAATCCTTAAGGCAAAGAAGTGGTCATTTTGGTGACTTTTATGATTTTCTAAGATCTTTTACGAATATTTTAGGAATTTTATAGGTATCTCAGCTCAATTGAGAATGATGAAATACTAAATGGTTTAAATAAAAAAATGGAAAGAGCATGCAAACTAAAATTAATCACAAAATGATGAAAGCATGGCTTACATTTCTCATAAAATGATGATAGTGTTCAAACTTAAAACTACTCACAAAATGATGAGAACATGGAAAAGGGTGACAAAACTATCCTCAACATGAATTGAGTGCTACCTACATAGTCCCAAGATGGGACCTCAAGTCACTGTAGTTCTTCCTTATAATGGAGGAATTTGATTAGGTAGTAGTAAATTCATAACAATAGGCAAGAAAGGCAAATGACATATTATGACATAGAAATGGCAAGGTGGTACTTCAAGAAATGATAAAATATATTGTTCCTAATTTTTCCATAGGTGGTTATAATTAGGAAACAATGACATAGGTCAATGATACTAAGTTACCCAAAGGTGGTTATAATTAGTAACATGATGGTGGGACTCTAATCTGCCTAAAGGTAGTTATAATTAGTAGCACTCAAAATTGAAATGAAATAAGAAATGAAGGATGGAACTACCAAACCACTATCATATTGGTCCAAAATACAACTTCTATCTAGAATATTGAATTAACTACTAATACTTGATCATAATCCTCTCACTGAAGGTGCCTAAAAAATCAATGGAATGGAACCAAGGTCAAAGGGTTGGGTAGGGAGGGGAAAAAAAGCTCTAGTTGATAGGAAAGGTATGGTAGAATGGTATATGGTATGGTAAAAATAAGAATGTGGATATTAAATTTCAATATAAAGGTGTATCATAGACAATACTTCAGTTTTCTCAAGTGAAGTAATGCTTGGGTTGTAAAATGTTCATCACCTCATCAAGTTTATCCTCAGCCGGTGAGATGAGAATGTATGCTCTATATCCATAATTTTCAATAATGATATAGGGGCCTATTTAATTGGATTTAAAATTTCCCTTGTGCTTCTTATTGTTTGTGGTATTATATTTTTTATATTTAAGAATAAGGTATTAAAGATTGAATTCTATGTGTTTGATCCATTGGTTATAGTGGGCATAGAGTCTATTCTAGTATGCTTAAAGTTTGTTGATATGAGTAAGTCATTTCTCATCAAGTAACTCCAACTCTTATAATCGAAATACTCGATAATATCCATTGTTTAGTACATGATTTAATGAGATGGGTAGAAAAGGTAAATTGACCTCAATGGGAATAATGGCCTATGTTCCATAAACTAGGGAATATGGAGTGGCTCCTATTTGGGTATGGTAATTAGTGAAGTATGCCCTAAGAGAATAAAATATTTATACGTGACAATCATGTCCAACATCGTTGACAATATTTTTAAGTATGTTGATAATAGTTTTGTTAGATGCTTCAACCTAGCTATTACTTTGAGGGTAATAGGTGATAGAAAAATGTTGGGTAATGTTGTATTTGGAACATAAAATTTTGAAATCATTGTTCTTAAATGATTTACCATTATTAGAAATAATGTCAAATGGATTACCATAACATTAGATGATATGGTTAAAAATGAATTTGGAAATCTATTTTCTAGTCACACAAGTGATGGGTATAGCTTTAACCCACTTAGTGAAATATGTAGTAGTAGTAGTAAAGATGTGTTTATGCCCATGAAATGAGATTGGGTTAATCCTCCCAACTACATAAATTCCCCATGTAGTAAATTTCCGTGGTATAATAATTAGTTTGAGTGTTTTGACTATGACATGAATCATATTGGCATGCTTTTGACATTTTTTATAGATTTTGATATAAGTAGCTACATTTGTATCCATAGTTGGATAGTAATATCTGGTACATAGGAGATTTTAGGCTAGGATGGCCCCACTTATGTGGGCTCCACATAATCCTTTATGAATTCTTGATAACATTCATGTTGATTCCATTGAATTTAAATGATGGATCAGAGTTCCATCAAATCTATCATGGTAGAGGGTTGGTTTAAGTAAGGTATAACATGTAGCTTGGTGGGTAAAGGCCTTTTATTATTTATATGGTAGGTTGGTGGCATGATATGTTCATGAAGGTAGGTAAAAAGGTACAAATACCATATATATATATATATATATATATATATATATATATATATATATATATATATATATATATATATATATATATATAGGACCAACAACATTACAGATCATTACAATGGTTAAGGGTTCATAAGATGGTGATATACTATTTTTAACGAGTATTTTACATTATTTTGACTTGTCTAGGTGACAAATCAAATAATCAATGGTGGCCATGTCATCCATTATACTGTTACTAGCCCTTATAATGTGTTAAAATTGTATATTGATAATCTATTATTTGAGAGTGTCACTCATGGCCTTGTGTGGAATTATCTTTTCATCTTTGATTTTAATGTGGTCTATAACCTAATTGATGATTAATTAAGAATCACCATAAACCTTGAGATGTTAAACTTTAAATTATACTTCCTGTTGAAGCCCTATAACTAGTGCTTCATATATAGCCATGTTTTTAGTACAAGGAAAGTTGATATAGAATGATTTAGGGATATGATCCCCTTTATGATAGTAAATATGCATATTCCCAATCCATGTGATGTGAATGATCCATCAAAATATAGCTTCTAGTGTTGCTCCTCAGGAGGTGTGTTAATGATAGTCATAATGGAATCATCTGAAAATTGTAATGTTAGAGGTTTGATATCTACAAGGGGAGCTTCAAAAAGTTGATCTAAAGTACTTGTCCTAAAATAGCCTTTTGGTTGATGTATTTTATCTTGAACTCACTTATAGTCATAATCCATTTGGCCATGCAACCTTATAAAGATATTTTGGATACTATATACTTGAGCAGATCTATTTTGGAAATAACCATGGTCTTGTTGTTTAGTATGTAATGCCATAATTTTTGATCTATGAAGACCATATCTAAATAATATTTTTTAATGGTTGTATATTTGTGTTCATATGTGAATAGTGTATAAATTAAATAATACATGGTGTGTTTTTTCCATGATCAACATGTTGAGCTAGAAGTGTCCCTAAGGCTTTATCTATGGAAGATAGATATAGTAAGAATGGCTTTCCAGGCTTTGGTGGTAATAAAATAGGCATATTGGCAATACATTATTTGAGGTGATGGAAGGTTTTATATCGGTCATCATCCTAATGAAATTTGACACCTTTATTTAGAAAATGTGTAAATAGATGGCATTTTTCATCCAACTAGGATACAAAGCATCAAATAGGTTGGATCTTGCCCTAAAAAATACACAACTATTTTAAATTGGAAGGTGGAAGCATCTCTATAATGGCTCATACTTTGGAAAGATCAAATTCAATGCCTCTATGAGAGATGATAAAGCCTAATAGTTTACCTGAAGTAACTCCAAAAACACACTTCTTAGGATTGAGTCAAACCTTATATTCATGAAACTGCTCAAATATATTTCTTAGTATAATTAGATGATTAACACATGTCTTGGATTTACCCAATATGTCATTGACGTAGTATTCAATAATGGCATGCATCATATCATGAAATATTATAGTCATGGCTCCTTGGTATGTGGTTCCAACATTCTTGAGACCAAATGACATAACTTGATAACCAAACATTCCACATGGAGTGGTAAACATTATCTTATGTTGGTGTTCTGGCACAATCTATATTAGGTTATATCCTAAAAATCCATCTATTAGTGAAAGCATTTCATACCCTATTATGGAGTCAACTATTATGTCAATATTTGGTAGAGGAAATTCATCCTTGGTATATGACTTGTTTATATAACTAAAATTAGTGTAGATTATGATTCTTTATGGATTCTTACTGATTGAGACAACATTCAATATCCACTACAATTAGTCAATCAATTGAATACATCTTGCTTCTAAGATTTTTTATAACTCTTTATTTATTAATATAAAAATACTAGTATGCATCTTGTGAAAATATTTCTTCACAGGTTTGGCATCAAGATGTACCACAAGGAGGTGTACAACTAAGGCATGGACTAAAATTAGCATGTTTAAATAGGCCTAAGCAAATATGTCAATAAATTCCCTCAAAAGGGCTATAAATATGTCATGTTCCTCCTAAGTGAGGGAAATGCCTAATTTAATCTATTTCAGATCATCTAGAGTCCTGATGTTGACTTCTATAGTGTCTTCCACAAGAAGAGTTGAACCATCCTCCAAAATAGTTTTCAAAGATTTAAATTAGCCTACAATGGAAAATTCCTCTATTTGGATTGGGTTTTCAAGTTCTCCTAGGTAAGATGAATCTAAATCTCCCAATGGTAGGAAGGTAAAAGTTATAAACATGGTTAGACACTCTTGGATAATTTATCAAAGGCATGATGTTCATTAGAACTAAACTTAGACTCATGGACAAGTTCATTATTGGTGGTATCTTGAGCTATGTTTGAGGAAGGTTGAACACCCCTGTCTAGTGGTGCCTAAAATATGTTTTAACTATAATATTGGTCTTTCTATTTACTTTTAACTTAGTCAAAAATCACTAAAAGGAGGTTTTAACTTTGGGACATTAATATTTTATTTAGTTTTTTATGGCTAATGGTGTTCACCCATTCTCTAAAATAGGCTACAAGATTTAGTTTAATTGAGAACCCTTGTTTATGGTCCCATAAAAAAACATTATTTCTTAGGCCTAAAAAATCTCAAAAGGCCTCATAATTTTTAAACTCATCTATAGTCACTATGACTTATTTTTAGTCCCAGGATATAAGTTGAGGGTGAAATAGAGGAAATGAATTCTGTTTGTTAATTGAGGTAAGAATATAAATGGCAAGGGTGTTAAATAGATTGGTATTGTCCAGGTCTTCATAAAGGTTGTGATCAAACTCTAATTTGTTGGTATCATCATTGTAACTAGTCATTAGTGTTGGAACATGAATAATATACATGGGGTCACCCCTAAATGGTTTAAATCTAAGACCATAGGTTCCTTTGTATCGAGTTATAGAGATTGGTTCTAGTGTACCCTACTGATTTGGCCCAAGGCCTCCTCTTGTAAATGGTTGATTCTCCATGATCTTATTAGGAATGGGGTATTTGGAATTTTTATAAAAATTTGCTAGCTTGTCATTGTATAACTAGGTTTCATCATTTACAAGTGGGTCATGTTCCTGGCTAGTGGCCAGTATAAAAATGATAGAAGCTAGACTATGTATTTTGCCCTTTTTTTCATTATGATTCCATGTAAGGTGGTTTTAATTTAAGTCTTTCATAGGAATTTGGGTCCTATGGAATCTTGTAAATATAAAACATGTCATGAGTCAAATATTCACCTATGCCATTGGCCAAGATAGTAAAATGATTGGAAAATTCAGGAGGTAGCATATGGGAAAATGAATTAAGGCTATATGGTTCTATGTAATTGGCCTTTTGTAAATCAACAAGTATTTCTTTTCCTTTTTTCTTGTTGGTAACTAGATCTAGGCCAAATTAGTAGTTATATCTTTCATACTTAGCCTCCAAATGTTTGAAATGCTCATAGGGATATAAATTTATGTTAATGGTGACTTCCATACCTAAATGGGATAATTTGAGACACTGATGCAATATAGAAGGGATTGCATTAATTTAATGTATCCAAGGTCTAACACATGGTATAGTATATCTTGATTCATAAGATTATGGTGCCTTGTGATTTAATATCTTCATTTTTATAGGCCTCAATGGTGATTTTTTTCACTATAGGTTGCTTTTTTTGTATCCAAGATGTTTGATGAGATTTAGAGACACAATATTCAAAAGTGATCCATTGTCTATGAGGACACATTTCACTTTGTGTCATGCTATGAAAAACTCAATGTACAATGTATTATTATGGAGAGGGCCACAAGATGACATATAAATTTGGACAAAGGTTGATTATTATCCTAGGGATAGATGTCTAACCAAAGCTTGGAATTTATCTAGGGATATATCATTGGGAACTTGGGATTGGCCTATGAACTCTGTTAGGATGTTTTTATGGATCATAGACATAAGTAAAAAATCTAATATATAAATTTGTGTAGGCATATTTTGAATTTATTTCACAATATCAAAAGTCTTCTCCTTCATAGTGGCATATGGCTTGTTCCTATCTAGAACAATGGGTTAGATGGGTTTGATGGTAGATGGATATGGTTCAAAAACGGTAATCTTTAACTATCAAGTTATGATTACATAATAAATATTAGATGCAAGATAATTGTTATTAAAATATGATGGTGGTGAGGGGCTATATAGGATAAGTATCAATTTATGATGTACTTGTATAGAGTCATGGGGCAATAATGAGTTGTGGGTATAATGTCCAAAAGTAATAATCCCTATTTATTGGTATGCCTATATACAATTCCAAGTTAAGGAAGGATCACTAACATAGGTTGGTTGATTTTAATTGTTTAGAAATGGTCCTTTTCTACTATCACTTGTTTTTGGATTAATTATGATGGTGGAAATTCCACCTCCCAAAATATGACCCACAATTTTTTTAAATTCATGTGAAACTAGGTGGTAAGTCTATTAGGTATTGGAATAATTTTACCCTTGGTTTTTTCCATTCAATTTACATTGTTATTTTTATTAATATAATTATTTTTATTGTCATGACTATTGTTATTATTGTTCTGGCCTTTGATTTTGATACTTTTGGTTATTATTATTATGTTGTAAAAAAGGGTTTTAGTAAATTATCAGTTTTTGATTAGATGTAAAAGCTATATTATCCAATGTAATATCCTTATTTTCTAAAATATTTGTAATGAGATGTTTTTTTTTCACACAATAATGTATATTATGTACATTAATATGATGGTATACATAGAATTCATTTTATCTATACTAATGTAGATAAGGAATGTCCTCAAAATAGTGCTTCAGAATGGGTAAACTAATCAGATTAGCTGAAGCCAAATTATTAAAAATAGATTTAATAGGCTTTACAAATTTTCTAAAAACTTGAAAATTAGGCACATTTCTCCTTGGAGGAGGCATTTTCAAAGTTAGTAATTTTTGTGTTTATTCTACTAGTCTAGGATGTTACGAAGGTTGTGCTTGTTGAATATGTTATTGATGAGGAGTAAGTTGCATTTGTGGTATTCATTGATAGACGGTGTTTACACCATTTATACATGATTTGAATCCTTAATAAATTGCTAAAAACATTCTTGTTATGGTTAAAATTCTCAAAATTTTCTTAATTTCTAGCTTGGTCTAGTGTTGATGCTTACACTTGGACTTGGTTTTGGTTCTAATTTTTGCCATTTCCATAGTTTTGCTTATGATTTTGGTTTGATGAGGTTAGATTGATAATAAATTTGTTAATAAGGTCCTTTTAAATTAATAACCCTTTGTCGATGATATCTTTGAAGGTATGTGCACACTACAACTCTAGATGATAGGATATCATATTGTGTAAATTTTTGGTAAACATAGTGACCAATTATTTGTTTGGTAAGTTATGGGTGAAATGAACATCAAGTGATCTCCATCCCTATAGATATCTTTCAAAGCTTTTTCTATCTTTTTTCTTGGCCTGAGTCAAATCTATTAAATGAATCTCATGTTTGAGATTATAGGATAAATGTTACACAAACTTGTCTAAAAGGTCATCAAAATCAGATACCAAATTCTTTGGTAATTTCAAGAACCATTCCAAGGCCTATCCTTATATACTCTAAGGAAATAAAATTAGGAGGTATATGAAAATGTATTCCAATATCTAGAAAGCAATAAATAATTTGGTTAAATGGGATTTAGGGTCTCTTTTACCCTTTTATTTATCAAACATTGATGGTTTATACATTGGAGGAAATGGTATTTATAGATAATCTATGTTGAATATGTAATAACACATTCCATACAACTGAAACTTCTTGGTCTATTTCCTATCTTGGATGGTTATAATTATATCTTTCATTTACTATAGTTCTTGTGCCAAGATACTAGATGGAATGTTGGCCTGAGGTAGAAGCTTGTCAACCAAAGATGGATTTCCTTGACTAGGGTATAATGGAGGCATGGTTTATTATGGAATGTTGGATTGGTTAGGAAATTGACTAGGAATATCCATCCATGAATTGGGATGTGTTTTTTATAATTTCACACATTGTGGTGTGATTTTCTAGTTTGGATTCAATATATAGGCCTAGTCTTGAGGGAATTGAGGCTGAGATGGAAGGATATGGATTGGGGTAAAGTATTATGCCTACTAAAGTTGATTAGAGACTTGTTATGAACTAGTCAAATATAGATGAATAAGGTGAACTTATTCACCAATACCTTGTCATTGGATTTGTGGCATGTTTGGGAAAAAAGGTAATTATTACCTAATTAGTATGTATTAAATAGTAGGACCTCTTATTTGTGAGAACATTTGTTGGGAAGTAGATTATTGTAGAGTGATCATCATTTGACCAATGGACGTACATTGTTTATTAAAAAATGTTTTTGATTGTAAATGTACATTGGCATGTGACTATTGAGGTATACTTGTCACTACTTGATAAGGTGAAACATTTTTTGCCCCCTATTGAGGTGGTGAAATGTTTTGCCTTTTTTGTGTCAGTGTATTGTAATATACCTATTATTGTGGAATTTTAGTCATCACCTATTGTGGTAGAGTAACACTCATCACATTTTGTTGAGGCATGGCACTAGTTAGTGCTTGACTACCTAATCCTTATAGTTGTGTGCTAAAAAAAGTGTCTGGTTGAGGATTATAAATAACTCATTGTGTTTGGGACATAGGAGTTATTACCCCATACTATTGTGAACCATTCATGGTATTAACTAAATGAACCTATTATGGATTGGTTGTTGGTGTAATTAAACCACTTTGTCCTAGATTGGATGACCCATGTTATCGATTATGTTTGGCACATTCATCTATGTATAATCAATAAACACTTATTCAATATATGGGGCATTGAATATGTCTAAAATTGAAGTGTTTTGTGTAATTTTGTCTATACCCAAATTATCTCAGCCTATCAATTCAATTAATACCCCTGTTGAAGGAGCTATCTCAATGAGTGGAGATTTTGACATGGCCATATTTTTAAAGTTTGATGCTAAGTTTAAATAAGTTTTATATGATTGTTTAATTTTTAAATAATGGTCCTTCATGAGGGCCTTTCCTATTAAAAACATATGTGTGTCTTGATATGACATTGGCATGAGTTATTAAGGATTGATATAAGATGTTTGTTTGATGGTTTGATTATAAGGTATAGTTAAAGGCATTCTAACTAGACTAGGCAAATTTTTGTGGGGGAAGTCTATTGTAAACTTGGCCCCTACTTCTATGGATTTGATTAAAAAATAATCCCTATTTTCAATAAAGTGATGATCAAACAAATAGGGATCATATGTTGATGGCATAGTAACATAGTATAGTTATTGTTGAACTTGGTCTGAAATTGATGGTATGCTAGTAAGGTACTATGTTGTTTATTCCTACTCTTGCTCCAAGTATGAAGGCTTATTAGCCAAATAGTGGGATAATTTATCTTGGATTTGTTCCCCATATTGAGTGTTGTAAGGAGGATAGGGATCCATCTCAGAAAATATGTTGTCACCATAAGGGTCTTGAATAAAGTCATCTTGTTTAACCACATTATTATATCCTAGATTGTACATGGATTTTATATGAGTACAACAAGACATATTCAAATCAATGATTAATTTTTCATGAAAATAAGATTAGATTTATACAAATTCTCAAAAATAATGTCCAAAGGACAAATGGTTTAAAATTGGTCTAACTTGATTTAAAACTAGAGCTATATCTCGAAAAAGGTCTATGCTAAAACTTTCTCCAAAAAAGTCTAATGTTAAATTTCTAACATCAAATGTCTTAAATAAATGGTCAAGTGGATGAAATAAAAATGAAATTACAAATCTAGGTTTAAATTTTTTTTAAACAAGTCTAAACTATGTCTAAGAAAAAAAGTTTTCTAGGTCTTTTGGAAAATAAGGCACAACAAGGCTCAAAATGGGCATTGTTAGGTCTTTTGAAAAAGTCACAAAAGCTAGACTTTAAACAAAATGAGGTATAAAAATGAAAGAGAGTTAATATAAAAAAAATTAAAAAACTTTGACACAAACTAGGCATTTGGATTTAAACATTTAATTAGTCATTTGGCAAAAGGCATGAAACAATAGTCATATGGAAGATAGACTAGTTCCCCAAATATAGGTGCAAACCTAGTTTTTAAATTGAATAAATAATTAACCTAAGTTACACAACCCAAAAGTGAAATATTGAAATCTAGGATGAATTTACATAAGTCTTAAGTATAAATCAATCAATTCTTAGATTTGAACTTGTCAAGGTAAATTTTAAACTAAAATTAGAAAATGGGGCTCTTTAAAAATAGATAATAAGCTAGAGAAGAATGAATGACATGATGGTACTAGGTAAAGATCCAGAAAGACACACATGGATTTGGTTTCAAAATTGGAATTTGGACACAAAAAAACAAGCATTCAAAATGATTAGATAAATGTAATGAAATTATCATGATCTAAAGGTACGACAAAATGTTTATTTCAAGACTCAAAGGCACAAGACTTGGAATGGTTTGGGCAACATAATGATTCCATTTTCAAACAAGTGACACACAAAAACGTTTTTCAAAATACTAAGGCAAAGTTATGGTGTCAAATGGATGACATAATGCATCTTTAAACAAATGAGTGATGTATAAACAATACTCATTTTGATTTGGTATGTTAAACATATAGTTAGACATAATACCAAGTAAGAAAGGAAACAATGACACAAACACCTGAGTGTAATGTCCTAAATCCTAAAACTTACAAGGTTTCATAGTATTGTTGAATTCCATCAATATACTCACTCTTGAGATGATTTTAATTATTAATCTAAAATGTAAAAGTGCATGAAAAGTATGGTTATTAGGACTCCTCTTCTCTAAAGAGTTTGTATTGTGACATGAAACTTTGAGATACTTGCCTTGCATCAATAATATGTCTGTATCAAGTGGTATTTTTATAAAATATCAATTTTCACTCATTTATAGATGGTCCCAAGTGTGTCTAACACTAAGTATGCAATCACATCATTTAGATCCATAAAAACCATCTTGTTGTGAAAAGGTTTTGTCATTTTCATAACAATTACATACATCACTTGCTTAGTGTAGTGTGATGTCCAAGTTGCCCTTACATTCTAATTCCAAGTACCACTAACAAAGATTGTTTTAACTACTCAAAACAAGTATCCCATTAGGTCACCTCAATTTATATACCCCACCATGGAGTGGTATTGAAATGATTCTAAAATATGAATTTTTGGGTCAATGCTTCCCTAAATAACTTTTGAGGAGGTGATGAACTCTTGCACACAAGAAAAAATACATGAAAATAGAGACAAATGAAAAGACTTTATGTTTTTTCTAGGGTCACCCAAACCATACAATTTTGGGGAGGGTTGTAGTGAATTTATTTCCATGCTTTTAAACCAAAGTGACAAAGGCAATGAGTGACAATTTTTGGTAACCCAAGTTCATTAAAGGGGATGGGGGGAGAGCATACACACATCACTCATTTTGTTAAATAAACACTTTAATAAATAATCATGAAACTAAAAATCTTAAGAATATTTAACTTAGGTGAAAATTCATTTTATTACACCAAAATGAAATGTGTTATGAAGTTTGAGCCCCTTGGCATGAGTTGTTTTAATTATTTTTCAAAAACTTCAAAAAAAACTAAGGAATGAAAATAACTAAGTTCATTTTAAGTACTAAAGACAAAATGTGTAAGATTTATCCATGTTCAAACTTTGATTTTTCCACCTTAAGACCTAAAAATTGTTAGAGGATTTTCATACTTAGAATATAAAAAGTGAGTGATGAAAAAACATTTAGAATTTCACTCTTAGGTTTTTTTATTTTTTTTAAAGACATATCATCATTGATCTACATAAGGATCGGTGTTGATCTAGCAGATCATCAACATTTCCTACAAAAACACAGAAAAACATAGGTTTGTTTTGACAAAAAAATGGTTAATAAAATGAGCTCAAAACCAAAATATCTAATTTAATCCTATAATAAATTGGTGATACAAATATTATGAAGGTTCTTAGACACAAAATGGAGATAAAAATATCAAGAAAAATTTGAGATAGTTATGTCTCTACTATGTTCTATTTTTTGCATAGGGATCATGATCAAATTTGGTAATTGACATCAATATGTAAAATTGTCATTGATCCCTGTAAATTTTCAAATAAAATATATTGAATTAACACAAACTATGAGTTTCTAAAAATATGAAGAAATAAAAGATGAACTAAAATCTTGAAACTTGAAGAATTAGAAAAACTAAAAGTAACATATTGATCTCCTTGGTTATATGGGATGTTTTGAGTCCTAATGGCCATGCCAACATGTGGGAAAGGGATATGTAGAGGGGAGGTTAGTCTTGTGTTATTATGATAAAAAAAAATGAATGAACACAATAAAATCCCAACACCTCTATCCAAGACACTAAGGAGAGTTTAGGCAAGAAAACTAAATGAAAGAACAATAAAAACATAAAAGAAACAACTCTTTTACCTTCCTTCGAGTTTCAAATGGATTGTTTAATGGCTTGATCATCTTGTACATCAAGAGGTATTCGAAAATGAAGCTTTCTTGGAACCTTCTCTCCTTGGCACCTTGGCTTTGGTTGTTTGGCTTAAGATTTGGGCATGGTAACACTACTTGTATGAGGCTTAGGGAGGAAATCCTGCATAGTAACTCTACAATATCCAATCTTAGAAATGAAGGGGTATGGCCTTGTATTTATATCCATTGGAATTAAATCTTTCCCAAGGTGATTTAAGGTTGAGTTTAGACTTATAATGGGTTCAAACTAAATCTAGGTGAGTTAAAACTAACTCTAGTTGAGTTAATAGTTGTCATGTAATTATGATTTGCAATTACTAGTCACAACTCTCAAATTAGATAATTTAGGATATTTTAAAAGAGACTGGAAACTCATAAAGGTAATCATGAAAGGATTTTATATTTTTATTTTTGGAATTTAATTTTTTAGATATTAATTAATTTCAAATAGACAATTTGACTAGGAATTTAATCTTGTTTAACTAAATGATTGATTTTGATAAGTATTTTAGCTCTTTTAAGATTTGATTAAGTTCCCTACTTAATGGGTCCATATGCCAAATTATTAGTTGTGATGCTGAAAGGTGATTAAGGATGAATCCATGAGAGTTTATTGTCACATAAAATAAAATACACCAATTAGGGATGTTTCAACATGATTATAATCTTTGATGAATGAAGCATGGCCAAATTTGGTACTTTCAATTATTCTTATGCTTAATTTTCAATGGTTGGTAGGAATTAGTCTAAATTTCAATGTAAATCTAGTTGTGGGCAATTTTGGATGCCTACCGTTCCTCCCAAAAACATGAAGACTCATTCCCATAGTTAGTCTAGATGGTTTTTTAGTTAATATTGATACTCCCTTTAACCTTATCTAGATGTAAATTATCCACCACTATGGTTTATCTCTTAGGAGGTTATATGAGGGGTGAGAGAGAGGTTGATAGACTTTGTAAAACCCTAGTAACATTGTTTTAGAGACCTTTAAATAGGTCTATAGTTTCATTGATTTGGTTTAGACTACTTGAATGCATGTGGGACTATAGTTGGTCACTATTATATGGGTTCATGGTCCATGTAATCAATGAAAATATATTAATAAAGAGATTTAATGAGGTTTGGAAGAGTTATAAGACCTCACCAACACTTGCATCTATTGGAGACCCTAAAGTCTTAAGAACCCCATTGTTATCAACCTATATATTAATCCAAAAGAAGGTTTCTTATCTCTTGATGGATCACACATGTGAATTGAGTTTGGAAAATAATGTGGGGTGGCTGTAAAATCCTCAAAAATACTCTCTAATAGAATTTTTGTTCCAACAAGCTCATAAGTGAAGATATTGAGGCAAACCTAAACCCTTATCTAGATGGATGAGATACTATGAGTCCTTCATATTCTTAGTGATTGTTCATAAAAGATGGAGAGAAAATTTTATTAATAATTTCATGAATTGTAATATAAATAAGGTACCATCATTTACCTAAAATCTTAGGTCCTCACCTTCTCTCTCCTATCTTTACCAAACAAAAACCTGATTGGCTTTTCTAAGCTGCCAAAGAAGATGATTAAAAGAAGAGATCAAATGTTTTTGAAACTTTTTGAATTGAAACTTATTTCAAATAATGGATATGGTTTTTGGAGGAATAAATTAATAAATTCACATGCCTGAACCTAATATTATGCTAATAATCCTATACGGACCAATTGAAAACCTCCACTTTCTACCATGAAAATTGTCTAATATGCATGATAACTGATGGAGATGATATTTAAAGTGACATTAAAGTATATAAATACTTGTATGGACATGTATTTATGTTTCCATCTCTTATTTATATCATAATTTTTTTATTTTCTTACAAAATATTCTTTAGATGTTATAAAATGGGTAATAAAACATTGTAAAGAATAGTGTAAGGTTAGAAATTAATATTGTCACCATTTTTGGCACTTTCACAGACTATATGGGGATTGATATGACTTATAAATCACATGAAATATTTCAACATTACCCCCTAGACCACTTAACACCATTGAACTCACTTGACCATGTTATAAATGACTAGACAACCATAATGTCAAGAATAACATTTACCTTAATATTGTCAAAACAACCTTAAAAAATGATAATTAAGGATTGTAAAGACCATTTTAATAATTTATAAGGCATAATATTACCAAAATATAAGGTTAATAGACATGACAAGTAAATTTTTGAATCATGGGTGTGTAAATTGGGCTTGGGAGGCCAAATTATCAATAGGTCCTTATTTCAGAAGTGTAATTAGATTCAAGCCTAATCCATGTTCTTAGTGCACAATAGTCAAGTGGAGGGTGTTGATTCAGTGTATCACCCCTTTAGGTAGTTTTATTTCATGTTATCCCATATCCCTTTTCCTTTTCAAGATAGTAGTGTAGAATTGGAAGCTTAATTGATACATAAAAGGGAACTATTCCTATAATCTAGAGGTTTAGTCTACCTAAAGGTCACACCTAGCCTAAGAATAATCCCATTGCATTTCTCAATTTGAGAGTGCTTGAATCACCCTCTCAAGGGTGAAAATTTGAGCTATAACAAAAAAATTATCTACCTATCCTAGAATTTGGGAATATTTTTTGGTATAATTCTATTATAATCATTTCATTCCATTATGGCCTAGAGTGGGAAATCATGCTAATGGGAGATGGGTCCCATTCCCATTCTATATATATTTGTTTGTAATTTTAAAAGGTAAACTCTATTATAAACAAATTTTATTAGATTAATGTGAATTTTATTATTTTGTTTAAATATGTTTGGTTTTATAAAGACTTATACTTTATTTCTACTTTTAATGTATTAATAATAATGTTAAAGGACCATTAGTTGTAATTTTTTTTAGGGTTTATGCATTGATTAAGATGACATTTAGCTATTATAAGTAATTTATTTGATGTTCTTCATTTTATTTGATATTTATTAAATTTTGTGTGTAATTAAATACATACATGCTTGTAGTTAATCATAAAATGTTCATAAATAAGAATTTACTCCTCCTTAGAATATTTCCCTATGTGACTAGATTCAAATCCATCATGAAACCTGACATACAAAGGAACAACTTCATATGAGCATGTTATCTATTCTCAAGGCATTGGTGTTTCCATTCATGTAGAAATGTCCTTTTTATACCTTACCCTATCTCTCCTTTTGTGTTTTTTGTGTTGGAAAGTAATATTTACCCATTTTTATAAATTATGAAATGAAACATAGTAGATTTATAAATACCAATCTATTGAAATTTATTTAGCTAGAAGTGTATAAGTTTTATGTATTTGAGAAAACTAGTATTTAGTCTATAGTAGAATCATTATATTTCTTAGGGATTTATTTAAAGTAGGTTATTTACTGGAGCCTCATACCTAAAAATTATGCCTTGGGTTATCTTATAAATAATCATAAAAGAATATGATGTAAGTACCTTATTGTTACCTAAGTCTATTTCAGGAACCTAAGCTCATAGGTGTTTCTCAAGACTATAATTTTAAAACAACAAAAATATCTCAAGATCATAGGCACTAAATTAAAAATTCTAAATATCTCATGGATTAAATTCAAGTATTATTAAATCCTCCTATATTACACTATAACCTATGGTACGGAGGTCATGGACACTTGGAAAAAAATCATAACATCTATGAGATCCTAAAGCATTGGGTCGAGGACAAAGACAACTAGGTCAACAAGGTATACATTGATGCCTATATAATTAAATCCTTAATTGAAATCATATTCATAGGTATGATTTTTATAGCTCTATTGTATAGGGAAAGTGAAGTGGAGCAAGTTAAAAAATTATAAGTCCCCCTTCTCAACAACATCATGAAAGGAGAGGAGGTCTCAAATTTAGGGATCCTCATCACATTCAACCTCATGAATCAAGTGAATAGAGTCCACTTAGGTAATAATTTTTACATTTTCATACATATTAGATTAAATCTACACAACTTTGGACTTTTAGAGCTTAGTTTTTCTTTAGTGGGTGATGGTGGGATCCGTAGTGCATGTAATATTCTAAAAATGATACATTCACCATTATCAAAATCACATTCAAGATATACTTGATTAATTATACCTTATTATGTATTTTGAAATTAATGAGAGGCCCACTATAAGGTTATACAATGAAATATATGTTTCATTATAGCCCATTATCACTTGTGGGTATTATATAAACATTACCATAATTATAGTGGAATGTGTATGCACATAGTATTTTCAAACTTTATCAAGTATTGACACTCTCTATCTTGTAAGAACCCATCAAGTCTCAATCTCTCTTCGTTAATGCCATAAGGGGTGCACCAAGAAAGGGGTGGGAATACCATTAGTAATTTTTAGGATTATCATCCCTTTTTACCACTTGTTATCTACACACTTGTCTTCTTAAACCACTCCCCTATGTTTTGCCTCCTTTTTGGCACCCTCCTCTAATATTTGACCACTTTCATTATCCCTTACCTAACCAAAAAATCTTTTTGATAGTTTATATTACATATTTAACCACATCAACCTTGTATTCTTATTGACAAAACTTATTACAGTCTAGGTTGGCCCCTGGCTGACCCAATCCATGACCTAGTTTATTTCTACCAATTATGATACTAGGTCAATCAGGTCGACCTTATCAACCTAAAATTTTGGAAGGGATTAAGTTTATTTACACCTATATAAACACATTAATTTTTCCATTTCTAAGATAAGAGAATAATAATTAAGATATATTTCACATTTGATTATCCACCATTCTACTTGAGGAGTAAGCTCAGGGTTTCATACTTTCTTTGTAGATATAGATCTTGTCTTATGGAGAAGTTTTTTGGATGCATTGATAGGTTGTGTAGCTTAGATCTGATTTATCATTGTCATCCTTACATACCACAATAACCTATTGTGAATAACTTTATCCAAGGGAGAGATTGAGGCTTGACAGGTTAATCTTCAAAGGTAAGTATTCCTAATTTTGTTCCTTTTTTGTAAGAGTAGATAAATATGTATTTTTACTTATCTTTCATGCATTAGGATTTTGTATACATTGACATGAGTATATGTATTTTATTCATGTTTAATGTTCATGTTTATTAACCCTAATTTTTCCCACAAGATTTGGTGAGCACTAGATTATACTTTACTTTACTTGTTATTAGTTTAGTGAAAATGAAAACATAGGACCTAGTTAGGGTTATTGTGTAATTTTGATTGACTAGGGGTGTTATAGTACTACCTAGTGATATTATTTCTCATAACATATCCCTTGGATAGCTCTAGTAGATCCATATTGGTCATGACCCTAATTATCTAATGTATTCCTAAATGGAAGTGTAAGTAGGATTTATCTTCTTTGATCTAGGATTGATTTGTAGATCTACTAAATCTCCCATGGCATATAATCTACTAAACTAGATATGAATCTAACCCTTATGGGTTTTCTTTAACATTTTAATTTCTATCATATTTTTTTTTTTTATGTTTGTAATATTATATCAAACTAATTGGTATAGTTCTAACTTTCTATGCAAAGGTTTAACACACAATCATATCAAAATGAATCTATTATTTATGTGAAAGTCTTCATTAGATTTAGGTTATTAGATCAAATAGGTCATCACAATACTCTACTTCAGTCCCAGATAATAATAAGAGATCAAACATGTCACCTCTATCATCTTCGTCTCTCTACTAGCATCCATATCAACAAATTAGGTCAAACATGTTGACCTAATCATCTTATCCTTCTTTAGCACACATGGTTTTGTAGAACTGGGTCAAACTAGTTAACTTAGTTCCCAAAATTTGAAATCAACATTCAAGGAACTTTAGCATAAATTTTTTAATACTAATCATCTTCAAACCAACTAAGGTTCCTCTATTTATGTATCAATCATTTAAATACTTCATTTTAGTTATATTTTGTACAAATTAGTAGTCTTTAAAAATGCAACCCTATAACAAACTAAGTTGACTTGGTCAACTTAGCTCTATAGCTTGTATTTCATTTAAAATATTAAGTTGACCTATTTGAATTTATTATTAAAGACTTTTTATTCTATAGAATAGTAGAGACCTATTTGAATTTATTCTATACTATTTACATAAAGTGTTGTTTGAACCAACTCTATACCATTCTGAATGTAGACACCGAAATCGTGTCTACCCCTTGGTCCTTTCTCCCCCTCTTGGTCCCCTTCATCCACTTAACCACTCCTAATCCGTGTTTTATTAATTTGAAATAAATATTCTATTTTAAATTAATAAAATCCCTTTTCCCTCTCTCCCTTGCCACCTCACCACCCTTGGATACCCTTCTTGGATTCCTTTATTCCCCACATGGCCAATATTAATGCTTGGAATCCCATTCCAACTTCTCCCCTTTAACCTCTCACATCCATTTAGCCACCTTCGACCATTTCTTCCTCGGACTCACTGACGCGGCAGTTGGGAAAATAGACGAAAGGCTATTTTTAGCCTTTCTCCTACCTTCCATCCGTCGACGTCGATCAACTATCGATGGACGTCAGCGATATTGCCGGCATCGGCAGACTTCATAATGGTTTTTTGCATCCATTATCCTCCCTTGGCCTCTCTCTCGCATCAGACTCCTGAATCTTTCAATCTATCAATCTTTTGCTCTTCTCTCTTCTACTGCTAACTCTTTGGCTACAGGTACATATCAAGTAATACTCTCCAAGGACTCTGCATCAATTTTCTACATCAACACCAGAGACATGACCTTCACATCAGCAACACCAACAATAGGTTCACTAGTCTGCAACACTCCTTCTACAGGCCACAGGTATGTATTTTGTTCGTACTTCCATTGTGTTTTCTAGTTATTTGCTTCTAAGTATTATGAACTAGATTCAGCCTCCCTATCCCCAGACCAGACTAGACCCAAATCCTCATTTCTCTACCTCTATCCTCTGTCTGACCATACACTCTGTCCATTGCCCCTACAACTCTGCCCAAAACCTCTGCATAGACTCTTAAGCAAAAACTAGACTCTCAGATCCAGACCCCTAGACCATTTAACCAAGCCCAAAACTCTATCTCAAACCCATCCACAGACCAAAATCCTATCCAGAACTCATCCACAGACTACTGCCCCAACCGACGCCGATCACTTCCCCAACCGATGTCGGCAGACTAATCGGTGTCGGTATACTTGATAACCGATGCCGGTAGGACCACCGACGCTGGCGACTGTGACCAAGCCGACAACATCTTCCAGGTAAGCTTTTGCTTCCATTTCCTTTTTGTCTTTATCATTTCCAGTCTTTTATCTTTCTGTCATTTATCAGACATCTTTTTATTAATCAGTGGGTTGACATCCCTCAAGCTTTTGATTTTGGGATCAAGCTTTCACTTGGCAACCCACCATCTCTTTATCTAACATCTTCTTTGTCTTAGTCTCTTTCTTTTGCAAGTGTCATTCCTCCACAACCAAAGAGGAGTCCTCACTTCATCTGGGTTACAGTGCACAAAACTATATCCAGGTACATACAAGCCTTGACCATTTCTTTTAGTTTCTCATTTCTATCTTTTGAATGTAGAAAGCAATATAGCGTAGAAACATTCTGGCAAGCCTTGACCATTTCTCTATTCTTATCTACTTGTTTGAGTTAGTGAGGATGCTCTTCTTTCTTTTTTCCATGAATCTTCAAATTCACTAAGTTTCTTGAAACCACAGTGACCGACATCGGCTTTACCATCGACATTGGCCTCCCTTCTCACCGGCATCGATTATCTGATCGACATCGGCCATCTGATATCACCAACATCAGTTTTTCAACTGACGTCGGTCACTGTCATAGTCCTTTTTTTTTAAACAACAGCCTAAAACCCAACCCTTTTTCTACCAAAAACTACATTCTGAGTTTCTAAAATTGAGAAAACACAGTTTCTAAAACTTGACCCCTCCTTACCTTGAATGGTTTTGATGTGCAGTCAAACCAAGGCTCTTGTTGACCACGCTAGACATCAACCACTTCCACCTTCACCATCCATAACTAGTCCTATAATGGAGTTCCACTCAGAGATTGAAAGAACTCCTATTCGACCAACCCCACCCCAGACTCCTATTGTCCCAGAAGGGGACCAAGATTTCGCATGATTCTTGGACCTCAATGTCAAAGCCCTCCAAAATTATCTTGCAAGAAACCAAATGCAAGACCTTTCAGTCGCAATGGCAATGACATTGACGTCATCTGCTACCTAACCCATCATGACTTAGCCAATTATCTGGACCAGTCACTTGATCATGGCCAATACGCAAAGTTTGGCCTCCTCATCTATTTTTGAACCTACCTCCATCAGGGTGTCATTACCCCCTCAACTTCACACATTTCAACTGAGTTCTACACCATACCAGAACTTAGTTGTCTCGACCTTGCCCACTCTTGCACCTATACATGTGGGAGTGACAACCTATCCTTTTACCAGTGATGCCACTCAACCACCTATGGCAGTATCTAGTCAACTTGTGTCCTCCAACTTCATGACACAAGCTCCTTTGACCACGACATCTATCCCTATGACATACTATCCATATGTTGTGCCTACACAAGCACAACCAAGTACGTCATACGCCTCTTCGACCACCTTCCAGGTACCCTACAACCTAGGGGGTGCCCCACCTACCAATCCATCAGTAGACATCATCAAAATGTTGATGGATAAAATGTCCAGTCTCGAGACCTCTATCTCTGGTTCAAGCAATGCTCTGTCATATGACCAAATTTGCAATGAACCCATCCATCCTTCTGTGCCCATCCGACCATACCCCAACCATTGGGAGCTTCCTAAATTTACTCACTTTTATAGTAAGGAAGACCCGTAATAACATCTTTGGGCATTCAAACATACCTATTACCTTATTGCCCATGACGATGTGTTACTTTTACGCACATTCCCCATGTCTCTTTTTGGCCCCGCCCTTGACTGGTATAGCTCTCTTACCAGACATTCTATCTTTTCATTCGCTCAACTCACCCAATTATTTCTCGATCATTTCTCTATCAACATCACCAAACAAGTCTCAATCACAGACCTCTATTCCATCAGGCAATTTGACGATGAATCTATAGTCGATTTTGTCGCCTGTTGGAGAACCCTGATTAACCAGTTCTCCTTCTCCTTGCCTCAATCTGAGCTCATCAAACTCTTTTCTCAAGCATGTGTTAAGCACATCTCTTCTACCTTGTGGATCAAGACATTCCACACTTTTGACGAAGCTTTCACCATGGCAAGAAAGCTTAAACTCTGTGCCATCGATGAAAATAAGGTCAAATTGCATAATAACAATGCAAAATCTAATGGCCCTTTTTCATCCAAACCTTCTTCTACCCACTCCCAGTCCAAGGGGTCGGCAAACACTATCATCTTTAGACCATCATCTTCAACAATAACCAACCAACCTCAATTTTCAACATCAGACTACATCAACAAACATTTCCAACATCGAGCCATACAACGTCAATTCACTCTAATTGGAGAGTCATATGCCTCTATCTTGGATAAACTCATCAAGTAGGGGGTCCTCAATCTCCCTTCAATCCAACCACATCAATTCAAACCCTCAACACCTATCCCTCCATGGTACAGGGAGGATGACTTTTGCAACTATCACCGTGTCAAAGGCCATGACATGGACCACTGCCAAACCTTCAAAAACATCGTCCAAGACATGCTAGACAAGGGGGATCTCATCTTGGATAACTTGAATTCCCCACCCAACCAAAACCTCAACATCTTCAAACAACACTTTCCCAATCATCTGCCTACTCAAAACAATGTCTAGACCATGACCAATGACCCTCAAGACCATGATATACACACGGTCGACACTATCTTTTCTCTTGTCCTTGACCAACCTCCTTCACAGGTGGAAGACCCTTCATCCCCTATACCTCCTCCACAGGATGAAGAACTTTCTTTTCCTATTAATCCTCCATCAACCTCGCTCATATTGGAGGATGCTTTGATGGCACCCACACCGGCTGCCTCACCCTCATCCTTTTTGTCATCAATGGGGGATCATACATTCCCCACGCCTAGACCACACATTGAGATCATGACCATTCCTACGCCCTATCCAACTACAGAGCCCCACTCTCTTATTTCTTCTCCACCAAGAGAAGAACCAGTCTCTTCACCCATTTCGATCAAGGAAGACCCAGTCGTGGTTTCCTCTTGCCCTTTGCCTGAGATTGCTACATCTCACTCGCCTCCATCCATGTCTGAATCCGAACCCATATCTAACCTCACCTCGCACAATAGTGGCCCTCACCCCAAACCAACAAAGGCCATTAAACCACACCAGAGAACTCCTCCCCCACCTTCATCATTACCTTCAATTTTGGGCCCGCATCCATCCACTTTAATAGGGGTGCTTCCTTCTCCCATACTTCATAGAGGCAAGTCGCCTCCATTACTCTATCAACCCGTCAAACTTATATCTCCTCCAAACCATCGACCTATGCCTCTTATGCCTCTCAAACCAAAGTCACCAACCCTCACTGCAACAACACATCCAGACCCGTTACCAGGTTCTTATGCCTTGTTGTTACGGCAATTGTTGCAGTCCTCTCGTATCAATCTCCCACTGCTTAAGCCATATCAATCTCTCAAACCAAAACCCCCCTGGTTTGACGACACTCATATTTGTGCGTATCATCACACACTTGGGCATGACACTGAGCATTGTTGTGCCCTCCAGGTTGTCATTCGCCAATGTCTGAGGAATGACACCCTTCTTCTTGACCACATCATCAATAAACCTTCAACACCACCCCACTCATCAACTCTCGGATCAAGACCAACTTGGTTCGATAACTCTAAATTCTGTCATTATCATCACACTCTGGGACATGACACTGAGCATTGTTGCACTCTTAAATATGTCATTCGTCAACAACGGAGAAATGATTCCCTTCTCATCAAGGATCCTCTTGCCCACCCCTTAGATAAATCGTCAACTCCGACCCATGCTTCTCAAAATTTGTCACCTAAATTTGGATCTCCACACCAGACTATCATCCCTTTTCCACCTTTAACCCCCTTATTCAACATCAACTCAGTCAATCTGGCCACCAAGCCTCAACCAACCTTGATGAATCTATCAAACATTTTCCCTAGCCACTGGGGGAATTCAACTTTCATCCAAGCCTCGAACAACCTTTCAACCCAGTCTCAACCACATATCAACCACTCTTTTAATCCTAAACCTCGACTAGGCCTCAACCAGGCATCAACCCGACCTCGACCAAATATTTAACCCGACCTCAACCAGACTGTCAACCTATCCTCGACCAAATGTTCACACCACCCTCAATCGAACCTTGATCAAATATCAACCAACTTCTTTAGCATCGATCCCAAACTTTGACCAAATATCAACCAACTCCTTCAACCTCAATCAACATGTGACCAATTTGGAATGAAGCAAATGGGGCAAGTTTGCTCCCAATTGAGTCGAACCTTACATCATAACACAATCATGGGTCAGGATTTTGTCAGAACTTGAGCCCCTTTATGTCTTGCATCTTTGACCAGTCCACTGTTAGTCAAGTAATTATTCATTTGACGTTTAACTTGAGCTCGATCCCTTGAGCAGTCCTTGTCACCATCATTCCTACCTCCTTCAACCCTCAATCCTAACCCTTTTGGCAAGCATGAATGCTTTGTCCTAATAAAAGGAAAACCCTCTAAACCTCTATAGTCAAGTCCATGACCAAAAGTCCAGTCAACAAAATAATCAAATATATGTAAAAATGGGATGCATATTCCAAGGTCATAAAACTATAAATGTAGACTGCTCCCTTGAAGGACAACTGCATCATCATTGTTGTATTTACTAGACTACTCCCTTGAAGGACAGCTAGGCCAAAGTCATATCAAAAACATAAAAAGCAGAATATAGACCACTCCCTCGAAGGATGGATATGCATAAATTCTGCTACATACACAACATTATCTCTGAAGCTTCCCACATCGATCAGCTTCACAACATGACCACAAAGCAAGACAATATCCCATCACAGGCTTCCCGCATCGATCAGTCTACCTTCAAAAAAAAAAAATTTGACTGAAAAAAATTTAGAGTCATGGACTTGTCTATAGTCGTTCTCGGGGTCACCTATAAAAGGGGAAAAGTTGTTCCTACCAAAAAGGGTTCCCCCTTTCATCTCATCTCAATCCTATCACCCTTGCATACTCAAGGGATTTTGAGCTCACTTAACATTAAGTGATTCACTTACTTCTTTAGCACAACACTAGTCAACGACGCAATGCATAAATGGGTCTTTTGTTTCTAAACAACCCCTTACCTATGCCATCATTCTGGTCCTCGTCAATGAAAGAGCAATTTGCCTTTTACTTTTGACACACTTTGGTCATGCATTCAACCCAATCATTATCTACCCAAACCAAACCAATCAAACATTTTCAGACCAACGACATGACCTAGTCCATTTCACATAGTTTCTATGGACACCAATACACATGGAAACTATCGACCCGACACAATTTATGTTAAGCATAAACCAATACTTGTTGAAGCATAAATAGACCTCAATTCATTTTTAGCATACATCCATCACGACTATGGAAAATTGCTAGGGATGAAAAACCCCTCAACCAATGTTGCAGAATAAACCATTACACAATATGGAAAACACTGCAACATCATCTTTTTACCCTCATCATTCATTATGACCAAGACCAATCTATCGACCACTTTTGACCCCCTATCTACCACTATGTTCTGAGGTTAGCTCGGCCACATCCTTTTGTCCATTCCTCCACCTCGACCAAAGACCTTGGAGATCATGACCATCTCCTTTGACCGCGACCACTTCCAACGTGACTTCACCTTGGTTGTTTTTGCATGTATGCTACCTCACGACTGGTTAGCAAAATTGTGTGTAGACTATTTTTGACCCTCATAAGTATAGGATCGCAAGCCAGTTGATCCCCACTACTTGTGACTTTTTCATGTTTCTGGGAGCACTTCCTGAGCCTGGGATACCTAGAACACGATGACCATTTGGAGCTTCAGCTTTGATTGAATAACCCAATCAACAGATGACTAAATACTGGGGCTCGGTTATTTCAATTTTGGCACTCCTTGACCCTCGACCTATGACAATTTGACATGACCATCTCATGAAGTGGTATATGTGCAATAATGACTTTTGCAGCGTTCACCCTCACCCTCACCCATCTTCATCCACTCTTTGTCAAATCAGCACCCGATTTCAGGTTCCTTTCCCTCGACTCCTGCTTTGAGGGGGAATACCTCATCCATAATCGGGGCAACCCAACCCTCTTGTTTTTGTCTTGCAGTTCACTTGAACAACCAACAAGACAAAATCAACCTTATCCCTCACCTAGGGCAATTCACTCTTGTTTTTGTCTTGTAGTTCATCCAGAACAACCAACAAGACAAAAAGGGGCAAATGTAGACACCAAAATTGTGTCTACCCCTTGGTCCTTTCTCCTCCTCTTGGTCCCCTTTGTCCACTTAACCACTCCTAATCCATTTTTTATTAATTTGAAATAAATATTCTATTTTAAATTAATAAAATCCCTTTTCCCTCTCTCCCTTTCCACCTCACCACCCTTGGATACCCTTCTTGGATTCCTTTATTCCCCACATGGCCAATATTAATGCTTGGACTCCCATTCCAACTTCTCCCCTTTAACCTCTCACATCCATTTAGCCACCTTTGACCATTTCTTCCTCGGACTCACTGACCCAACAGTTGGGAAAATAGATGAAAGGCTATTTTTAGCCTTTCTCCTGCCTTCCAGCCACCGACATCGATCAACTATCGACTAACATCGGTGATATTGCTAGCATCGGTAGCCTTCATAATGGTTTTTTGCATCTGTTATCCTTCCTTGGCCTCTCTCTCACATCAGACTCCTGAATCTTTCAATCTATCAATCTTTCGCTCTTCTCTCTTTCGCTACTAACTCTTTGGCTATGGGTACACATCAAGTAATACTCTCCAGGGACTCTACATCAGTTTTATACATCAACACCAGCGATAGGACCTTCACATCAGCAACACCAACAATAGGTTCACCAGTCTGCAACACTCCTTTTGCAGGCCATAGGTATGTATTTTGTTCATACTTCCATTGTGTTTTCTAGTTATTTACTTCTAAGTATTATGAACTAGATTTAGCCTCCCTATCCTCAGACCAGACCAGACCCAAATCCTCATTTCTCTACCTCTATCCTCTGTCTGACCATACACTCTGTCCATTGCCCCTGCAACTCTACCCAAAACCTCTGCACAAACTCTTAAGCAAAAACCAGACTCTCAGATCCAGACCCCTAGACCATTTAACCAAGCCCAAAACTCTGTCTCAGACCCATCCATAGACCAAAATCCTGTCCAAAACTCATCCACAGACTACTGCCCTGACTGACGCTGGTCACTTCCCTAACTGACATCGGCAGACTAACCGACGTTGGTATACTTGACAACCGACGCCGGTAGGACCACCGACGCCGGTGACTGTGACCAGGCCGACAGCATCTTCCAGGTAAGCTTTTGCTTCCATTTCCTTTTTGTCTTTATCATTTCCAGTCTTTTATCTTTTTGTCATTTATCAGACATCTTTTTATTAATCAATGGGTTGACATCCCTCAAGCTTTTGCTTTTGGGATCAAGCTTTCGCTTGGCAACCCACCATCTCTTTATCTAACATCTTCTTTGTCTTAGTCTCTTTCTTTTGTAGGTGTCATTCCTCCACAACCAAAGAGGAGTCCTCACTTCGTCTAGGTTACGGTGCGCAAAACTATATCTAGGTACATACAAGCCTTGACCATTTCTTTTAGTTTCTCATTTCTATCTTTTGAATGTAGAAAGCAATATAGCGTAGAAACACTGAAATTTGAAATTAACAATTATTTACTTGTAATTAATTCACACTTTCATTTTTAGTTGTTTTCATGCTTATAGTATGACAAAAAAATTAAATATGTGGTTTTTCAAATTATCATTTAGTTACACTCTTTTTCCACATGCTACCAAATCACACAATATTCAAAATGAATTTAACATTTATCTTCCCAAGGCTTACCTACTTTGATTTCATCACCAAGGGGGAAACTGACTTGGTTTTCTAGATATGTATAAATATGTGGTTAATGGTATATATTGGAAAATCACCCAACATCCTTATCACTATGGGATTATAAATTGAGGTGATATGCTCTAATACTAAGTCAATATCATTACCAACATGGATCATTTTTAACCTAAACATCCTAAAACTATCCATAGATTATTTTCTAGTTCTTTATTTTTAGCTAACTTCCCAATCACACTTAAAACAACACTTGAAAATAATATAATAACACTTAGGATAACCACTTAGCATTTTATTTTCAAACTAACTTGGTTTTCTAGATATGTATAAATATGTGGTTAATGGTATATATTGGAAAATCACCCAACATCCTTATCACTATGGGATTATAAATTGAGGTGATATGCTCTAATACTAAGTCAATATCATTACCAACATGGATCATTTTTAACCTAAACATCCTAAAACTATCCATAGATTATTTTCTAGTTCTTTATTTTTAGCCAACTTCCCTATCACACTTAAAACAACACTTGAAAATAATATAATAACACTTAGGATAACCACTTAGCATTTTATTTTCAATTTATTGGTTTCTCTCTAATCATTATGTGTTGTATTGAAAAAACATGTATTAGTCAATGTTGGTGTAAGGCTTTATGTTGTGTGCCCTAATTAGATCACTCACATTGATCTAATTGTTTGTGTTTGCTTCAATTTATTCCATCATTTATATTGAAAAAATTTCCCCTATTTTGGCACACTTTCATTCTATTTGGTATAGTATTTTGCATATTATGTTTACCCCTATCAACAATACACATTTGACCTATAATATTATGTATCCCCTTCTACTTGCTTCATCTCCCTATTTACAATACATAATTGACCTATATAAATTTGTAATTCTATTAATCTTGGATTATTATACTAATTCAACTTGGTTGACCCTATATCCTTATCAACCTCAATTTCATACCATGTCTATAGTAAAAATTTGACATGTATGACTCTATGTCCCTATCTACCTCTTAGATTATAAAAAATGATCAACCTGGTCAACTCTATATCCTTTCTACCTCTTTACCTTTACATTAGATTCATCCTCCTTAATCTTTATCCCTCATCTTGAAATTCCTAATTAATGATAACATTGAGTTGAATTTGATAGATATGATGAACTTTACCAACCCCAATAGGTTCTCCCATAATCAACTTGTGGTTATTACCCTAGATAAAAGTAATGTGGATGTATCCATTCACACTACAAACTATGGGACCTCTCCTCATTCCTCTTCCATTTTTAACATTCTCTTCTCCTTAGAATATCAACCCAAATTAGAGTATACCCCAAAAATTCTCATTTTCATCAATTAGTTTCCTCAACATCGAGAAAAATATCATTATACTATTTACCATCTCATGATAAGTGATCAAGTCAAGGATCCCCATTCACCTTCGCCCATATTCTCACATGTATCTAAGGACACTATTCTTTGATTCTCAACCTCTTCCTTCTCTATTGACCCTTCTCATACTATGACATATTCCTCTCTACTTTCCTCCACTTCCATGCCTATTATCTCTACTATCATGGCATGTTATACATTAATTGGGCCTCTTCTAGGACCCTCTCTTCTCAATTATTCTACTAGTGCATCATTTACTACCCAAGGTAATCATGCCTATAGTGTCACTTATTCTCATCCATATACTAGTACATCTTTTTCCACAAAATCAAATCATGCTACTAGTACCTCACTAATAATTCCTTTCAAGCCACTAATAACACCCATAGTGGTACCCAAGACACTAATACCAACTCCAATGCTTCACATAATGCAAATAACACCACTCAAACCCATCAAAATATCTTACAAAATATTAATCAAATGAATATTTTCCATGCTAATAATGCCAACCAAATTATGTAAATAAAAAATCATCTTACCAATATTTAAAATCACCCTTAATAGGTTCCATGGGGAATGCATAACTAAAATTCCCCCCACCTCCTCTTAGGGATTACCATGGTAATCTCATCTCTCAACCTCCTCTTTTTAACAAAATAATCAAGCACATTCAAAATGATCCTTTTACACTTCAATTTTATAACATCGATATAGGAGGTATCACCCCTACCAGTAGCTACAATGGTCAACCAATCCTACTCTCCACTTAAAAATATTTGGAAATCTATACAAATATTTGATCAAGTTAATTAATTTTATTGATAACAAGATATTAGAAAAAAACTCTCTCTAGAGATGATTTAAATTGGTATAACCAACTCAAATATCATTCCATCACTAGTTTGAAAGATTTAGTCAATGCTCTAATTCAAGAATTTCAAACTAGTGATCTCCTTGAAAGTACCCTAGCCCATTTTATTGATTGTAAGCAAATTGAGATATAAATCACACAATATTTAATAAAATTATGGAATACCTTATCCAAAAAATGTGAAAACAATATGGTAGATGTAACCTCTTTCATCTATTTACCAATGCTCTTTATCCTATATTGCAAAATTGGGTCCAAACTCTCTCTCTCCATGCCCTTTGGAAGAGGCCATTGATTAATACAAGAGCTAATATTTCCTTGTGTTAATTCAATCCATCCTAAACTTATATGGGTACTCACATGTTAATTAAAAATTAGAATCTTCATGCTATAAATAATGCTGTCACCAACTCTTATGAAACCATTCATACTATTTAAACTATCATTCCCAACCAAGTTCAATAACAAGCTTCCCATCCCAACCACATCACTAATCCTCATTTATATTCGAAAAATAAAATAAAAATTCATAATCTTTTATCCTTAATAGAATTAGAAAAGTTTCTACCAAAGCCTCTTTTATAAGAGCTTAATAATACTCATACCATGAAATCTTCATATGATCCCAATAAAGTTTGTTGGTTTAATGATAGTTGGGATCATTCTTATGAGACTTATGGGAAACTTCATAATTTGGGAATAGATTTCCTTCTCAGTCCTAATTTTGACCTTGATTCTATCATTTGTAAACATTAACAAGCTTATGACATTTCCCTCAAAGCCCATGAAATAGAAACCAAATCTTAAGCTTTGAACTAGGATAGTGCTCATTTAACCATCTACAAAGATCTTCTTCTAAATCACCAAGATAACCAAGATAATCCTCCTCTCCTACCAATAATGTTGATAGTTTTATACACCCAACTAATAAATAAAATGTGGTCAATATGACTAATATGCAAAGGTTGGTTATTTTTATTGATCTTCATCCCATACACACTCATCTATTGTCTCACACTTTTTTTGTTATCCAAAACTCTTCCCCAACTCACTCAATATAGTTGGGGCAAGAAGACATTATATATTTTGATGAACCAATTTGAATACCTCCCTTGGATAACATTATCATACCATTTATACCACTCCTCCAACCTCTTTACCAATCACCAATGACACTCATACTTCTATTAATACTTATTCCAAATTATTTCAAACCAAACCTACATCAACTACCCCATTTATTCAAGACAATCAACAAACTTACCATGTAATTAAACCTCTTACATCTTATCAACATAAAATCACATGCACTTTGACTCCTCTTTTATAGGAACTCATTAAAAATTATTAACCTCTTTACAATATCCCCCTTATGGGTTATGATGAATGGGATCCTATCATAGAACTTACTAATCTCCCATCTCAAATACCATTTCTTGAACTTATGCAAACCTCTCCATATCATTGTAATTATCTTAGTATCTCTTATTTTAAATGAAAATCCCTCATCCTCCCCTAACATGATGTAAATCCACCTTATTTAGATCATAAGATAACATTTTACAATAGTTCTAAGATATGTCCATACATGTTGATGAAATAATGGACACTTCTTTTTCCCTTAAATTACCCATTGCTTATATGATCCTTGATGAGATTCTACTTCATGCAAATGATCCTCCCCTTTTTATTAGTATCTAAATTATAAATATCCATGTCAAGTGTGCTTTTATTGATGAGGATTTATGCGCTTGTGTTGCCTCTCTCAATTTTATTTAAAACCCTTGGATATTTTGAATGTAATTTTAAATCCATAAATAACACATGTCAAGGCTATAACTGAAGGTAAATGCATCCCTCAAGATGTGTGTGGCTTCCTATCACCATCCCACCTATCACTATTTGAGTGAAGGTGATGATATTCAACTTTACTTTATCCTATAAAATTTTACTTGGTAGACCATGGACTCATAGCATAAGAGAAGTTTCCTATTCCACTTGATAATGTGTCAAATTTCCCCATAATGGAACAATCTAAAGGATTCAAGGTGACACTAACCTTTAGAATTTGTATAATTCCAAGAATGTGGTGTATTCAAGATTTCAACCCTTAAACCCTTTCTAAGCATTCCATTTCATGAATCTCAAAGGCTTAACTTTCCTGTTAACTCCACTCAAGGTTATAATGGTCACCCCAAACTCATCAAGAATATACCGCCTAAACTCTTAGATTAATATAATGATGAGCCTAATGAGATTAATCTCAAGATTAAAAGTTTAGATATCTCACCTCATCTCATTTCCCATCTTACACCTTCTCTAAATGTGTGTTCCTATCAACCACCTAGTGATGATATACCCTTTGTCGTAACTAAGACTCAACACTCCATTCATCACACCACATCAGATAATAAGGCCATCCCTAAATATTCCATTGATCTTCATATACCTAACTATGATGATGGTTATACCTTAGATTATCCATTCTTATGAGGTCTTATTCAAGATCTAGATGCTTAAATTATTTGTTATTATTCATCTTTGATTTAATCTTTTAATATATATTGTAGCATACCATCTTATATGATTCCTAATTTTTTGTTTTTTTTCTCTTGTTCATCAGGTAGAGATGGTGCACATACCTCTAATTTATGAAGATCCTCATAGGATTATGCTTATGGATCGTGATATGACTATTACTTATCATCTTTCTAGATATCAGGATCCCTCTAGCTAACTTATCCCTAAGATGTTTATGACTATCCCTCAACCTTGTGTGCATCCTACCCCTCCCTCAATTGAGCCCAGTTTGGATCCTATTCCCACTACCTCTCTAGCTAAGTCTCTTCTTATTTTTGATCCTATTTATCCTTTATTCAAGCCTCACCCAGTCTCTCCATTATCCCCACCTTCCCTTGGTGATGGTTTTCTCCCTTTACCATAGCGTGCTCCTTTTCCAACAAAATGGGTTGATTAGACCTATTATAATATTCAAAAAAATTATAGTCATTAGACTAGAGACTATTAATTAAACATACCTTACTCAACTTCCATTTTTACTCCTTTTTAGTACACATATAAAGTATACTAACAAGTGTATATGTTGCTTTCATGGCACAGATAATCATGCATCCATACATTATCATAGGCCATAATAATATATTGATACCCTGTAACCCACCACCCTTTAGCCCACATACATGGCTATACTTCCCTCAAAAGTATTACTTGAATATATTCCCAAATATGGAGAGGTATATTTTCTCTGGCATCAATTTACTACTTATCATATTTATCATTGTTACATCCTTCAGTAGCATCTCAAGGATCACCTGATGATTATTCATATACCTACTACCCTTCCTACCATAGGTCTCCCTTATAAGAAGGCTACCCCTTATTCCACCATGGATCAACCACATTTTGTACCTTCTCCACCTACCATTTTTCCACTTGTGATTCCCTCACCTATGGATCTTCCTTCACTAGTGGTCCCTTCCCCAACTATGACTCCTTCACCCATTCCCTGTTCACCACCAGTGACCCCTTCATCTCCCACAGAGTTCATTCCCATTCCTTATCTTGAGTTTCCCTTGCATGATAGTCCCCATCAAAATGCTCCTATAGGAATTTCTAAATTTTCCATCAAGGAGATTTGACATGAAGTATTTTCTCAAATTTTCCTAAGATCAATGAGGCTTTGGCTCTAATTTGAGTTCAACTTCATAGAGACTTATCAGATGTTATGGATAATGTGTATGGAAAAATATATCAGTATTTATGAACACAAGAATAGTTTTATTTAATTTATTTATTCTTTTTAATTGGATGTGTGCTCCAAATTTATATTTATCTATTCTATATCATTAGACATTGTGTCAAATTCTTATCTATCTTACATGATGACTTTTATCTTGAACTACATGTTACTTATTATGTCATTTTTATTTTGTTATGTTATCTTATGGATTTTTTTGCATTATTATATAATTATTATTCATGAGTTCCTTTCATATGGTTATCTTGTTCTTTTTCATGATTTTTGGTTATCTTATCTCTATAAACATGGATAATTGTTATTGTGACTTGGTTATCTAGAAATTGTTCCCTTTAGTCATTCCTTATTTACCATGTGATCAACTATAAAAAAATTCATCTCATTATAATCTCATTTTATTGGTACACTTAAGATATCCCTTTATTTACCCTTATTTCCTTTCCCAAACTAAGCATACATATGGTTAAAACTTGATAAAACATAATGGTTCATTTTTAAGCCTAAGTGTTCTAGTCAATCATGTCTTTGTATACTTAGCTTCCTTTAGCCAAAGCCTAAACATCCTTCATGTGTATCAATTTATCTCTCACTATTAGTCATTAAAAATCTATATTGAGTAATCTCAAAATACATAAACATTTAAAAGCCAAATTATTTAACAAAAGGCAATGATTTAAAAGGCAACATTCAAAATTTTCAAAAGTCAAATCACACTAAAAGACATGATTCTAAGCACATCTTTTTTTTATCAAAGATAAATCTCCAAATTTGGCCTCATAATATATTTTAGGTCCATTTGGGTATGGTAGGCTAGTAGAGTGTAAAAGGATAATAGAAAAATATTTTAGTGGTACCTACATTCTCACACAAGTACCCAATCATTGTAGTAGACTGATGGCTCTATAAGGGGTCTTGAAGAATGGGGAACACATTATGGAAAGGTAGGTCCATTTTGATTTTATTTTAAAAAACAACCATATATTTTATCTTAGTACCATGTTTATTTTCCTACATAACTTTATGTCTATATTGAGCAGGTATCCTTTGTATATTCATGGTCACTAGTCACTTAGTGTCTTTCTATGTCCTTAGTGTGCCTCATGTTTCCTAAGTTATTCTCATAAGATACCTATATTATGATTCTTAAATTAACTTTTTCACTCCCTATATTCCTAATATTTCCCCTTGATAAATATTGTTTTGTTAATTGATCACTCCTTTTAAGGATTCCATTTGTGAGTTATAGTGTAAGACCTTGGATAAGACCAAGCCTTCCTCACAAATTAGCAAAATTTCACATTACCATTCTAAACTTACCCTTTTACCATGTTTTACCATTATAACATTACTTTCACCTCGTTAGTGTTCCCTTTGTGAGTTTTTTTTTATTTTTTTTATAAAAAACACCAGGGGTAAAAACTTTATTAAAACTCAGAAAGCCAAAGTACAAAGCAAGGAACAACAAACACCAAAGGCAACCATACACAACCACAACCAGCCAACATCCAACCTCACTCTTCTATACCATACCTATCCTTGTGAAGAATTCTCTCCATATTTTCCTTGATTTCTGCCGGTAGCGAAGCCTCCTCAACCACCAGCCACTCCTCAGTTCTTTTCGAAGCATGCCTCACCAAATAGTCAGGAGCTCTATTCCATTCTCTCAAAATATGAGCAAAAATCACAAAGTCCATGAGCCTACTAACCTACAAAATCTATTGAACAATCAAGGAGAGTTGCCAGCTAACTCCCAATGTCTTACCATCCTGGATCATATTAATCATGATAAGCGAGTCAGCCTCACAAACCACATTGCACCATCATATCTCGTATGCTTTCCGTATCGTGAATAAGATGGCTAATCCCTCCATTTGGTTGACCATCTGAACACCCTTGTGGGTTGAAAACATGAAAATCACCGAACTTGCAGTGTCTCTAGTAACCCCTCCGATACCCATCGAACCCGAGTTAACACGAGACGAACCGTCCATGTTAATTTTCAAAAATCCCACCTGGGGGGGCATCCACCTCCCCTCTCTCTGAATTATCTACCTCCCTACACCCCTTATCCTCCCATCCGCATCACCAGGAGAGAAGAATTTCAATTCCAAACTTGCTTCCAGCTCCGCATCCCTTTTCACCAACAGCAAAGCCACCTCCCCTTTAACACGGACCGTCTCCTAAATCATACTTATGATCCTCTTCCAAACTTGGCTGACTTCCATCCGCGCCTCCCTAAAAATATGCCTGTTGCATTCTAACTAGACTTGCCAAAGCACAAACATGGGCCTAGCGAACCAAACATGCTGCAAGAAGCGTGCCATAGGGGGAGGTTTCCCAATCTTCAAACAGAATTCACTCTAGGAAGAGACATGAAGACAGCTTCTACCCCAAACACTCCACCACGCATGCCACAGCCTGTTAGTATACTGGCATGGAAAAAAATACGGGCTGAGCTCTCCTCCTAGGCGCCACATAGAACACAACAGGATGGTCCAGCAAATCCCCTTCTTCTGATATTATCCCAGGTTAAGCAATGGTTCCACGTGAGAGTCCACATAAAACACTTGCATTTTGGCCAGGAGATGTTGTTCCAAATCCATTTCCACCAATTAACCTCTCTGACCCCCCTAAAATTCTGTACAACAAGTTCCTGATACCCAGCAAAAACATAGTACTTACCTTTTGGATGAGGATACCAAGCAAGCTCATCCACTCCCCTAAGGGAACAACAGGTGCGTCTGGCCAGAATCCCTTTTAGCTCCTTGCATTCCACCTCCAAACCCCTAATGGGCCACTCCCCTGCATTTTTCTTTAGCTTCCCACAACTGATTTTGTTGTCCAAAAACTTTGAAGTCATTCACTTTACACCAACCAGCCTCACAAAAATTCTAAGCCAAAACCTATAGATGTGGGTACTATGACACAATGGGAGGAAATCCATCCCATGAGTCATACCAAAATTGCACCTCCCGCCCACTTTTGCAAATCCAGAACAACCCTTTTTTTATCAGGTCTGCTCCTTTCTTCAGCATGTCCCATATCACCGACCCCCTTCCCATCAGCGTGTATCTAAGAATATCCTTTTGAGACTACCCTAGAAAATATCTGTGTGACAATATTTTAGCCTAGCTCTGCTCTTGTTCAGTGCACCACATCCAATATAACTTAGCCGCGAGTGCAGTACCTACCAACGTGGATTGTCTTAATCCCAATCCACCGAGCCTCTTTGGGCTACAAACCACATCCAATTTGATGAGGCTCCACTTGGTTCTTGATAGGCTCCCCACCCACAAGAACTTACATGCCAAAGTATCCAACTCTAACAAAACCAGCTGGTGCCACCTGAAGCATACATCTGTACAGGGGAAGCGCCTGGACCACAGCCTGGATCAGTTGGACCCTACCCGCAAATGATAGCCACCTATGAGTCTAGTGGTTAACCTTAGCCCTAAATTTGTTTAAAATCCCCTACCAAGACTCCTTAGAATGTCTTCTCGAAGTGATCAGGATGCCAAGATACATAACCGGTAGACTGCCAATTTCAAATCTGAGAATTTCAGCCACTTTCCTCTGAATAGCAATAGGGGTATTAAAGAAGTAAATTGAAGATTTCCCTTCATTGATAACTTGCCCCGAAGCTACTAAATAAGCATCCAAGCATCTATGAAAAATGTTTACCTCCCTTAAGGTAGCCATTCCCATCAAAGCCACATCATCCACAAACTGAAGGTGAGAAAGAACTGGCAGTTTGCCTCCCCACTTCCACCCTTGGATCTCTCCTCTGGTGAATTCCCTGATTTTCCTCCCCAACCCTTCTGCTAGGAGAAGAAGCAAATAGGGAGAAAGAGGATCCCCCTGCTGCAGTCCTCTCTCAGCGCCAAAAAGGTTGGAGTTTTCTCCATTGACCAAGACTGAAAATGAGGCTGAGGTAATACAGCTCATAACCCACTCAATCCATCCCCTCTCGAACCCAAAGGCCTCCAACACCTTCCGCAAAAAGGACCACCTGACCCTATCATATGCCTTAGACATGTCCAACTTCACAAACATGGCCTTATATTTTGAATTGTACATCGAATGTACCACTTTTGTGGCTATCACAATGCCATCCAAAATCTGCCTACCTTCCACAAAACCGCTTTGCTCTTCCGATATTAGCTCCTTCAAACACCGCTTTAACCTCTCGGTGATTAGCTTCAAGAGGGTTTTGTAAATAACATTACATATTGAAATGGGTCAAAATTGACTTAAGCGGTCAGCCCCTTCCCCCTTAGGAATGAGGGCCAAGAAAGTGGAGTTCAACACCCTCAACGTTTGTTTGTTGTCCTAGGATTCCTGAACCATAGCTAAGAGGTCTTCTTTGATAATTTCCCAAAACTATTGATAAAACTCTATCGAGAAGCCATCTGGTCTAGGAGCTTTACCCTTCTTCATTTGAAAAACAACTCTCCTTAGTTCCTCCTCCATTATAGGGCTCCTCAATTTTTCCTTCATGTCCTGAGAAACCAAAGAAGGAATACAAGCCAGGATCGAGTCCTCCACACCCTCCATTCACTGACCATCCTCCTAGAAGAGGGCACTAAAATATTGCTCTACCTCCCAACACATATCTCTGGTTGAAGACAAAACCTCCCCCCTCTCTGTGACCAATGAGCTTATGACATTACCATGATGCCTAGCTTTAACTGTGTTAAAGAAGAAAGCAGTGTTTTTGTCTCTTTCCTGCAACCAATCTATCCTGGCTTTCTACTTCCAGAAGATATCCTCCCTCAATTCCCACTCCTCCAAAGTTTTGGCCACCCTTGCTTCCTCTTGCAATAGTGACTCAATTAGGCCTTCCTCCCTGATCACTCTGGTAATGTCATTTAGTTCCTCATGCACCCTTTTCTTTTCCTAGAATATATTCCAGAAGCTATGCCTATTCCATATTTGGAGCCAATATTTCACATGTTGGAGAAGCTTAGCGAACACATACATCACTATCCCATTTGCTGGCTGTCCTTCTCTCCACCAATCTGAGATAAAGCCGAACAGGTCCTAATCTCGCAGCCACATAGTCTGGAATCTGAATGATGGCTTTTTATGCCTAAAAGTGGACGAGATGTTTAGCTTGATTGGCCAATGGTCCAAGCACCTCCAATCCAAAATCTCAAACCTGAGTTTCCACCAACTGCCCACCCAAAAGCAAGATGCCAAAAATCTATCTATTCATTCTGCTATGAAATTGTCCCCCGATCTTCTGTTATTCCATGTGAATCTGCCATTACTCGGCTTGATGTCCACTAAATTTAGTTCTGAGATCTTATCTCTAAGCAGAAACATAGAAGGCTCCATTCTTGTGTTTCCTCCCATTTTTTCTGATAACTCTAGGATTGCATTAAAATCTCTTGCTAGAATCCATGGCATATAAGGAAATTCATTACAAACCACCTTAATATTATTCCAGAGCAAAATCTTACCTTACAAATCATTCAGAGCGTACACATTCAACAGAAGCACATACTCTCCTAAATCCGTACAAAGGGCGACCACTGATAATGATGATTTGAATGCCATCCAAACCACTAGTTTAACCTTGCTCAGATTCCAAAAACATGCCAATCCTCCTATTGTCCCCTGGACCCCAATGCATTGGCATGATCCTTGATCCCATATCCTCGGTGCTATATCCATCATGTACTCCACTGCCACTTTTGTATCCTATAGAAAAAGGATATCCGGATGTTGACTCCTCACTAACTCACGAACAACCTTTTGTCTGGGGGCACTGTTCAATCCCCTCACATTCCATGATAACACAATCACTTAGATGGTGGCAGAAAGTGTGCATCTAGGGTTCTCACAGCCCCTGATTCCACCAAATTCTCTCCAATCATTTTCATCTTGTCTATGTCCTTCCTTCTTCCCACCTTGACACTTCATTCTGAAGGACCTTTCTTGCTGTCTTTTTGTAGAATTCCCAAATTGGGCTGGGGTTTCCCCTGTTGTTCTGCCCCTTCTCTCCCTTCCCTTACTACCTTCTCCATAGCCCCAGTGCCTTGATCTCCTACCTCCACTTCCCCAGTGTGACTCACTCCTCCCTCTTGTCTGTCTAGGTGCATGGGCAAAGCTGCTACTGCTGTGGGCTCTAGAGAATTGAGCACTACCATTACAGCTCCCTCATCCTCCTCCATTCTCACCTCTTCAATGACAAGACCTGGATTCACCTCTTGCTATCCTAGTTCCTCCAGTACTTCAAATTTGTTATAGGAGTCTTCTTCCTATCTCTCCCAAAATCTCCTCTTATACCCTTTATTTCTACCTCTACTTTTAACTTGCATGAAGCCTTCTAAATCCTTGCCTTCCCCACTTCCTATTTTTTTACCTATACTCTCTTCCCCTGGCTTATTCACAAGAGTGGAAGGAGATTGCTACTACCTCTCTGGCTTGTTTTTTAGACACCTGCTTACCAAGTGGCCATATTCATGGTAGAGATGGCATCTAAAGGGCAAAGTCTCATAATCTAATTGTTGTACCCATGAGTATGATCCTGCACACATTTCCACTGCATTAGGTAATGGCCTACTCAGATCAATTTCAACACATATCCTTGCGTATGTCATAATTCTTCTCCCAAGTGTTTGTGATGATACCCCCACCAGTTTTCCTATCAATGATGCTATCATGAGCAGTACATCCTCCCGACAGCATTTCATCGATATTCGTGGTAAGTGGACCCAAATAAGAACTATGTTAGGAAGCTCCTCTGTGGGTTTAAAACTAGCTTGCCAGGTTTCATAAAAAGGCTAGCCTGGTTATAGAAGTATGGTCCTCCTTCGAACACCCGACTTCTATCCTCCAAGCAGTTAAAAGTAACCATAAAAAAATTGTTTACCAGCAGCACCAATTACATCTCTCTTGATGCCTCCCATACCCTACATGCCCAATTCTCCAGGAAAGGTAAGGACACTTTTATCCCCAAGAATTTACAATATAGAGAATGTTTAGTGTAGTACTCCACATCTTTTGATATCAGTTCAAACGGGATCACCAGTTTCAGTCTTTCAATGCAATGCTCCAGACAACCATTAACCTTATTGATTCTTGTCCCACTACTTGAGCTCAACACCTGCACCTCTGCCTCTTGATTAGAAACTACAGCTCCCTTCATTCTATCCCCCTACCCCTGAGGCCCTTTGCCTACCACATCCCTGAATCTTTTCCCCTCCTTTGGTCCTAATTGTCCTAGCTGCTCCATTGCCCCAACTTACCAACTGCTCTGTTCCACCTCACTTGCCCTCTAAAAACAAACCCGCCACCAAATAAGAAGGAACCTACGCTACCCCTTTCTCCAACCCTGCCACAACTCACTTCCTACCCTCACCCTCTCTGTGCAACCTTCAAAAAATCTGACCAAAGCTAGGGCACGGCTGCCCTAGCTTTTCCACGAGTTGCAAATCCCGCCATCATCCTATCATTTTCACCTTTGTGAGTTTTATTATTATTTCTCTCAAATTTTGTCAATTTCTATTTAAAGAAGTAAGAAACTAGTAATAAGGGTATGGTATAAGAACCTATTTATTTGTGTACAAGTGATGCAAATGATTATGAATAAATACTCTTTGTCTTGGGAATAATGACCTATAGATAATAAATCACTAATGAAAAATGGTTGTTATATGGGTAACAAAGTGGATTACCTAATGCGTGGTAGATTCTAGAAGCATGAGCTTACTAGGAGGCTATCAATCTACACTCTTGAAATAGTTAAGTTAGAAGAAATAGAGATAAAATACTTGCATCAAATTATAGAAAAGATTAAAAGGAAATGCAATAAGAAATAAATTTTATGATAAATAAAATATACTAATCGAGCAAATAGTAGGTTAATACTAATGTTAAATAGGTCAGGTTGGGTTCAAAAAATAGGTGGGGTCTCTACAAATAGGTAGTAGCATAGAAAGTGGAATTTGGCTAAGGGTAGGTAGGTAGAAATAGCTTGTTGTTATTTATTAACATAATGACTATCGACAGTTAAGGTGACTATAGATGGTTATGCTGACCATCAATAGTTGGGTGACCATCAATAGTTGAAGGCAATTATTGGTGGTCAGGGTGAACATAGGTATTGAAAGTGTTCAAAAGAGAGTCTAATTCAGATTACAAGAGGTAAATAAATGGTTTGGGATATTGTTAAGGTTCAAGGGTTAGGATATAAGATGTATAAATGTTTTATTTTGTTAGTGAAGTTAGAAACCAAACAAACAAATCCTAAAATTCAAATTATACCTAGTTTGTTACTTAATGGCTAATGGCTAATCTTGGAGTAATTTTGGTAGAGTGAAGATACTTTGCCCTAAGAGAAATTTTTGTAGAGGTTTAGGTCTCTATTGTATTTGTTGAATTAATAGAAGGAAGACCTACCAGTTGATAGATTTATAACTTGTGTGATAGAATGTTTGATATGGATGTTTATTCACCTCCTATTCCCCTCCTTTAATAAGCAAAGAGAGGTGGAGGTATAAGGTTCCATAGGAGGTTAGGGTTATAATTTCAATGAATTATGATATGTTAGCAATAGGTAAGGAAAACATTTTAAATTATGCCATGTTATATTCTACATATCTAGTGTTATGTTTATTCAGATGGGGAACGGTCCTAACCATCGACAGTTAGGGTGACCATCAATGGTCACTCTGACTGTTGATGATCAAGTGTCAAAGGTTAAGTGGGGTAAAAGGGGTGGGTTTGGTTATTTGGTCAACCTAACCATGGTTAGGTCTATTTAGGGGTCAAAGGGTCAAAGTGGTCCCAAGGGGGTCTTTAGGTAGTCTAGGGGTGTTTTGACATTTAGAACTACAATGTGTATAATTTTGATGTCTACATTTTACCCCTTTTTATTATAAGTTTATGTTATAAAGATGTAAAAAAAATGGATTGTGGGTCTAAGGCTAGTTTCCTCAAGTATAATAGGAGGTTTCCCCCCTCAAATTTGGAGTTGATGAGGTGAAGTAGAATTGGGTGTGGGTTTGATGAGTGGTTTATGGTGAGTCATGAGGGTTGTGACAAAAGGGGTTAGGAATTTAAAGCACAAACATGCATAAAAAATACAACTAATTGAGATAGTCAATATCATGCATAGATTAATTTTCCATAGTTGGTAAAAATAAGGTCAATCTTAGGATTGGTGATGAGGTAAGCATGCCACAACTTTAGGCATAGCAAATTGAGTTATTCCTATTAAGTCTCTTAAATAGGTTTGATATGTTCATGGGTATTCAAGGTAGGAAGTGCTCCCATGAAAAACACAAATGGTTTGGTGTGTACTAGGTGGTGAAAATGTAAATGTTCAACATGGCAAGGTTATCCAGTGTAGTCAAAAGGACCAAGGCAAGGTCATCTCAAAATATGTGATAGATGAGGCCAAAATGACCAACATTGATGTGGATGTGATTGGGTGGTTGGTTAGAGAAGGTGTTATCCAATGGTTCATGGTTGGTTTGTGGATGATAGGTGCTCTTTGAAGGTTGTTTATGGTTTGGTGGATAAGTTTAATCTATGAAAGTGGGCACTAAGGTGTGAGTGCAAAAAAATGTTGAAAAGTTGATATCTTAAGATAGAGAGGAGTAGTAGCTACAACACTAGTATGAATATAAAATAGTATCCCTATAGCATGGTACTTAGCCATAGTTGAGGATTTATGATATTATGAGGCCATATTTATAACGTAGTGTCCATATGAGCCCCGATAGGGTGAGTATAGAGCTAGCTTGGAAAGTGGTGTAGGTGTAGTGATTCTAGGTTAGTGGGCCACTTTGGTGGGTGGATAGGTAGGCACCTCAGAGGGGAAGGAACTAGACATTAGTGGTGCCCCAAGGGCATAGGATATGATATGCATAGATGTATATGATTTTGATACCAACCTATGATCTGATGTATTGAGATGTATATGTTTTTTAGAGAGAGATGCACATTATTATATGTACTATTTTATGTTGTTATAACATGATGTATATGATGTGATGATGATATATATGTTTGATTTTATGGTTCATGGTTATGATGTTTATATGTTTATTTATGATTATTCTCATGAAATGTAAATTCCCTATCTTAGGCATGTAATTATTATGGATGATGTGATGTTATTATTTTATAGATGATTATGATTATGTGATGATTTATTTTGAAGATAGATATGATGTTTTGATTATGGTTATGGTGTTTATGATTTATAGTTATGATTATTGATGCATAGTTATTTTGTTTTATGATGGCACATAAAGTAAGTTTAGATAACTAAATGTGGGAAAGGAGATGAAAAATTATGAGAGCTAGGTCTAAGTGAATAGATGAACCAATTAGGAGAATATAAAGAAGAGGCATGATGATTCTTCATTGGTAATTACTAAAAAAAATCAAAGTGAGATTGGATTAAGGAATCATAAGCCTTTCAAATGATTTTCATTAGCATGCTTTGGTTGATAAAAATGTGTTTTGATCACATTCTGTCAAGTAAGCTTAAAGTCGCTTAATTTATAGATGGTATAAAGGGGAGATAAGTGATAGGTGATGTGAAGGGTAGTGCAACCTTCCCAATGGTTGGTTTTCCCCTTAAATAGGTGACCTAAGAACCATAATAGATAAGTCCATGTTCTAATGTAGAGTGTATAATTATTGATTTAAAAAGTCTACTAATGCTATGTATGAAAGCTTATTGTAGCTTCCTTAGCATAGTTTGTTCTGATTTTATTGTTTTATTCTAATAAGTTTTTGAAGCTAATCAATGTGGAAAGCTTCAAATGATTACTTTGACAAAATTGACTTAGCCATCCTTTAAAGGAGTGATCCAAGTTTGGGCTTGTTTAGTTTGGTAGTTTTCCTTGAAAGGAGCAGTCTATCTTTTTAAGCAATTTAGATGTTAGGCAGCTATCCTTCAAGGGAGTAGTTTACATGCTATATATATTTTACCCAAGTGATATTTTGGTATCTTAATTTTTTTTGATGATAGGTAAGACATGGAAAATTCTATTTAGACTTAGAGGTTTACCTTTATGAGGGAAAGACCTAGAGCACAAGAGGTTAATAATAGGTAAAGGGGTGATTTTGGGAGATAATGAACATGGGATTCCATCTAATTAGGGATGAAAAATATCCATGAGAACCATGCCATGATTAGAGCCATTGTACCCATGTTGAGGATTAGGTGATGACTATGATGGTTAATTATATGGTTCTATATTATAATTGAATTTTCTCAAAGGGGATCGGATGAAATTGTGAGGAAGGTAAAAATCTTGTAAATCAAGGGATGAGCTTAAGTTAGACAAAAAGTGAGTTTGATCCTTGTTTAACAAAAGAAAGGAGGCATATGTGAAGCATTGAGGGGCGTAGATTCTAGTTTTCCTTCAAGAGAGGACAAATGATAAGCACTTCATTCATACTTATGGGTTATGATGTAAGGTCTAAGACAATTGAAATAAAATTTGCCTCACTTGATTTTATCCATATTAGTCACATGTTTATTTTTCTTTATGATGAGGTATCTGATATTGAATTATCATTATTTTAGGTGATTGTTATAATCGTTCTTTATTCATTTTTGGTAGACATGAAGGTGGTTAAGCATAACTAGGTGTTATTCTTTAAGTGTCTTAAGTCATGCTAGATGTTCTTGATAATAATTGCTCTTAGAAATGACGTATTACAAGGATATGTAAAGAGAGGGAATATAGACTTTGAGAGGTAGGACTGACTTTTCTCCAAATACTAGAAATAAAGGGGTAACACCTATATAGTTTTGAATTCTAGTGAGATAATCCCATAAAGTGAAAGGGATGTGTAAATGCTAATCCTTACTAGAAGTGCTGAACACTTTAGTTAACATTTTGTTGAGGGTTTTATTAGAGGATTCTACATGTCCATTTGCTTCTAGATGGTAAGTTGAGGAAAATCTTAAATTGATGTAAAATGAATCACAAAAAACTTGGACTTGATTATATTTGAAAGATTTACCATTATTGGTGATGATCTTATGGGGAAGAACAAAATGACAAATAATATGATGATAGATGAATTTAATTATCTTGTCATCTTTGGTCGAGATGAGAGGACTAACCTCAACCCACTTAGTGAAATGTTCAATGGTGGTGATGATGGAGTGGTGCCACTATGAATAATGAGGATTGATTTCCCTAATGAGATATAGTACCCATTATGAGAAGGGCTAAAATTTGTTAGATACTTGAAGGCCATAGGTTGCTGTGTGATGTAAATTAGCATGTTGTTGACATTTAACATACTTATATACATTCACATAGTAGTCTTGGTTGAGGGTGGGCCAATAGTAGTGAAGTCAAATGATACATTTAGTGATATTTAAACCACAGAAGTGTCCCTCATAGATTCCATTTTGTATTTCATTGATAGTATGGAAAGAGTCATGGATATGAAGGAAATAGAGGAGGCCATTGAAACCAAATTTATAAAGGATTCCCCCTATCATGGTATAATAAGAGGTACTTTGAACAAAGTCTCTTTGGGAATTCCTAAAGAGCTTGAAAGGAATAATGTCAAGGTTGACATAGTTAAAGGTTTGTTCATATCAAATGTTTTATGGAGATTCCTCCACACTAAAAATGGTAGGGAGATCTGATTGGATATAATAAGGTGTGATAAAATTATGAATGGTGAAAAAAATTTTAGAATTAATGGGAATATATGGGATTTAGGAAGAAAGGGAAGACATTATATCTACAAATTTGTTGATAAATTATGGAACATATTAGATAAGGTAATGATTAAATGATTCTAAGATTACCTCTACTAGATGTTTGTAAATTTTCAAGACATCATTATTACATTGATAAGATCCATTAACCTAGTTGACCACAAGTTGGGAATTACCAAAGACACTGATCATCTTAACTCCCAAGGTGAGAGTAGTTTAGAGACATATTACTAGGGCTTTATACTTTAGCCATATTATTGGTACACACAAAGTTAAGTTTTAAATAAATAGGAAGATGTTCTCCATTGAGGGCAATGAGAATAACTCCAACATCCCCAACACTTTGGAACTTGGAGACATAAAATAACATGGTCACTTGGTAGGTGATGTCCTTTTGAGAAAGAGTCATGATGGACTCATCTGGAAACATAAGAGGAAGTGGTTGGTTGTTTGGAAAATGAGCTTCAACCAATTGATTAGCAATGACTTGTATTTTAATCAACTTTTACTAGAGTAAATCAAGGTCAAAATTAGGTAAGAGCATGATCCACTTAACCATAAATTGGTTTTGGTATGGTTTAAAGTGTATACACTTGAGTGGGTTAGTGTGGGTGATGACAAAGGTTTTGTGATTGAAGAGGTAATGATGAATTTTGGTAGCCATAAATACTAAGGCGAGGTAAAATTTCTTGGTGTGGGTGTACTAAGTCTCTTACTATATAAGTGTTTAAATTATATAGTAGATATCTTGATCTTTGCTTTGTACATCATGATGAGCAAGCATTGTCGTTAAGGAATGGTCAATGGCAGAGATATAAAGGTTGAAATGTTGATCCTCTTTAGGAGGGATAAGAATGGGTGGAGAAAGGAGGTACTCTTTGAGTGAATTAAATGATTTTTATCACTCATTAGTCCACTTAAAACATGTATCTTTCTTGAGAAGATGATGAAAATATTAGCATATATCTAATAACTAAGACATGAAATGATAGATAAATTGGAGATTCCCCTATAGGATACAGATTTGATTAAGATGGATTAGAGGTGTTATGTCAAATATCACTCTAACTTTGGTAGGGTCTACTTTAATTCCTCAAAGAGAGATGATAAATTTAAGAAGTTTTCTAGATAGGACCCCAAAAACACATTTATTGGGGTTGAGTCAGACATGGAATTTGATTAGGTACTCAAAGATTATTTTGAAAACTTCAAAATGATCCTTATGATATTTGGATTTCCCAAGGAAGTCATCTGCATAGTCCTCTACAATTATATGGATGATATCATAAAAGATGTAGGTCATCACATGTTGGTAGGTTGCCCTAGTGTTCTTCAGACCAAATGGCATGAAATTGTAGAAAAAGGTTCCTTAAGGGTTGATGAAATAAGTCTTATGTAGTCCTCTTAGGAAATCAAGATTTGATTATATCCCAATAAACTATCCATGATGGATAACATATCCTAGCCAATTATAAGATCAACAAGTTGTTCAATTTTAGGCAAAGGGAATTCATCCTTTGGATGAGTAAAGTTGAGTTCATGAAAGTCAATACAGAAGTAAAGTTCCCTTGTGGGCTTGGTGATGGAAATGATATTGGAAAACCATTGAAGATAGTCAATGGGTTGGATGAAATTAAAAAATAAGAGGCACTGAAGCTCTTATTTAATTAGAAGGGTGATATGAGGGTGTATCTTACGAAGCTTTTACCTAGTAGGCTTAACATCAAGATGGATGATGATGTTATAGAGGGCTATGGAAGGATTAATTATGGGCATATCCTAATAAGACCAAGGAAACTCTATACTTTGGTTGTGAAGGAAGGGAGGGTAATATTGTTTCTCTATGGAATCTAAGGATTGACCAATCTTTACAATGTGAGGGTTATATTGAGTACCCATGTTGACATAGATCAAGAGGAAGGGATTTGTGGATAAAAAAATCCCCTACATCAAGATAGGTGAGAATGGATTCATCATCTTGATGTTGGATGGTATGCGAATCATTTTATACCATTTTAGGATGAATTAGAGGAAATGTTTTAGTTTGGCCACCCTTTTGATAGGTTAGGGGGGCCAAGATAATAGTATTGACTAAAAAAAAGTTAGGCGGAATGATTTAAAAATATTTAGACTTTGAAGGAGATGGGGTTGGTGATGGGTTTGGGTGAATCAGTGGGTTCTTTTGGTGGTATGAACCCAAGGCCAAATAGATCATGAGGTTTTTGGGTTTTGATTGAAGGTAATTCATGGGGTCCTTGTTCATAATGTCCAAGGCTAAATCCCTTCTAAGCACACATGTGAAGGTAAAATTTTGCAAATTTTGGTTTGTCCAAATAGGAGAAATTAGAGGTAAATATTTAGATAGAAGAGGAGGTAGAGGAAGTGAGGAGTGGATGATTAAATCACCCATATAAAAAGATGGTTTGGTGGTTGGGAAGCCTAAAAGGAATGATGGTTCTAATATTGGGATCGCACCCAAGATCATGTTTAATATTACCATACTCTTGAGTAGGGAAGGCATCTAAGGATAAAATATGATACTCTTCCAGTAAGAGATGCTAGAATATAGGTTTTAAGGGGTCCTCTATGGGGATCTAAAAAGAAGGGATAGATAAGATTGTTGAAGCTTAATCGATGGTAGGGTTGGAGTTGTTGTTGGTTGGTGGTGAAGTGGATAAGTGAGGAAGAAGAACATCATTAGGTTGATATGCCATGTTTCAAGAGGTGAAAGGAATAGGGCCAACTTGTATGGTGATGACTTGACCCTCGTGTTTAAACTTAACACATTGATGCAAGGTGAATGGGACATAACTTATGGTTGAGATCTAAGGGAATCCAAGTAAGATGTATTGAAACTCACCTTCTATGATGTAGAAGAGCTATGGAAGCATGAAAGGTCCCAAGTGAATGTGGAGGATGATTTTTCCCAAAGTTTTGGACATAGTATCATTAAAGGAATGAAAGACCACTAAGGTCTTTTACATGATATTCTTTGGTAGCTAAATTTGGTCATAAGCATGGGAGGAGATAATCTTAATACTATATCCTCTTTAAATCATCACCATTTTGATTTAGGTTTTATTGATGTACGTAGTGATGAACAGAGGAGGATCAGAATCTTCAAGATGAACATAAGGTATTTTTGAATCTTAAATATGACAAGGGTGGAAAGTTGAAGAGTTACAACAAAGGCTATAAGTGGTTTAGGGTCTTTAGGTTAGATCTCTATAGATTATAGGGCCTCTATCAATGATTAGCAATGATGGGAGAGGTATTGATTAATTTCTATAGCCTCATCTTCACTAGTGTTTGGTGAAGTTATTTTAGAACTAATTGATAGATAAATTTAGAAGGGTTGGAGGTAGTGGCACCCAAAATGGATATTTTGGGTTTTGGTGAAGGTGAAGGTATTTGAGTTTGGTTAAAAGGTTGAGGGTTAGAAGTATATGTCCATGGAATGGAAACTTTGGCATTCCCCTTATACTTTTATTGGGCCTAATAGTGGGTAACCATATGCATAGTGTGGATGAGGGGAAGTGTTGGGCTAGAAGGCTACTTTTGTTCCTTGTCATTCTTAGGTGAGATTGTGAGAGTGGATGAGTTTTGGGTAGGTTAATTTGGTTGTTGGGTTGGTAATTAGCTTAAGATAGGTTCATATAATAATAGATCATCCTCATCCCATAAGTTATAGATAAGTGATTGGAGAGATTTATAGTTCTTTATGTCATGTTTAGGTGTCCTCTGGTATGATCAAATTAAACTATCATTTAACCAAGATGGTTTAGGTTTTAAAGGGTTAAAGGGTATAATAAGTGGTAGGATTAAGGAAGAGGTTTATAACAACCTTTTTAAAATTATTTAATGAGATTCATGCAAAGGTGTTAAGGGTAATGGGCTCTTCACTTTTAGTGGGGTAATTTTCTTAGAAGTAGGATTCACCATAGCAGTTTTAGGTGGTAGAATGGTTTTATTAGGTGGGTTTGATTGGGGTTTATTAGTGTTGGATAGTTTGAGGTGGAAATTTTAAATTTAAAATATTTGGAGGTGAGTGATTGATATTATGAAGGTTTGGAGATAGGTGGGTAGGTGAAGGTAGATAGATTGTCTAAAAATGATGGGGAGTTTGATGTTTTGGAGGGGGTAGGTAAAGCTAAGATAAAAGGAAAGAGTTTAGTTGGGTATTTTTTTAAGGTTTATCCTTATTTGTAAAATTATGAGCTCCTATGATGGAAGAAGGATGGGATCCTAATATGGAAGGTAAGAGAGAAGGGGGTGGTATGGTTTTGGTTCTAGGTGGGAGTTTGGGTGGTTCCACCTTCTTGGTTGGTTTGGTTAAGGTTTTATTTAGTTGAATAGATAGGTTTAAGTACAAATTAAAATATGGGTGGATAAGGAAAGGAGTATGAAGTATCCCTAAGTTCTTGATGGGTTTGGTTAAAGAGGTGTAAGGTGATTTGATAATTTTGGATGAAGATGCTTTGGATGGTTCCCTAATGGTTTTGGGAGGAGAGGTGTTTGATGAATGGATTATAAAATTGAGGTTGAAGGTTCATATTTGTTTTGATAGGGTAACCCAAGATGGTGTCAAAAGTTGGCTTGATCTTAATTGGGTTAATAGGATAATTCTAGGCTTTGGACCAGTCGAGAGAAAGGCTTGTAAATTGGTTTGGTTCCTTGGGCATCATATTCAAATATTAAGCCCATAGGTTTAGGTAAGGGAATGTTTTATTCACCTTTGTCTTTGATGAAAGAGTTAAATATTTTGGAAGGTGTTTTCCCCATAGAGGGAGTAGGTACTATGATCTATTATTGTGGAATGGTTTCCAAAGAGAGAGTGGGTGATTCCATGGTGGGAGAGGTAGTTGTGATGGTAATGGTTGCCTCATTTGGTATTTATACCAAAGGAGAGGTGGGTAAGTATATTATATCATCAAGTGGAGAATTTGTGGTGGTTTCTTCCTTTGTTTGCATTTCTAAAGGGATGGAGGGTGATTCTACCACTTAAAGAAGTGGAGTGGAGGAAGATGTAGTTGAAGAAATGGTTTCCTCAATGATAGGTTCATTGAAAATAAAATTGACTATATGGACCTCATGAGTGTGAGATGATTATGGTTTATTTTCATCATGTTTGGTATAAGGGGCATGATTGGGAAAAGCTTTTCAAAAGATGTCAAGTGACTAATTCAAGGGTGCATTGGGATTGTCTAATGTAAGTTCTCCTTTATCAATAAAGTTTTGGACAATGGTTCTAAAGGTGTTACACCTACTAATTTCATTTCTAATGACATAGTGGAAAGCACATAGATCATTATCATTTTACCAACCAAGCATAAGGTGAGAAGAATCAAATTTTAGAAGAGGTTTGATAGGGGATTTCTATGATTTTGATTCGAGAAACTTATCTAAAATTGAAGCATAAAAATCCCCTAACAAAGTGTATTGTTCTGGGGTATCCCAATTTTGATTTCAATTTTGTTGATTGGAGGAGTTAGAGGAGTTGGTTAGGTTGGGTTGGTTAACAACCAAAGGTGGAATAGTTTTGAGGATCACCATGTTTGTGGATACCTTTGGTTTGGTTTAGGGTAGTTATATTGGTTGGTAGTTTTATATGGGGAAGGGTCATTAGATTTAAAGATATAATTTTAGTTTCTTAGTTTCAATTTCCCCTTATCAACAGCTCTAATTTCTAGTTTGTGTGTCATGATAAAAGCCTCATCAAAGGTTCTGAAGGTTTGAACCTATAGAGTGGGGGAAATATGTTTGGCACAACCTTGATAAATTTTTTTGATCAACTCAGGTTGGGGTAAAAAGAAAGAGAATTGGTTGATAAGACCTATCCATTGAGCTACAAAATTGGCAATTAATTCATCATCAAATTGCTTGATGGAGTAGAGGTCAGTAATGGAGACCATCTTAGATATATTAATCAAAAAGTGGTCTAAAAAGGTTTGGGAAATTTTTGAAAAGGAAAATATGAAGTGCTTAGTGAGAGCACTATACTAATCCAATGTTGGTCCAAATAAATACATAGGAAATGTATAAAGGAGAAGAGCATCATCATCATAGGTAATCAAGTACAAATAATGATAAAACACTTTTAAGTGTTGTTGGGGGTCCTCCTTACTTTGGAATTTATTAAATTTGGTTAATTCCCATTGAGGAGGGTAATGTGGGATAGGTTCATTACATATTTGGCTATAAGATAAGAGGTTATGAGTCTTAGAGATATATGACTCTAGGTTGGTCATTTTGTCCATCAACATTTTGACCAAATCTATTTGTGGTTGGGGAAATCTATAATTGTATGGTAAGTTTTGTTGAGGTTAGGTAGATGCAATATATGGATAACTAGTAAAAGGTTGAGAATATGCCACATGTTGGTATGTGGTCATGGAGGGTTGTGTTACTCCCACATAATGGTTAATGGGCACAAAATTTTGCTTAGAAGATGGAGCTATGTATCCTTCTGGATTAGGAATATAGCATGGGTAGGGTGTTATAGGTATTTTTGAGGGGTTGATGTGGTTTTCTTATGTTTTATAATCAAATTGGTAGATTGGGGAATTAACATGGATTGTGTTAGATATGTGGTATGGTTAGCTAGTTGGGGGTGAGTGGTAACCTTGGTACTGATAGGTGGAAGGGAAGAAGGTATATAAAGTACCACACTTTGAAGTGGGGTGGAAATTAGTAGGTTGGTAGTGATGATGGGAATAATGGAAATATGGGTAGAAGATATCCCCATGGTAGATGGAGTAAGTCTAAATAAAGGTAAGGTTTCCCCTATGTTAAAAGAGTTATTCGTTAGTGTAGATGGTGTTTGGTTATTGGTTGGGTGGTTTAATTGAGTTTGGCTGGATTTAGTAGGTGGATTATTGGTGGAAGAGGAGGATTTAATGGTCATAGGTTGGGTGGAGGTAGTAAAAATCATAAGATAGGGAGGCATACCATAAGATGGATCACTAGGAGGAATCGAAGCAAGGGTGCAATGAAATAGGGTGTTGAGATAATGTTGAAGGACCATGAGGTTATTATCAAGGAAGGTGGAAAAATATACATCACCTTGGGAAACTACCCAAGGCATTATAGGGGGGTAGAAAAATGGGTAGAACTCTCAACATCTGAGGTATACTCCATAGAGGAAGAAGAAGAGGAAGGTGGTTCTTGATTGGTTTGGTTCCTTAACTTTTGTCTAGTAAAAACCATATGAGAAATAAAGAGGAATAAAAAGAAAGATCACAACTCAAACAAAAAAAAATATCTCAATACAATCAAAACTTACATTAGAGTGTGTTTAAAATCATAGGGTATCCTTTATCTCACTTTTAGCTTATGCCTTAGTTAGAAAGTGTGAAGAAGAAGTTCGCTTGTAGAAAAGGTACTAGAAGGAAGTCTATAGTTGGTTTTATGAGTTTAGAGATCTCAAAAGGATATGTTTTGGATATAAATATGTGGATTGGTATTGTGCCCTACCCCCTCACTTCACATAATACAATGATAAGGATATCGGGTGCTTATCTAGTATATACCAATTTCCAGAGTTTAACCTCAACCAGAGAGCTAACTTTTGGTTCTCTTCTTAGTAATGACCTCTAAATAAGATAAACAACTATTGAAGGTGATATGATTGGAGATGAAACCCTAGTCAAGACTTATGTTAATTATTTTTATGCTTAATTGATTTAAGTGGCTTGGTATAGTGTGTGATAAAGAAGTGAAACTATGATCAATTAATTTGATTTTAATTTAACTAAATGAGCTAGACATGCAAGCAATGAAAGTATGAAATGTTTATTTTATACCTAAAATAAATTTTAATTTCTTTATATGAACATAGAATAAAGAATAAAAGAGAATCTAAATGGTACTAGGTCCCACCAAGCATGCCAAAATGTTTTTCTCAATTTCTATCTATTTTATTTAAAGAAGTAAGAATCTAGTAATAAGAGTGTGGTAGAAGAGCCTATTTATCTATGCACATGTGATCGAGATGATCATGAAGAGCTCTTATTTATATTGGGAAGAATGACCTGTAGATAAGAAAGCACTTGAGTAAAGGAGTTGTTAAATGGGTGATAAGGTGTATTACCTAACATGATCTAGATCTAAGAAGTGTGGTTTTACTAAGAGGTTGTCAATCCAAAAACTTAAAATAGTTAACATGGAAGAAATGGAGATAAAGTGCTTGAATAAAATGATAGAAAAGACTGAAAGGAAATGTAAGAAAAAATAAATGTTTTGATAAAGGAAATATGCTAATTAAGCAAATAACAGGTCAACACTAATGCTAAAAGGTCAAGTTGGGTTCAAAAACTAGGTGGAGTCTCTACAAACAAGTAGGGACATAGAAAGTAGAATTTGGTTGAGGGTAGGTAGGTAGAAATAAATTATTATTTCCTACATAGTGACCATCGGTAGTTAGGGTAACCATCGATATTTGGGTGACCATTGATGGTTCCTATAGGTTCTAAAAGTGTTCAAAAAAGAGTCTAATTTAGATTATAACAAGGGTTCAGTGAGTGTTTTGGGATTTGGTTAAGGTCTAAGGGTTAGAAGATAAGATGTATAAATTTCTTATTCAAGTAGGAAAGTCAAAAACCAAACAAACAAAACATAAAATATAAAATGTACCTAGTTTGTTGATTGATGGCTAATCCTCTAGCAATTTTGGTAGAGTAATGGTACTTTGCCTCAAGAGAAATTTTGGTAGAGGTTTGAGTCTCTACTTTAGTTTTTGAATTTATAGAAGGAGTACTTGATGGTTTATATCTTGATTAATTATGTGCTATAATGTTTGATTACAGATCTGTATTCACCTCCTACTCCCCTCCTTCTATAGGCAAAGAGATGTAGAGGTAGAAGGTTACATAGGAGTTTAGGCTAATAATTTCAATGCATCATGATGTGTTAGCAATGTGTAAGTCAAACATATTAAATTGTGCCATGTTATCTTGCACATGGTTAGAATTGTTTTTGTTTAGATAGGGAAGGGACTTGATCATCGAGGGTCAAAGTGACTATCAATGATCACTCTGACCATCGATGATTGAGTGTCAAAGGTTAAGTGGGTTAAAAGGTGTGGGTTTGGTTAGTTGGTAAAACTAACCATGGTTAGGTTTGGTTAGGATTTAAAGGGTCAAATTGGTCCCAAAGGGGTCCCAAAGTGGTCCAAGGGTGTTTTGACATTTGAAATTGTAGTGTGAAATGTTTTGGTGTCTACAAGTGTAAGACCATGGATAGGACCTAGCCTTCCTCAATAAAATTATGGTGTCTACAAGTGTAAGACCATGGATAAGTCATGATTGATTATGAGTTACACATCATTGACATGATTTCGAACTTGATTTAGTATATTTTATGCTTTATTTATTAATCTTTCACTTTTTTTATCTTCTTATTTTTTGATTGCATGTAAGAATCCAACCATTTTTTAAAAGTTTTTCATACTTCCCAACTTGAATTAGTGTGGTTAATTTAAGACCATTTTTCCATTTTTGTTTTTCTTTTATACTTTCCAACATGGTCTAGTATGATTGATTGACTTAATTGATTTATTTTTATACCATTTGTCTTTCATGTGATTTCCATTTTATTACATTATTTTCATACTTCCCAACGTGATTTAGAGTGATTTTCATTTTCTTAATTTGGTGCCAATCTTTTTCATGGTTCAAAAAGATTTTTGTCCTCTTATTTACCACTTTTTGGTCTATTATACTTCATCATATTTTTTTATTACATATTTCCCATCATGAAATAGTTTTTAGTACATTTCTTTATGATTATTTATACAAAGTCCTTTTTGTCTGTTTCTTTTTAACCATGTATGTGTACAACATAATTCTAGAAAAGCAAACACTCCACATATATTTCATATAACATATACAACAAATATAAAACACATATGATAGAAAGAAATATATCCATGCATCAACAAACACAACCAAACTACAACTCATGTGACCAACATCCAACTATCAAAACCAATATATCTCTACGTATCATGTGTTTTTATATAATGATATAGAAATACATAGCTCCATCTTTATGGTGTGATCCATCATGGCTATCTTGTGGCCTAGTTATTCTACCCATATATGCCTTATACCATCCCCTCTGCATAATGCACTATAATCAAGTTGTTTAAGATATCAAACATGCTACCTATCCCTTTAGTTTGGCTACTTGAGCTTGTACCTATCCTAACTAGATCATGGTAACCATGTGTGTGACTCTCTCTTGAACTAGGGCCTATTAGGCATGTACCTCTCCTAATACCACCCTTGTCAATGGTTGTAATTAATTCCCACATGTCTATAACTACCTCATGGCCTCCCCCACCATTCTAAACTAGCCTACCTAAGCTAGGGTAGATGATACCATAGGATCCTCCAGTATGGTGAGGTCGTATCGTGTCATCACCCCATCCAAAATGTCATGGTGTGATACCATGACTAGGGATCCACATCTGATCTCCTTTGTCATAGGGTCTACAAAACCAAAACCTAGATAGACAGTATATCTTATATACATCTAAAATTATATCTATCTATAATAATATACAACTAGTATTTTATCTCAAAGTCTAAAAATTATAACAGTTTTAACCTATCTATGTTTCACTAACCATTATTTTCCCATCTACCCATCTCTTGAGCACCTCATCTATGGGTCACCTTAATATCAAAGTAAAACCTAGATTCACCACTCAAGCATCATAAGGGCCTCTCCTCAGTAATTCCCTTATCAACCAACTATGCCCTGGGTTGACATTTGGGTCCTCCTACATGACCACCCTCCTCTATGCTTAATCCCACCAATGACATCTCTGCTAGTGGTATGCCTAAGCTAATTATTTATCTTATTGATATGGTGCTTACTATGGCACCTACTACACCCCTACATCCACATACATGCCCTTTTATCCTCTATTTACTAGCCATCATGCTGACCTAGTCTATGGTCTCACACATTATGGCTTGATCTCTGATCTCTCAATTGACACTCCTCCTCATCCTCCCCCTTTGGCTCTATCACATGCCATGTACAAAATGTAGGTACTAATATATGATCTTCTAGGTGTGGGAGTCCAAATACTCCTCACAAGCATTCTACTAGCTATGGTTCTACCCACTAAGTATAGTGTCCCATGATCTACACTTGAGCCAAGCCTAGTGGCACAATCACACAAATGGGCCAAATAGTATAAATATGTGTGTAGGATTTCCACATGATCTCTCTTAATGTGACTATTTTTAGTGTTGACATGTGGGGCATGGCATGCACTACCTGATCTTATATCCATCTAACAACCTAAGGTAACCTATCATCAACCACATGGGTAAACCCCATTAGCTGATACATTGAGAACCTATCATATATCCATGTGATTAGAAATACCATTGGTCCCATGATCTTTTGACATTTTCAAAACATCCCATACATATCATGCATGAGCTAGACCTAGAGGATAGACACAAAATCATAGATTTCCCACTGATCTAAAATGGACTACTATAATGCCATCACATACAATATTACCTTATCATTTGACTTGTGACACAACACTCATGCTATCATAAGTCCAATAAAAACCTTCTAGATATCTAGAATATGTGCAATATATACATCAAATAAACTCACCTTCAACCCTAGGTAGATCCTATCTAAGCATGTTTCCCACCTAGCTAGTGCTCATCTCTCTTCCAAATCATCTTATGTCCATATCATCACTAGTGTTCCTCTTATAGGCAGTCCAAACATTGCATGGACATCCTATAATGTGATACCTACCTTTATGGTATCCCCATACACCACCCATCAAAATGTGTTGGTCAACTATTCCCATGATCCAAGGAACATTATAATGAGATCAATACTTAGTGGGATGCATCTCATATCCATGATACCTCTTAGGCTAGATGCAACCAATCTCTCTTTGTCTACATTTATCAAATGCTCCAACAAATAGGGTAACCATGAGGCATCAATCAATCACCAAAATCTCTAGTGCCTCTATAAAATATCAAATAGTAAAATATGTATTAGATATCCATGTCATTCATAATCAAAATACATTCTTACAAATTTCACAAAAAAAAGTGGTTTGATTTAGTTTATTTATTTTATGACATATGGACCTATTAAAAACTAAATCATACGTATCCTCTTTCAAGGATACTAGATTATCCCTTTTAAAATCTTAACCAATCTGGCATTTTTAGTACTAAGTTGGCCACTAGCTTAATAGTAGTAAGTCGGCCCCTTTCATCCTCTATAGTACTAAGTCACCCACTTACTAACAAGCTAAGTTGGCCCACTACTACTAAGTCATCCCTTTCACCTAACCAACTAAGTTGGTCACTTACTACTAAGTCATCCCACTAGTTTATCCTATATTATGTAAAATAAGTTGACATGGTCAACCCCATTCATTCACTACAAGGACTTTTTGACTAAATGACATAAATTCCTTGGGAATTATTGGTCCAAATCCTTCTTACCCAATACCTCATTTGACCCGTAGTGTCCCTAAAAATTTCCTAGGGTTCATTCCAAAGTATATATTTTACTTAATATTCAAATTTATATAAACCACTCAATTTAAATAAAAATACTCAAAAAATTGAAATTTTTAGTTGTTTACATGTGATACACTCATTGTGGCCACTATGCATCCTCCCCATCTCAACTATCATCTCCTCACCATCTTGGCTCTCTGGGTCTCTCACTAGGTCAATTAGAGCTCTCTTTTTATCAAAATAGTAAATAATACCAAATAAATTATTTTTCACCCTATTTATATTTACTATTTCAAAATTATTTACCCTTAAAATATTTACCATTATATTTATTATTATTTTCATATATTTATCTCTACTAACTCTTTTTCCAAATCATAGAATGTTCTAGAAACCTGATTTCATAAAGAATCATTTCAATTATTATATGTACATGTTGCATTTTTCTAAACTCTTTTTCGTTAATATCTATAGGTTCACTAAGTGTTCCCTACATTAGAGGCCTTCACATTTCTTGCATCTCCTTATTTTATCTACAATAATAAGGTACTTAAAGGTATTTATTTTTCAATTATGTCCTTTAATTTATCTTATTTTCTCCTTATTGCACTTAATTCAAATTTAGAGTTATGTGTCATTATGTTTTTTTTCCTGAAACATCATCCTATGTTGCACTTACATGACATGTGATGACATTCAAGTGGGGTATATGTATACACATAATATTTCCAAAATTTATAAATTAATGACACTCTTTATCTTACAGGAACCCATCAAATATCAATCACTCTAAGTGCATGCCGTAAAGGGTGCACTGGGAAAGGGGTGGGTAGGTCATTAATGCTTTGTAGGACTATTATCCATTTTTTCCAATTGTTATCTACACACTTCTCTCCTAAAACCATTCCCGTAAGCTTTGCCTCCTATTTTTCACCCTCTAGTATTTTACCACTTTAAATATCCCTTATCTAACCTAAACCTCTTTTTTATGGTGTACATTACATAGTTGGCCACATCAACCATGTATTATTATTGACAAAACTTATTAGTATCTAGGTCAGCGCCTAGCCAGCTTAGTCCTTGACCTAGTTTATTTTTATAAATTATGATACTAGGTTAACTGGGTCAACTTTATCAGCCTAAAATTTTAGAAGGGATTAGGGTTAGATCCACCTATATAAACACATTCATCTCACCATTTTTAAGAAAAAATAAGTAAGATATATTGTGCATCTACTTATCTATCATTCTACTTGAGGAGCAAGATTAGGGTTTCATACTTTATTTGGAGATACATATATTATCTTATGGAAAAGTATTTTAAAGGAATTGTAGGTTATGTATCCTAGATCTAATTTATCCTTGTCAACCTTACATACCATAACAACCTCTTATGAAGTTCCTTGGCTAAGGGAGAGATTGAGGCTAAATAGGTTTGTCTTCAAAGATAAGTATTCCTAAATTTGTTTCTCCTTTGTAAGAATAGATAGATATGCATGTGTACTTCTCTTCCATGTGTTAGGATTATATATATATTGACATGAGTATATGTCTTCTATTCATGTTTACTTTTAATTTTTATTAACCCCACTTTATGTCATAAGATTTGGTGAGCACTAGATTATACATGATATTATTATTTTGAATATGAAAACATAGGACTTAGTTAGGGTTACTACGTTGTTTTTCTTGACTAGAGGCTTTAGAATCATCCCTAGTGATATCATTTATGGTAAGATATCCTTTGGTTAGGTTTAGTGGATCCATATTTCTCATCACCCTGATTATCTAATGTATCCCCAATCGGAAGTGTAAGTAGGGTTTATATTCTCTGAGGTAGGATTGATTTGTAGATATGCTACATTTCCCATTGCATACACAAGGTATTTGGGAGGATAATATTTTATTACCATGCATGGTCTTAGAATACCTCAAAAATTAAGAGATTACCTACCAAATTTTTCATGGCATAGCTAGCCACTACCTTGATAAAAAATATAAGTTGTACCTATCTTTCTCAGTGGTCATAGGACACCATGAATACATAATATTTTTATCACTGCAAACTATGACACAACACAAGGAATCTTATAGCCTAGGTAAAGTGGTTAATAGGTAGTAGGACTCTAGTGTCATAGTATGAGCCCATGTGGAAAAAAATTGGGCTAAACACAACATTATTTATCACCATGAGGGTCACCCTAATGATGCCCTCCACCTCAAACCCACTAATGATGAAAATGTAGTTTTCAAGATTGAGGCAACTTGCCACCTAAAGGCTAAAAATATATATCAAACCATATCTAAAGAGATACCAATTCCTATACTACAAATGCCCATTTAGTTAATTATGGATGTTTTAATGACTATGTAGAGATTTTACAAGTAGATATTATAGGGAGTCCAAATGTTTTTCACTTTGTTGACCTCAGAATATAATACACCTACATCACCTCCATAGGTAAATTGATAATAGGTCACTCGTGCTCTTTACTTTGATAGTCATCTTAAATCTAGCCTAAGTAGGGACTAGTTTATAACTTTCCCAGAGCCATCCACCCCAAATTTTGGTACTCCTAGGTAACTCTTTATCTCTCTCCTAGGCTTATCCATTTCAACCCATCTTACCCCTACTATTCATACCCATACTCATGTGATGATAAGTTCTTAATTCCCTTATGTTCCTTTGGTTTTATCCATGTTTGGTAACCTTAGTACCTAATTTCCCCTACTTTAGATTGTAACCCAATTATGGCCCTAATTGATCCTGTTGGCATGATTTACACCCTCATTCACCCTTATCTCTACACCATATGTTAGGTTAGCCCCTAATAAATATCAAATTCCAAGTGGTCCTATGTTCTTGGTAGCCTTAAAAAGTAAAATTACAACTATAATGTGGTCCCTCTAGGTATTCCATCTACTCTAGTGGTTCCCATGACTTTTTTGTGATCATGTTTTCATAACTCCTGCTACTTATATTACATCATCGATCATGATAATAGTCACTCAACCCACACAAGATTCACCTGGGACTTCATAGATTTCTCTTGCTTTAATATCTACATCACAAATAGACTCAAGTAAGAGTTCAAAGAATAAATAGAGATTTTTTTCTCCTATAGACATAAAATTAACATTTAATCTAAATTCATGCACTTGTGACCACTCTTTTACACACTTATCTCTAGACCTATCTTAGGGCCCCTTTTGATATCTTTCAACCACTTTACACACTCTTCTAAGTTGATATATGACCTAAAAATAAACTTATCTCTATTCTTATCAACCTTAGACACATTGTATACCCTACCTAACCCTTATCATAGTAAAATGACCCATTAGATAAGATAGCCCTAGGGGATATGAGTGCACCACTCTAGTGTCCTTCCTCCCCCTCATGTCTTCCTACCAAATAACACCTATTTTAAAAAAATTCAAGTGATACGAAGGTAAGTCCATGTCCTTAATGAGCTCCATTCAAATTATTTTCAATGATATGATTATATAAACAATTTTAACCCATTTTTCACACAAAGGGCTTCCACATAAAAAAATCACCAAAATCACACTTGCACATTAAGAGTAGAATACCTATTTATCCCAATTTTAATTTCATACAACCTTACTAACCTAGAGATCAAGTAAAAATACATTTTATAAGTCAAAATTCATGATTATAGAACTTAATAAAATTATTATTTCACCAACATCTAGAATATTTCACTAGTTATTCGCACACCTCCATAACGTGGGAAAATTACATGAAGTTTGATCCCTCTTCAAAGTATTGGTATGTAGGAGATGATAAAAAAAATGAGGTGTCGAGGTCTCATCAAAATTAAACCACAAAATCCTTTTTACTTATTGATATTCATTAGTTTTCACATGTTAAGAAGCTAGGGTTTGAATGAAAATTAGTAATGAAATGGTTTCCACAAGTGATCATAATATTTTACACTAGATATAGACTCTATAGATGAAGGTATATAGAACTTAGAAACCCTAATTTACTCACTAAAAGTGGATAGGAGTACCTTAAGTTGGACAAAATCACAAACCCTCTAGTTTAGCCTTGCCAAAACATTTTTATATGGATAGATCAAGTTTCAAATCTTAATTCTAGTCACTAGATATCTCTACACAAGTATTAGACCACGATTCCTCTTGGAGTCATTATTTCTAGATAAGTCCTTATTTTTTCTTTGCACATTATTATTTTTAGTAAGTTTATATAATATAATAGTTCCAAAATATTGAATGATATTATTATTATATTATTATCTTGATTTTGTTTATAATTATTTCCATTTAGGGTTTTCACACAAATCATAATATTGATAAAAGCATATTGGTCAACCCTTTTTTTTACATGGAAAGCCCTAGTTTTCCATGGAGTTTCCTTATAAAATATTATCCTTCTAGGGTCTAAAATTTAATTTTTATTTTATTATCATGTTGGAGTTTTTTTTATCTTTTTTTGGTCTCCCCTTTTTATTATTACTTTAATATTTTTAAAATTTAACATGGTTGAAAAATAAGCTCCTCCTAAACCTTAATTTTATGATAGATACTATCCCTATAACTAGGTCCATAATATCACTATACAAAGAGGTAAATTATCCCATCCTATAGTTCAATATAAAGGAAACCAACCTATCCTTCATCAAACCCCTCCACCTCCCACATATTTTATTAAGGGTGTATATATGCATGTTAAATTTGAAGTAGATAAGGTTTGTGTTTGTGAGGATTAAAGGGATTAAATCATCACTATGTGAAATTTAATATCATAATTACAAAATTAAAATTAGTTTTTAAGTTAAAATATCACATTATTATAAAATAAAATCACATGCGAAAAATATATATAATATGTTAGTGTTAATCATATGTGTGCATTTTCATCTAGAAAAGTTGTGCCTAATAACATTTCATATAAAACTGAGAAATTATAACAAAATACATCTAAAATTAGTGATTCAAAGAGTATACAAAGGGATAATAAGAGTTAAATTGAGATTATAATGGCAATGGTTTATAATAAATTGATTAAATTACCTCCTTGACATCCTCTAAGAAGTTTAAAAGACTATTGTCCAAACCATATAATGCATGGGCATCATACATATCATTGTTTATAATTGAAAAATATAATTGATAGTGGTGATACTATAAGTGATACATCAATAAAACAACCCATAGTGGAACAAGAGAATTTACAAAAAATGACAAAACAAAAAATAATACAAAATTAGTTACCAAATAAAAAATTAGAACCAAAAAAGGTTCATCAATTTAAGTTAGATCAAGATAGATTAAAAAAATAACAATATGAAAAAGAGAAATTTAAAGGGAATAGTTGTAAAACCAAAGGTTATATAAAGAAAAAGTGGCATTACTAAAATAAAAATTGTTAAATCAAATTCAAGATAAGAAAAAACTATCTTAAAAGAGGTTTTTATAAAAAAAGAGTCTCCAAAGTGTGAAATACCTAAAATAAATATAGTTATTCAAATCAAGAGCAATAGAAAACAAGCATACTTTAAACAAACATATAAATAGATATAAGTAATGGCATATTAGTATAGGTACATGACAATATATATATTAGAAAAGTGAAATCAAAAAGGTCAATACCACAATATGGAGTAGTTCATTATTCATATGTAGATACAAATGAAGATAAGAGTGGCATTTCATAATTTCCAAATCTATAATATGATTATAACATTCCAGATTGGTATGATCCTGATGATACTAATTATATAAAATATGAATATGATAATAATATAAATTATACATAGTTATATGATACTCTTCATCCTAAATATATTTCCATTCCTTTGATAAATGTAGAATCTATTGATGGTAAGACTTTTAAGGGAGTCATTGGTGAGCATATTTATTCTCTTATATATAATCCATTAAAATTATTTCAAAAATGGAAACATATTCTTAGAAAATACAAAATTTTCAATATGTATACATGCTTATGATTTATTTAACATACATTAGTTCATTTGTGCATAATATTGATAGTTTTTTATCCAGTATTATGTCATATGTGATTGATAAAGTGTACATGAGTATAGATTACAAAAAACATTCATCCAAGCTTTAGTTGTAGGTACTTTCACTACTAAACACTCAAAACTTCATTTAGATAGGAGTACTATGGAGGATATGAGTGCAATACTCTAGTGTCCCTCACCCCATTATTGTCCCAATGAGATCATACTATCACTACTTAGTTATAGAATTTAACATGCTTCCTAAAACATGTACATTAATCAACTATCTCACTAAGGGAATGATATACATAGGTTTCATCCTTATTTTCCCATATTTTCTTACTCACAACCTAGTAATCTACTTTGTATTACATCTTAAATTATTGATTACATAATAACATTGTTATTTACTATGGTCTATCTCAGTTAATGAATACTTATTATATTAAAACTTAACTCTTGTTGATCAAAATACATAATCATGAATGAATTTTATATTGCTTTCCTATATTCTTATCTTGTATATTTCTATGTTTGTTTTGAGGAAATTTGAATATGTCATTACTATATAAATATAAGCACTTATATTTATGATTATAGGTGTGTGATGATATTTTAACATGTCCTTTTGAGTGTCTTCTATCCATGTGTGGATATTTGAACATATCCTTCTACATGGATCTAAGCTTCCATTGTTTCCTTAGAGGTACATGAGAAAATTTAAAAATGCCTTTATATATGTCTTTTATTTGATTAAGTGACATTTAAACATGTCCCTTTTTATGCCCTATTAGACTTATATTATGTGTTTTACATGTTGTGTGTGTACTCTTTGTTTTTGTATGTCATGGCCATGAGACTTTACTTGCTTATTTACTTAGATTTGAATACCATGATGGACATAATACAATAAACCTATTATAATTCCATGATAGACATCATAAATTCCTCTCAAACTAGTTCCAATTAGTGTTATATATTTAATTGCTTAGTTATTTATGTGATTTATTATCACATCTATCTAGACACACTTCTTGTGAATTCTTATTTTCACATGCATCTTATACTTTTTTTTTATTGATAATAGGGTATAAATAGGTCCCATACCTTTATAAAAAGTTTCAAAAAAACTAGAAATAGACATAACATAACACAACTAATTATAATACCATGGCATGGCTAGAAAATTTGGCATACCAAAAAGTAACCAAATATAGATACGTAGAAAATAAAAAACATAGAAACCCATGAAGGGTCAAGATATTAAACAACCAAAAAAATAATCTATTTTTTTATAAATATTACCACAAAAGCTAACAATCCCATAGTTTTCAAACTGAAATAACCTTATCTTCTTTATCATCTAAAATGATGACCTCATCACTAGGAACAACCACAAAATAAGAACACCATACCAATTTTAGCCTATAACCCCTGATTCTAACTTTGATGTTGTCCATCAATGTATCATCTCAATTAATTACCATATGACCCCTCATTTCCACTATGACTACATGATGAGGTGGCCTTGCCAACTAGGGAGGAGTAAAAACTAACCCATAAATCACCAATTTGGATAATAATTTAACTGAATCCACCTTAATTTTATTGTGATGAGCTGACTTACAGTGAAATAATTCTAGAATTATATTTTTGATCTATATCAATAGAGGCATTGTAAAAAATAATCCATTTTTAGAATCATTTTTACAAACCTTTTATTGAATCTCCTCCAAAAATCCTACCAAAACCAAGAATCATGTATCCAAAGCTCTTAAAGTTGATATTGGAATCAATCCAACACCATCTAAAATAGATAAGGAAATTTTGGGAAATGGACCCAACTCAACACTACCTATCATCTCCATAAGAGCAAGATGATGCTATGGTCTTAAAAAACTCCACCAATTTAGAAACCATCTAGGAATCCATAACTAGTGCCATGATTTTTATTCCAAAACATTTATCTATTGAATATTTAACCTTATTATGTATGCAATGAACCACATAATCCTTGTCCAAAATAAATGATATGGCTTAGAATATTTTTTAGAGGGAACCCAAAAGATATGCTTGAGCCTAGCCTTAGAGATGCCACCAAAAAATACCATTTCCCAAGTTTAGATGCTACCATAAACCATCAGAGTTTCAAACACCCAATCAACCTCTCTCTCTATGCTAAACACTAGGAACCCATGGTAACCAAAAAACTACCTAAGTGTAAATACATAACTTTTACCCAGTTATATCAATCAAAACCACACTCTTGCTATAAATCAAACCATAATAAATAATATTCAAATCCAATTGATTATTATAATGGATTAAAATATTAGTTTTAAAATTATTTTAACATATAAAAAAAACCCATATTAGTGGATATAATATTGGGGAAGTCTTTCCAAGTAAATTTAAGGTTATCTACTCATAATTCTTCTTTTTGGCAAATCCCATAGTTGGCAAGGAAATCCGTAACTGAGTTGGCCTCTTTGTAATAATGTTTGTAATTGAATGATGCAAAATTATCCAAACTAGCCCATACATTGGACAAAATATTATCTAATTTATAAGAAGTCATATTTTTCTTAAGGGAAAAAATTAAAATATGAGAATCAACTTCAATTATAATATTTTTAATTTTACAATGGATTACAAAATCAATCATGGTGGATAGAGCTTGAGCTTGAGATTCATTGTTTGTGTCATCTTAAAGTTTTCTAGAAATCACCGTAATCAAGGAACCATTACAATCCCTTAGAATAAAACCTAAACTAGAAGCACCTATATTTCTTAGAGAATCACCATCAAAATTTAATTTAATCCACCTCAATGGTGAAGATATCCAAGTAGAATTATCCTTTCTCAATCTTTTACCTCAACTTACTAATGACCCATTAATAGGTGGATGACCAATAAGCCTCCATTTTTCACACATCCTCATATCCCAAGATAATATAAAACCATTATTTCACTTGATTTGGGAAGAAATGAATTTTAAAATTGGAATCTCAAAGTCTTTTAAGATTGCAGCAAGGGGTTTTTCTTTTCCTTAAAAAATACATTGATTTCTTTCTTTCCAAATTGTACAAATAATAATAGTAGAACTGATATGCCAAAGATAATAAAGAGAATTATTAGAATATCTAATATGCATAGAAGAGAAGGAGGAATTCAAATAATGTGGCCAAGCACAAGACCCCTCAAGTTTACAACATAGCCAAGTCCAACACCAAGAAATACAACAACACTCGTATAAAATATGATTGGTGGTTTATTCATCAAATTTGTAAAGGATGCATCAAGATGGACCAAGAAACCAATTTTTTTCAATATATCATGCATATGAATGTGGTTTTTAATATCAATATATGTAAATGCTCTTACTTTTTAAAGCTTGATGTTATCCAAATAAATAAATCTTTCCCAATTCATCATATCATCAGTAACATCTACCATTAGGTAACTGACATTGACTGAATATAAGATTGATTTGGCTCCCATATAATGCAATGAATCTTAATTTAAATTAATCACTTTCTATTCCTTAACCATTTACCCAAATGCAATCACTTATCCACTAGAATATCAAGAGTCTCAAAATTATTCCTAACCCATGAAGTCAAACCATTAATCTAATGAATTTAGACAAATTCACAACCGAGTCTCCCTAAGCTAAAGAGAGAATATGCCTAACCTCCTTTAAATGAAACATATTAGATAAAGATTTATGACCATTCTAGGAATCCTCCCAAAATTTACTTGTTCATTCATTGTTGATCATCCAAAAAACATTCTCTAAAATCAAAGACCTATAATTCAACAAAAAATTCCAAAAGTGTGAACCATTGGGGGTTTAGTAATAGAGACCACACTCCATGGGTTATTAAAATCAAGATATTTACTTATCAATAGCCTAGACCAGAGAGAGTTGGATTTGGATAGTATTTCACAAATAAGTTTGGTTCTGAGAGCTTTAATTTGAAGACTTAGATTTTTCGCTCTAGTTCCTCCCATTTTATTGACTTTACAAACCCTTTTCCATTAAATAAATGGGATATTCTTTTGGTTCTACATTCCTTGACATATAAAATACTACATTGTCTTATCTAGTAGCATAACTACATGAAAAAGTGGTTAAAGCACATAAATACAATATATAGGAAGAGAGTTTAAAATGTATTTGATTAGAGTGATACAACCTAGTAATGTCAACCAATGATCTTGTTAATAATCTAGTCATACTTTAACGGAATTAACTAATCCTTCCTAGTGATTATTTTTGGTCAACCCAAAAAAAAGTAGAACACCTAAATATTTTGAAAGAAACATACCAATATTAAAACCAAGAACCAAGGATATGGTCTATTGTTCTTGTTTATAGTAATTGATAAACAAAATTTTAGACTTTTTGATGTTCACCATTTGGCTAGAGGTCACCTCATAACTAGATAGGATAGAATTGAAAACTTTTAATTTACCCACATAAGCTTTACCAAATAGGAAAATATCATGAATGAATTTTTGGTGAGTAATATTTTCTATACCTTTTGTAGTCTTTATACCCTGTATAAAAAAGTCTTCCTTAGTTTTCTTCATTGTTTGACCCAAGGCCTCGGCATAAAAGGAGAAAGGGAATCTCCTTGTCTAATGCCCTCTAAAGTATAAAATAAAATTAGGACTTCCATTCACCAAGATAGAGTATTTAGGGATTGAAATACAACTGAAAACCTAATCACACCATTTTCTATCAAACCCATTTTTTTCTAAATTTTTGATCAAAAAATACAAGCCAAACTTGTCATATGATTTAATGATATAAATATTAATTAGGATACCCTTAATACAAGTAGTGGAAAAATAATGTAAAATTTCATGGGCAATAGTGATACCTTCCTAAATATTCCTTCTAAAAAAATTATCCTAATCTTCTGAGACCAAAGAGTGTATGATAGGTCTGAGTCTATCCACCATTAATTTAGAAATAATTTTGTGAATTATATTGCATAGAAAAATAGGCTTGAAATCATTAAAATTTTCCTAAATATCCTCTTTCAAAATAAGAAAAATAAGGTAACATTAATATTAGGTAATACATTTCTCCTTATTCTATATTATTTCACCATTTGTAAGACCTCTTCCCCAGGAAGATCCCAAAAATTCTATAAAAAATGGGAAAACCATGAGGACTTGGGGCCTTATCTTTTTCCACATAAAAAACCACTAATCAAAATTCCTCCAAAGAAAAGGGGACTAATATTTTCACATTACGAGTAAAAGAAACTAACTTAGGAATAAACCTAAGATTATTATTCTAAGCTACAAGGTTTGAAGCCTTATAATTATTTAGCAAATTACTCAAAAAATTAACTACCTTATTTTGAATCTTAGGTTGAGTGTCCTTTAGAATAATGAATTTTATAAATGTGAGATATATTTCATCTAACCTTAATAGAATTATGAAAAAGTAAGAATTTATATATCCTTATTTTAACAAATTTATTCTTGTTTTTTTTTTCCAGAAGATCTCTTCTCTCTATAAAAGTTCTTCATACTCAATTAGCAAAAGATTTTCCTACCAATAATAATGTTGATCCATTCCTACTAGATATATCATCCAATTGAGGTTATCAAGATCTAATTCAACATGATTTTTTCTTAAAAAATGTTTTTTAAATAATTGATATTCCAATGTTGAAGATGACCTTTAATAAATTAATTTTTTTTACCATTCCAAACAATGGGGAGTCAAACTAAATATAACAATTCTTCTACCAATATTACATGAGTCCTAGTAGATAATGATATTAGAGCCACATATTTTCAAATTTAAAGGGACAAATTCTAGTTTTATGATCAATATTGACATAGAGGTCCACTGAAAGTGATCAGATTCTACAAAGGGAAGAATGGACCTTTTAGTATTCCAGTTTTATGACATCCATTTGTTAAAGACTAAAAATACATCCAGATTATCCATAATATTTTTATATCCACATATTTTATTATTCCAAGTAAACATCCCCTTCTTTAGCTATATATTTATAAAATCATTATATGAAATAAACTGAATAAAATCAAGATTACCAGAATTCCCTAAAAATTTCCCACCACATTTTTACATAAAAGTTAAAATGGAATTAAAATATCCACCCATCACAATCTTCAAATCCAAAAACTGAGAATATATGTTAGATTTCTTAGTCCATAATAGAAGCTTACTACTGGACTCATTGGGTCCTTACACATTACAAAGGAAGAAACTCAAATTAGTCATGAGATAAGGGAGTTTATAAAATTACTAATTATTACCAGCCTCTATCATTTCCACTTGAACTTTGGAGGGAACCCATTTAATATACAACACCCTAAATTCCCATCAACTTCAACAAAGGAATTTTTCCATCTTTTCCAGCTAAGCTTCATCAAATTAAAGCTTTCACCAAATTTAGTTTAGTTTCTTAGATAAAAAGGACATCAATATTCTTTGAAAAGAATAGATGATTAACCTAAAATATTTTATTAGGGGTGTTGAGGCCTATAACATTCCATAAAATAAGTTTCATGTAGACCAAGGGAGGATTTCCACCTCCTTCTTAGGTCCAAAGTATTTAGAGAGAGTTTTTTGCTTACCTTTTGAGACTTCCACTACAACAATATCCTTGGTAGATTTTCTAGTTTTCTTTTTAGGTTTGCCATGGTTAGGATTCTACAGGGCACTTTGGGATTGGTAGATAGATAAAAATTCTTTGGATTTCAATTCTTCCTCTGAATCATACTATTATAGATATGAATCATGATTAAGTGCCTCAATCTTATGATTATCCTCTAATTGGTTAAGACCATCCTTCAATCTACCAATATTTACCTTAGCGTTTGACTCTAAATTATGAATAATATCTTTTCTAGTCTAATAATATTCTAAACACAACCTTTGACCATTGAATTCAGAGAGATTTCATTACCTTTGTCTAATTTGTCTAGAAAATCCTTTGTTTTTGATATTTTGATGTAAGAGGCCTTTGGTAAATTTGGAATAGAATCTAGGCTGGATTGAATATTTGAATAAACATCTTTAATTCCCAAAGTAGATAAATGAAGTTGAGAAGTAGTTTGATTTGAAAACACCTTCTTACCTTTTATTTCCATAATTTTATCAACCTATTTAGACCAAAAATTCCCAACACTATGTGTCTAATAAGCCTTGGAAGAGGAAACGATTAGTTTTTAAACATTTCAAGTCTTCCCCACATTGATATATGGTATCTTCAAGACTTTCTTAAAAACAATTTGAGTGTCACAAATGAATATACAATTGAAACACCTAAAATGAAGATTTTCAATGTTATCTAATTGTGTCCATGAGTGACCTTGAGTTTTGATGAGAATATTTTTTGGGATGGCAACATCCAAATACATAAAAACTCTAATTCATTATAAGAGGCCAAAATACCTTCTCATATAATCTATTCAATTTTTAAAAAATAACCTAAGAGGCTTCCCAAAGCTGAAAGATACTCAAAACCCCAATATTCTAAGTGAAGACCATAAAACCTAACCTAGATAGGATAACTACACTATTAAACCGAAATGACATCAAAATTTGGTTTCTAATTTTGAAGCCAGAGGCTAGTACCTTGTATGGACCAAAAGGATTGATTTAAAACCCTATTTTTAAGTTCAACATTGGCAAAGATGGTGATGAAGAAACTTTTTGGTAGGAATCCAACATTAAAATAGCTTCCTAAACTCTCCTTCACCCAAGACTTAATTTCACCATTCTCTAGCCATTTACCACAAAATTTGCCTATAAAAGCCCATAATTCCATGAGGAAAATGTCTTCATAGTGTTTTGTGGTTCCCAAATGAATTCCTTACCATTCCTAATCTTCAGACCTTCCCAAGCTTGATAATCATAATCAACAAGACTTTTAATGCTAGTGACAACTAATTTTATCTCTTTATCTTTGTAACTAAAAAGTGGAGATGATAATTTCACTCCACAACTCCGATATTCTCCATTTTGAAAATATTTATCCATCTCCACAAATTATAAAACCTCCTAAGTCCTACCTTGAAGTTGATCAGCCACTCTTACCACTTCACTTCCAGTCAAAAACCTTATCCATTTATTAACCATACATAAATAGTCTTATATGATTCATTGACCAGTCTTATGATTCATATACCCAAGACCTACTTTAAAAGTGAGGTATTCTTATTATTTCCCCTCACTTATGTGCCATATTCAAAATATCAGATCACATGAATCTTATAATTATTAATATGCTCAATCTACACACATAATGATGCCATGATTTTCCATGATGTCAATATTACCCAGATTTATAACTTTAGATAACAATAACCTATTACATAACCTTTTATTTTAAATTAAGTTCTTATGCAAGATAAAAATATTACCTCAAAAGAAGGGGAATTCATAGATATATTTATTAGAGACTAGGCTTATGAGATTATTAAATAGATGGAATTTAATAATGGTTACAAAGTTGACACAAGTTTAATTTCATAAAACACATTAAAAATCAATTTGGACAAGAGCACCACATTGGATAGGATAGTAATACTCTTGTGACCTTCCTAACACCATTTTCCAAATGACTAAAAATAGGCATTTCTATAATTTCTTAGAACCTTAGGTTACTTAGAACAATACTCGATAGTTTTATAGTCTTAATTCCTACAAATACTCAGAATTAGAAAATTTATCTTATATTTCCTTAGTATGAGCAGAAAATGCATGGCATGTTATTTTAATTTGGAACATGGGTTTCTTATCATAATCATGATTTTTTGACTTAGTCTCAGAATATATATTCACCAAATATTATCTAATGGCATTTGCATAACACATTACTTCCTCATTACACCAATTTTATAAATGGAATGATAATTCATGTCATTCTGTAGGTTGTGCACACTAGACCTATATTATACTTAGTATTTACACCATTTTTCACAAGAATTGATCCTTATTCCATCTGTATTTGTTAGTTCACTATTTGATCTATATTTACATCATTTTTTACACCAATATCTACACCATTTTTTGCACCAAATATGTATATCAAGATTTATATAGGGAAGTCAAATTACTCCACTAATTTGGCATGAAAATGATGGATTAAATAAAATATTTAGGTATTTATCACACCCACTTAGTGATAAGGATTGGGCCATGCACATTCTAATCCAAGACATTCAATGTTAATACAAATTCACAACATGCCACAATCACCATTTTTTGCACCAAAAAAGGCACAAAAAATCATGTACTCAATTATGTGTATTCATTCCTTGTCACCCTCTAAATTTTTGTCTTTTAATTCTTTATATTTATCTTAATCAGAGACTGATATTACATATGTTTCATGATAGGGTTGGTGTGGATGATATTTCAACATTGTGGCCTACATTGAAGAATCCTTCCCACATGTAAGTTTAGGTATGCAGTCTTTTTCCTTTTAGTCTACTAATTTCACTTTTTTTCATTACTATAATAAAATAGGGGTAAATATAGACTTGTAAAATTAACATTTAACCTAAAATAATGAACTTTTGACCACTCTTTTACACACTTATCTCTATACTTATCTTATCACCCATTTTGGTCACATTCAACCACCTTTAACACTCTTCTAAGTTGATATATGACCCTTGAATTAACTTGAACCTACCCTTATCAACCTTAGACACTTTTTAGGCCATAAATAACCATATTAATGGTAAAATAACCCATTATATTGGATCTATATAAGGTATAAGAGTGCACTACTCTAGTGTCCTTCCTACCTATCCTATCATCTCATAAAATAATGGATCTTTTTACAAATTCAAAGCTATAAGAAGGTTATCCCATGTCATTAATGAGACCCATTCAAAGGATTTTCAATTATATGACTATATAAACACTTTTAAAACCATTTTGTACATAGGAGGCTTCCACATTGAAAAAAATCAGAGTCACACTTGCACATTAAGAGTAGAATACCTATTTCTCTCAACTATGATTGCATACAACCTTAGTATCCTAGAGCTCAAGTTTTAATAACTTTAATAAGTCATAAATAATAGTTAAAAAACATAATAACATAAATATTTCACTAACATAAAACATATTAACCAATTATTCACACACCATTATATGATGGGAGAACTGCATGAAGTTTGATCCCTCTCTGGGGTATTGGTATGTAGTCAATACTCAACACATGGGATGTTGAGGTCTCATCCATGTTTAACCATTTAATAATATCTAAAAATTTATATTAATTATTTTTCAAATGTTAAGGGGATAGGTTTTTAAAGTAAAATTAGTTACATAATGGTCTATACAAGTGATCATAAGCTCTGGTACTAGATATAAGATCTATAGACAAAGGTACAAAGAACCTAAAAACCATAATTTCCTCACTACAAGTGGAAAAGAGTGCCAAAATTTTTATATGGGTTCCACCCTATAGTTTCCTCTTCCTACCATAGTTTTCCAAGCCCAAATATGGTTCTAGACTCTTGATTCTAGTTACTAGACCTCTCTACATTAAAAGTTTTAGACCCTGATTACTCCTAGAGGCATAGTTTCTAACTAAATTATTTTTATCCTTATATTTTGTTATTTTTAATAATTTTATAGGATATATTAGTTCAAAATTAGTTAATTTTATCATTATTATATTATTCCCCTAATTTATTATAGTAGTGTTGTCATTTGGGGTTTTCACACAAATCCCAAATTTGATAAAATAACTCCCAAGCAACATGTGCATCTCCTCAAATTGTATACAAATCTTACTTGGAACCTTATATAAATCACCTTGGACCCCAAATAATTTTTATTTAAATAAACAATTTCATATTTTACCCTAGATACTTAGTTCCCATGTGTCATTATCCCTTAGTTCTCCATGAACTCAGACTAATGAAAGTCTCACATGTTACCTTAAGCTTCATCATTTATGGTTCCTCCCTTTTCCACCATGTCACCCATCCATTTTTATTTCTAATTAACCCTCCATATTCATTCCCATTACATATTTTACCTTCATTCTCACCTCCTCTACCCATGCCTCCACATTACACTTTAGTTACCACAATACTTCTTGTGTCATATTCCACCAGCTTGGGAACAATAATTGAGGTGGGATGGATTAGTCCCATTATATATTTAGGTGCATAGAGACCAAAAATTATCTACCATGGGTACCTAGGCATCCAATTATAGTTTTATTAATATTTAGGAAGGATGAAAAGGGTGATCATGGAAACCTTCACTTAGGAGGGGAATCCTATGTTATAGAGGATTGGACATGATATTTTCTCTACCACCAAAGTGAGGACCACAAGTGGAGAAGAGAAGTTAATGCAGGATCCAATTTTAGTGATCTTAGATATTAATGAGATCTCCAAGAAGATAATGAAAGATATTAAGAATTAGGTTAAGACTCTTGAGTCCTATGTAAGGAGTACCTTCCTTGTAAGTCTGATTGTAACAGTGGAACGTCACTTAAATAATTATTTTGGTCCCTTTTAGAAGTGATGAGAGATATATCCAAGATAAAAAAGCTTATCTAATGAGCACAAAATTTTTTAGATGGGATCATTCACATGAATAGTTGGTGCAAGAAGATAGCTTCCATCATAAATAAAGGCATGCTCCCCAAATTGAAGTTGATGTCCCTCATAGACCAAATTTATATAATAACTTTGTTGAAAGCATGATATCCTCCATTTAAGGATATTTGATAAAGTTTTGAGACACCATTGGTCCCTTGGAGAATAGTAGGGAATGGATCCTTGTTTACTTTAAGGAAGTTAGCATCACCATTTTCTTTCACCAATATGTCACTTTTCTTGGGAAAGATGAATTAAAATTCCACTTGGTAAATTTAAAATAATAAATTAGGAAGAATTTGGTAAAATTCAACAATGCCATATCCAATTCTATATTCAAACTTTTAACTTAGTCTAAAACTAACAATATCTAGGTCAATGAGGTGAATTTCTCATTGGAAGATCCTCCCAAGTAGCACAATATAATGTTGACTTAGGTAGAAGTGTTATTCCTAAATACACCTTCAAACATAAATAATGTTGATTTAGAGGATAATTTAGTACACCAATAATTGGTAGCTAGAAAATTTCTCATGGGTAACTAAGAAGTGGACCAACACTAAGATAGACCTAGTTATCTCTATGGACCTAAATGGAATTTTTGATAATGTTTCACAAACCCCTCTTGTCTCTAATTTTTTAGTTATGGTTGGTTTCAACTAAATTATTTATTGTAATTATTTTAAGCCATGATGGTCAAGAGTGGGATATCATGATAATAGGAGGTGGGTCCCATCTCTCTTCTATGTGTTATTGTGCAACACTTTGTATAGGTTGATACTTTTTGTAATTGAACACTCTCAATAATAATTTAGGTTTTGTATTTTTACTTATAGGGTTTTCATTTCATGAATGTATTCAAAACTTATTTGGTTTAATTAAAATTTTAGTGTTAAATAATTGAAACCTTTATTTTCTATAATTTTATGCATTAATTATAATTATCTTTGAGCTATTATGGTTTAATTATTGATTTTTTAATACATTATCTATACTCTTATAGGTATGTGTGTGATTAGTAACATATTTGTTATGTTCTTGCTTATAGAAAGGACTATAATAATTAAGCACTCCACTCCCTTTTTAATCCCTTCCCTATGCGATTACACTATGAGATATCATGAAAATCAACATACAATGGCAAAACTATAACTGGGTAGGTCCTTGGTTCTCAAGCATTGATGTTGTTGTTTGATCTAGAGATCTCCCTTTTTTTCCTTACCCTCTTTCACTCTTGTTGTTTATTTATTTTGAAGTATGTTTACCTTATTTTATAAATTATGGAATGAATTTTAATGGGATAAAATCATTGAATTATATTAATTGGTGTGAAGAGTTTTTGTATTAAATACAAAATATGAATTGAATGTATGGTGGTAACATTATATCTCTTGGAGATCTATTCCAAGTATGCTATTTAATAAATCCCAATACATGTATCTCAATACATAGATTGTATAAAAAAAATCCTAAAATGAGAAAATGAAAGTTCCAAAATTATTACCAAATAATTTTAAGTGCACCTAAATAAATAGGTGTATTTTATAGAATGAGGTCTTGGACCAAACAACAAGAAGGTAAGCTTGCATATCTATGGGAGAATTATAATTTATCCCTAGGGGATAAACATGATATTTTAACTGATAAGATTGAAATAAATATTTTATTAAATTAAAATTTTTATATCCATAAGTTAGTAAAGGTATACATCATAGATACATGGAGTTTAAGGAAAATACCAAGGGTTAACACCTTAAAACATGAGGGTTTATAAAAGGTTGCATATTGTATACACATAATATTTTTCACCATATCATTTACTGATGATTTTGTCTCATGAAACAACCTATTGAGTTTTAATATCTATGAGTGCATGTCTTAAAGGGTGAATAGAGAAAGGAGTGTGAATACAGATGGTGTTTTGTGAGAGACATTGTTCATTATCTATCATAACTATCTCTACTACACTTCCTTTATACTTAATACCCTAAGAAATTTTCTTCATAATAGCTCATAAATAAAAAAATACCTATATTTTATGAATATATTGGCTCAATTTTGTGTAGTATATTCCACTTCCCACAAAAATTCAAACTAATTTGGCCTAGGTCAACATAGTTTCAAAGTCATGATGCATGTTTTGAAACTAGGTCGACCTAGTTCAAGGGTAAACAATAACTATAAAATACATCAAGGTAGGCTTATATTATTGTATATAATTATTAAATATGTTAGGATCATCTATAATTATAAATACAAGTCCCATTTAAATCAAAAATATAGGGACATTCATTTTTACACTACTATTTCTCATAATTATATTTTAGTCTACATTTGGATAAGTAATTGCTTAGATATTATGTTAGATGAAAATAACTTGTCTTATGGAGTCTTGGATAAAATTAGGATAATTATTTTATCATATATATGTTTTCAGTATTGTGATCCTTATAATCACAATAATATCTTAAAAAACACCATTGGCCAAGGGGGATACTGAGGCTCAATAGGTTTTATTCAAGGTAAGTATTTCTAACCCTATCTATAAATTTTATAGATGAATATTAAATAATTAGTAGTTTAAAATATATAAATCATTATTTGAATATCCTCTACACTTTGACTTATGTGGCTATAGGTTTATTCAAACTTTCCATTTTCCACCCTAGGTAACCTAGCTTCAGTTGCCTACCATGGTTATTTACCCTTTTGATTTTTATTTAACCACCACCTTATTTGTGTTTTAATATCCAATAACACTATATTTGATTAATTCCATTATAAAAGATAACTTTTTAGGGTTATTGCATTATATTGTTTCCTAGAGGCTTTGGAACCATCTCTATTTTATGTCATGTGATACGTGTTCCTCTATCTAGGTTTAATGGATCCAATTGGTAATGCCCCAATAACACTATGTATCTAATAGGTTTTAGTTAATTTATATTATTAGATAATGGATATATTACATAAGATAAGTTTCAAGTCTATCTTAATTCATTGCATACATTCTGATGAACCCAATGTGAACTATCCATTACTTTTTCTCCTTCAAAAACTATGTCAATATAAGTCAATATAATTTTATTTATCCGTATCTTTTGAATACATCACATATATTCAAGTTGATCTAGTATAAATATTGTGTAGTTTTATGAAAAAAATCACATCAACATGGGCTAATAACATTTTAATTGTCTATATTTTTTTATAGCTACATCGACATAGTTTGATCTAGTTTAATTTTCTACATTTTATATCAACCAACTTTATTGGCTAAGCCCAATATAATTTTATTTTTTATGATTTATTTTCATATATTTTATACAAAATAAATTGACCCACATTTATCCAATCTAAATTTTTTATGTGCCATAGGAAATTACATCGACACATATTAATATAGTGTTAATTATTTGTTTTCCCTATAAGATACTCTTATGTAAGATGATGTAATTTTCAAATTCAAATGTGCATTTTTTAGTTATCATACTATATCAAATAATGATAATATAGTTATATATTATAGTAAATTATGTGCCATACTATATCAACCTTTTCAAAATTGAGTTTTATTTTAAATGTCAATTACACAAATTTTACAAATTGTCAAAATTGAGTTTACATATATAAGTTTATCAAGGAACTATGCCAACCTCTCTTAGATATTGGGATAGGATTTACTCTTGTGATATTCCCATAGAGATATAGGGGATTGATGGCCCCAATTTATTTATATGATTAGAAATTAAAAAGTTTATAAAGTTTAATAGAATAGGAACCTAGGATGATAGAGTTATAAATTCCTTTTCTTTCTTATCAAACTGTATCAAAACTATATGATCTAGTTTACTCTGTCTATACTATTTGAACAAATTAAATTATCCTAAACCAATAAAGCTATGTATGTTTTCATTTTCAAAATACGAAAGGAAAATTAAATTTCATTTTTAGTAGTTATTAGAACATTTACTTTCAGGTTAACTACTTATTTATTTATATTCACTAAAATATGTAAATTAATTTTTGACATTTATTTTCACCTTTTATTATATATTTGTTTAGCTTTCCCTATAAATTATGTTTTAATAGTGTTCAAACTATTTAGATACTATCATGAAGGGCTATGTGATACTCTATTTAAAATCCTTGTATATTATTTACAAACATCATGGCATGAGAGGATTTACCAATACTCATATCTATAGTAAAAATCTAAACATGGATTTCACTTTCCATGTTAACATTATGGAATTACTCTTATTTTACCCTTGAAACTTGGTTTATTTGGATATGCAAATGGTATTTCCTCCATAGTCAATGCTATGAATTATTGGGTCAACACTATCCAATGGACAAACAAGTAATCTAATAGCCTACAAATAAGTCATATATTTTTGGTATATATACCTAATATTAATTTGGGATAAATAATTATAAAAAATAGTTAAATTTTAAATTTGTTAGTTGGTGTATTGTAGACTAAATCATCAAGTGTTGATGTCATTTTTTATTTTGTGTTGTAACTACATTAACCAATGTTGATATTTGTTTTTGTGTGAAAAGAATACATTGACCGAGTTCAATATAGTATAATAAGTTTACTTATCTTCTACATTTATTTATAATATTATGTTACCCAATGAAGATATAATTTATTCATAGTATTATTAAATTTTCCCCAGATTTGACTTCATCAATAAGATTTTATATAGTTTTATCTTTGCCTTTCAGTATAGGTAGTTAAAATAACCATAATTGATATAGTACATTTTATTATCATTTTTTTTTGTCCTTTACCAACTACATCAAGAAAGATAAATATAGTTTTATACCTACCTTTCAGATATAGTACATTTTATGATCATTATTTTCATTTATAATTTAAAAACTACATTGAATTTTTTGATATAGTTTTATCTCTACCTTTATGTATGTGTAACTACATAAACCACAGTTAGTTTCTTAGGATCTATTATTTTTCATCAAAATTTTCAATAATCTATCATCATGATGTCACCTCTTAGTATATTTCTCACCATCCTCAACCCATATAATCTGACATAGATTTTTCTTTTATTCCTATTGTGTCCATCATGAAAGAAAATTTTTCATGGTGAAATTTTTCCCAAATCATTCTATATCTTTTCAACCCAAATATTAATATACCTCATACCATATAATAGATCCATAAAATACTCAAAGATAAATCCAAAAAATGACAATTATATACCTTATACTAATTTTAAACCTTATAATTCTAAAAAATTTAAACTCATCAAAAAATATACATAAATATTTGGAACCTCACGTTATGTTCCATGTACTAAAACCAATTTTCATAATCTTCTTGTTACACATATAAAAAGAACACCTATCAATATCAACTCCCAATGTAATATGGTTGAAATCAATCAAACTATCTAGATGACTCCCAATTCTTCAAGAATAGTTATGATAATAAAATTTACACTATTAACAAGAAAAATGGATTTAACAATATTACTTATTCTTATACCACATTTGGGGAAACCAATACTAATGTTGGGAAAATTCTTCCCAATCATATTTTTAGTAATCCTCCTCCTAATACCTCTAATTCAAATCAAGCTATTGATACAACTCAAATGTTTTCATAAATGATCCAAAGAATGTATCTTTTGAAAGATTATAATATCTCAAAAATGATCCAAATGTAAAACCAAAATTTCCAAATGGATAGCCAACCTTAAGTCATAATGACTCAATTGAATGATAACTTTGTTCGAACTCCTCTTAGAAATACCAGTGGGAATATCATCCCTCAACCTCATCTACATAAAAAAAAATCCTTCAACATATTAAAAATGATATTTTATCTATTTTCATTATATTTTTATACATTGGAAACATATCTATAACTATCACATATGATTAGACAAAATATCTTTCTATCTTTCTCAAAATCTTTGGCAATATCTATAAATAGTGGTTTCAAACTAACACCTTTAATACCACAAGGATCCTAGAAAAAACGTTTGTTGGTGATGCACTCGAATGATAATATAAACATCAAAGACATATATTTACAAAACTAGAGGATTTATTCAATTATATAGTGAAATAATTCCAAAATAATGACCTTGAAAATTACTTTAGCCATTTCATCAATGTTAAACAATTTCCTCATGAATCTGCTCACACTTTCATAAAATGATGGAAGTATCTAGATCAAAAAATGAATCAAAACATGAGTGATGATAATATTTTAAAAATATATGTTACCACTCTTAATTCCTCTCTTTAATAAAAATTTGGGTTGTTTACCCCTAATAATTTAGAATATGCCTTAGTTCAAGTAAAAATGCAAGAGTTTCTTATGAGTAAATTCAAATAATCTCATAAAGAATCAACGAATAATGTAATTTATACCAACTAATATAAAATTAATCCTCCATAAAAACCTAATGATTTATCTTCTAAATTAAACATTAAAACCCATACCAACCCTCCATTGAGTCTACCTAAACTTAAGATAAATATGCCACCTTCTAAATCCATGAGATTTGACTCTTCTAAACTTCCTATAAAATTGTTCACTATTGATAAGTTTTTTTGGTGGGATGATATAATAGATAATTTTCATAAAAATGAATGATCCCTAAAAATTTATTATTACTTATTTTATTGGTCCACATTTCCATCTCAACACTCTTACTCAACAAGGTTATGAAGACAATAGTAAAGTCTCTGAAACTAAATCTAATGAATCAAATCAACATCAAATATCTAATGATCAATGTTAACACCCTACTAATACCTAGTAATATAATAATTTTATCCACACCATTATTTATCTTTATTATTAAAATAATAAGGAAAGGATATATAACATGAAAAACTTAAAATGGGTGGTTGTATTTTGTCAAAACTCAACCTCTTAAATCACATAAACCTAATGACAACCTAGTTCAAATGCTTACTCCAAATCACATCATAAATGTTCATAATTTAAATTATATACCTATTTATACCTTTGTTATAAGTCCTATATCAATTCAAATATCCTAAAAATACAACATACCAACACATTTATCTATCTCCATCTGAACTTGCTAGTCTGATGTAGTTTATTCTAAATGTTCAACTTTACCTCACTCCACATCACATGTTGGGGTATCTTGCGATGCCTAGATACATACCAATTTATAATTTTTGTAATATTAATATTCAAATCCCTACATTGGACTACCCTTTTGGGAATCCTATTATACCCTCTCATTTTCTATATTACACAATAACAAACAAATAAAACTTCAAGAAACTTTTTGAGATACATAGGTTTGTATTTTACATGCTCATATTTGATATATAATTTAGCATAGGTTTTTTATTATCATTTATCATCCCATGTTTATTTATTTTTACACATTTTATTTAATTTTATATCATTTTACATTCACCATTATTTATTTATTGATTATTTGTTTCTATATCACATTATTTTTGGCCTTTATTTTCCTTGTGGTTCTTAGGTATCATTTTAATTGATATCATTTTTTACCTTTCTCACATTTTTATCATTTTTTTATTATATTACTTGTGATTATTTATCCCTTATTTACTTTCCCCCTTTTTGATAACCATTTAATTTTCCCATATTTTGGGATGCTTTTACTTAAACCATTATTTCCTTTTTTATTCTTTAATTTTATTTCATTTTGGTTTTGGACCTTATTTTTTTCCCTCTTTCAGGATTACTACTACTTAAATTAGTGATTGTACAATATCCCATATATATTAGTATGGATTCCATACTATCATGAATATCATATCATATCTCTACCCCTTTCATAATATTTTTTAACCTCCTTGTGATCAGATATGAGCATATTCATAATTATATCACTTATTACATGGATAGATCTCTCACAATCCCCATTTTCCATTATTAACTTTCTTTTGAGGCACACTATGTCAATTTTGATATTTCACACTTATTTTTATGTAAGTATAAAATTCCTTAGACACCATGGTATTTAGGTCCTTCTCTCTAGTGGCCAATTTTAAGATATCTTGTGTTAGTTACCTATATCATTCATGTTTGGATCTTTGAATTTTTATAGAGGAGGAATAAAAAATACAAAAGAGTTAAAATACATATCATATAATAAAAATGAAATGATAAAATATAAAATACTAAAATTTAGATCACACCAAAACATATGATATTTATTTAGCACATTTCCTATCATAGTTGAATCTCGAACTCCAAAGTTAGACTCATGATAGGGAATATGTCTAGTGGGGTTTAGTAGGCTAGTAGACTGGTGTATGAGGTCTCATTATATCATATTATCTTCCTAAATTTTATTTCCACCTAATTTCTCCCACAAGTGTCCAATATTCATAGTATACTAATGGCTCTGTAATGGGCCTTTAAGAATGGGGATTGTACTATGGGAAGATAGGACCCATTATAATTTTCATGCATATATCCTTCATGGGATGATCTATGTAATTGAATTGTTAGCCCAAGATTTTTGTTCACTATTTGGAGTGTCCTAGATCCTTAATGTTAATTTTTTTTATCCTTATACATTTTCCTAGTGTGTCTCATTCCTACTAAGGATGTTAACATCACCCATGTGGTTCCTAAAATTCATTAGATATATCACATTATTCATGTTATCCCTTTGTTGGATATTGATTTTAGTTGATCACCTCTATGTTCACACTTTATTTATTATTCATTTTGGATTAGAGTTAGTGAGTTACATTATAATACCTAAGATAGGATCAAGTGTTCGTCACAAACATCCCTTCACATTTTCTTACCACACCATCTCATTATCATACTTATCATTTCATTAGGTGATTGTGTTTTTTGACATTGGATTTTGTAGAAAGCACTAATTTTGAGTCATAATTATTTATATACTTTGATTTTTCATTTATCCGTCATAATCTTATTTGATTTTTGTGGACTTCACTTATCTTACATATGAAATTTTACATTCTTACATGTTTTTATTTATGTTTGACTTGACATTCTTGACTTACATTATAATTTACAATCTCATTTTTAGTTAATTATGTTTTCTTTGTGTTTAATTTTTCATGCTTATCTTCCATGAGTTTACATTTAATTTACTTACATATATTTATTTTATTTTTCATCATATTGTTATATCTTTTATTTGTAATGTTTTACATGATTTCACACATAATTTAGTATGTTTAACTTTCAATTTTCAACATTTTTCATTACAAGTTTGGCATTTTGATTCTAATATAGACTTTAAACCTATCTTTCCAAATTTACAAGTAATCTAATCAATTTTGTTCAATATTCATTGTTGCTTTGATCATCTTGTGTATGCACCCACTTATTCTATTTTTAGCCTTGTATACCTAAGGTTCATTAAATATAGGAACAACACCCTCGATGATCAAGACTATTATATTTTCATGTATTTATTCAATGCAAAGGTAAGATAAGGCATATATATGGTATTTTTAGTTACCTTCATTTACTTCTAGTATTTATTTCTATAATTGATTTGAATTAATTCAATTTTTGTATTGCTATGTTCTTTCCCAGAGCACCATCTCGCATTACACTATTATGACACCTAATGATCTTCAAGTGGGAAATATATATAAACATAATATTTTTCACTTTATCATTTACTAATTTTTTTATCTTGTAATAACATGTTGATTTTAAATATATCTGATTGAATGCCTTAAAGTTTTTACTAGGAAAGGGGTGGTAATATTGATGGTACTTCAAGTAAAATATTGTTGTTTATCTATCATACTTATATCCACTACACTTCCCTAAAACTTAATCACGTAAACAATATTCCTCCTAATATCCCATAGATAAACCAATACCTATCTTATTCAACTATATAAACATGGTTTGATGTATTATATTATGATTCCCACCAAATTTAAACTAAGTCAACCTAGGTCAATATAGTATAAAATTCATGGCACATACTTCTTTGTGAGTCTAGGCCAAACTAGTTTGATGGTAAATGGTAAATTTTAAAATATGTTGAGGTGGGTCAATATTTTTAGCTAAAATTTTATAAGGGGTTAAAATCATCTATCACTATAAATAAAAGTCCCATTTAAATCCAATAAATGAGAACATTCATTTTCTCACTAGATTTTCTCATAATTTTGCTTTAGTCTACATTTGGAGAAACCATTTATTATACCTTGTCTTGGAGGGAAATAACTTGTCATGTAGAGTCTTGGATGAAACTAGAAAAACTATTTTACCCTAAATATTATTTAAACCATTGTGATCCTTTTAACCACAATAATATCTTGAAAATAACCATTTCCTAAGGGGGATATTGAGGCTTAATATGTTTTATTTAAGGTAAGTATTTATAACCCTATCTCTTTCATTTTATAGATAAATATATCATTATTAATAGTTTTGAATGTATGACTCCTTATTTGAATATAATATAAACTTTTAATTAGTGTGGTTATTAGGTTGTTCAAATTTACCATTTTCCATTATTAAAAAGACCCAATTAGGGTTATTACATTATCTTCATTGACTAGAGGCTTTGGAACCTAATCAATCGATGTTGTGTAATAAGTGATCCTATAGCTAAGTGTAGTAGATCCAATTGGTCATGCCCTAATATAACTAATTATCCAATGGTTTTTAGTTGATTTATCTTCTCTAAGTCTAGATCTATTAGGTAGGATAATTTTTAGGTCTATCTTAATTAGTTTCATACATTTAAAATCTATTATTTAACCCTTTGAGTTAACTATAATACCTATAGTGGTAGGGAATATAAGTATACTTGGTGAAATAAGTAAAGGTTAATAATTGAGTCAAAAATTGGTTAAATTTCAAGATTGAAAAAGAATAAATAAATATTAGTTACAAAGAATCAAACATTAATTATAAGATTTAACTTGGCTTGACTTTAATCCCATTGGGAAAAATTGTGATCTATCAAAAGTGGAATATATTTGGTAATAAATTATTATTACCTTTTTTGGTAAAAAAACTAATAAATTTAGATGAATATAACCTATAATTCATAATACCCTATGTAAAAATACATATTATTAAGGTTGTAAACAATTAGGCTACACTATTGTTTGAGCTTATTGGGGTAAAATAAAAATATGGTTGACTAAAACCTAAGTGAATTAAATATAGTAAAATAAATTGTTTTCATATTTAATTCTATAGCAATATTTGTAATCCCTAAATTCTCTATCTTTTCTATGTTATCTCTCCTATTGTAATGTGTTACCCAATAGCTTGTGCTCTCTTTTTTATTTTTTATTTTTTTGGGGGCTATGGCTAAGAATTATCCACTAATGTATGGGATTTTATTTTTTATTTTATGCATTGGCTAACTAATTAATTTAATTAAATGTATTTTGATTCTATTATCAAATACTCATATTATTTGTTTCTTCATGATTTAGGTGTGCATGTTTATTAATGTTGTATTATATTTTAGAAATGAAATTATTGTTATTTAAATATAAATCATTGTAAAAAAACTTGAAAGAACATATATATACAATACCATAGTAAAGGTTTTTTTACTTGTTATAAAAATTAGATGCTATTAACAAATTTTATATTGTATATATGAACATGGCCTCTTAATCATGCATATTCCATTGGTTTTATGAGTGTATGCTAATAATTTTCACTCAAGGAAATTAAATTGATAAAAGGTATTAAGACCAATATTGAATTTTTTATAGAGTTATGGTTGATATTATTTTTTTAACTATGATTAGATATATTTTAAAAATATTTATTACATTTGATGTACAAAGAAATATTTCTAGGTGTGTTATTGTTATATTGTGTTTTTGGTTCTAAGCACCTTATTGTTATATTGCACTTTTGGTTCTAATGTGGTTGTAGTAATGTGAGTATTCAGGAATAAGTAATCCATTTTTTAGTAAGTTAGAATGTAAATCATATTATAATATTTAATGATAAATTTGGTTGTGTTATGGGTGATGTCTAAAAAGGATAGTTTTACTAGTTATTACATCATGCCTCTAATGATTAGGTTTAGAATCTTGTAACACAATATTGTATGATTATAGTTTATTAGGTTGTTATTTTATGTAAGTTCAGACTATGAAATACTTATAGAGTATCTAAGTATTATTTTTATCTATTATATTTAATTTATAATGGATTGTATATTCTTCAATTATTAAAGTATTCTATAATTATTATTAAATATGATGATATTATAATGAAACTTTTGAAAAGTATTAATATGTTTTCTATAGTGTTTAAAATCAATATATAAGCATTAAAGCATAATATTTCATTATGTAATTAGGATTGATTTGTTTTGATAGTAAGTTTGTAGTTATATGGGATTAGTACCCATAGTACCTAAGTCCATGCATGTTAATGTAAAGGTTCAGTTCTTATAGATCATGTGTGAAGACCCATGAATGAAATTTTACAAGGTCTACATGAGTTTCACATGCTTCATGTGTTATACTTCTTAAAATCCTAAGGGTTATTTATTTAAGATATGTATCACACTATTGAGTTAAAATTTATTTAATTTGATTATGAGTAATGATATGTTATTTATAAATAAATTATAGTATGTATCATATTTATATAATTAAGTATTATAAAATCATAATACATTAATGATATTGATAAGAGTACTTGCAATGAGGTATGAAATTAAAATATATAAGTTAGATGAATTATTTTCGAGGAACACTTTGATCTTATTTTTATTAATACATTAATATAAAAATTGAATGAATTCTAAATTTAGACTTGAATTGGATGAATCATTAATCCATGTATAGGTTTATGGGATTAAGTCTAAGTAAATACTTACCCCTGCACATCAAAAATGCAATCGTTTAGATAAGTATAAATTAGAATAAATACCTAAAACTTGGACATTAATAATAAACTATCATATATACCTAAACTATTTAAATCTCAATACATACTTGATAATAATATACCATGTTTCAAGAATAAGCATTATAGGCAAGAAAACATTGTACAAAAAAAATCATTCTAATATAAGTAAATGAAAAAAAAATATAATCTATTAAATAATGACTTTGTCAAAGTTAAATTACCTTGAAGAGATACCATAACAAGTAAATAAATTATTAGTTAAAATGTATTTGATCTAAGTCACAACTTTAATAATGAATTATGTTTTTGAGAAAAATGACAAATTATCACTCAAATAGATTGAAAACAATAGGGTGATTTTTCATTCATTTTTTCATATAGATAGAGGATAAATGAAGATAATTCTTAGGATTGATTTTTTTTTAATTTAATATTAGTTATAAATAAGATTATAAATATTCAAGGGTAATTTTCACCTAATAGCATGATAAATTGGGTAAGAAGGATATGCCCAATGTATAAATGTGTCTCTATGTGGGAAATATATGGAAATGTGGCACACACACAGTAGTATTATTATGCTCTAATAGATTCATGGTAAGGATCATGTAAATTTAGGTAACAAATATAGTATACTTAAATTAGTAGTGTGAATGATATGGGTCATGTCATAGAGCACAATATGTAAAATAATTTAATAAATCATGCATATAATACAAAATAATTAAGAAATAATTAAGACACAAAATAAATAATGAAATTAAATGAAAATTAGAGGGTCCAATATGGAAACACTAGAATATATAACTATAGGTAACATGCATAAGTACACACAAGTATAAGAACTCCATATAAAAATTGTAAGGAATGCAAGATAAAACACAATGTATCCATGTAACACTCAAGATGTATGAGATCAATATATGTATATTAAATCTAAGTATATCTATATGATTAATGAAAATAAGGAAGTATATCACCTAAGACCCACTATAAATATATTCTCCCAAAATAAGGCATAATACCAATGTGAGAATGCCCCTAGGTGTGACTATATAATTAACCACATAACATATATAAGGTCTATCTTACATCTAATTCACTTGATTATTACAATGATAATCATGTGTATAACATTTATATGTAAATATATAATGTAGGTATACAAGCATTATATATATACATTGACAAAATAAATGAGCTAAATATTTTATTTTGATGTTTTTTAAGGTTTATACGTTTTAATAAATTTTATAGAATAAATATATCAAACAAGGAGGAATCCAAGGGAGACAAGGTATAATAATAATAAGAGATAAATCATTTAATAAATAATCTAATCTAAGGTGGAAAATTTGGAGGAAGGAAATTAGGCAAGAAAATGGGTGAAAATCTAGAACAAATAAAAATAAAAATATTCCAAACAACCTAAAACTTATATAATAAATTTGTGTGTGTGTGTGTGTGTGTGTGTGTGTGTGTGTGTGTGTGTGTGTGTGTGTGTGTCTATATATATATATATATATATATATATATATATATATATATATATATATATATATATATATATATATATATATATATATATATATAGAGAGAGAGAGAGAGAGAGAGTTATATAAACATATACACACATACATAAACATGTATACTTGTGTGTGTGTATGTGTGTGTGCGCGCGCCATCGACATTATTCTATCCCCTTAGTTTATGTATCTTATTATTTTATCGTGATTTGTTTCATTTTATTATTGATCATGTTTTGATAACTTATATATAATTATTGATGATGATAACATATATATTTACATACATATATGTATGTATGTACATATATATTCTATCATCATCAATAATTATATGCAAGTTCTCAAAATAGGATCAACAATAAAATGGTACGTGTCACAAAAAAATAACAAGATACATAAACTAAGGGGATAGAATAATTTTGATGAAAATCAAGGAAAAAATATAAATTTAAAATCTATAAGATGAGGTAAGACACAAAATCAATGGAATAAGAAAAATATCAATGAGTAAGGAACATGAAAAGGCACAATATATATAATAAATTTATGAAAAATAAACATTAGGGTGATAATATTATCGATGATGTATAAGAAATGAAATAACATGGATAACCAGTGATATAGTATAAATTATGGGGTCATGTATCTAGGTATTCAAATATATCACCAAAAGTATCATAAGATCTAATATTGATCATGTAATCATGAGTTTTTTAAAAACCAAAATCATCATCAATAAGATATTCATCACAAGAATGGATTGTAGGAGATACCTTAACCTTTTATAAATAAGCACAGATATTAGTTCAAATATTTATTTATATAGTTTAAATATCTAAAGATTATATATAAGTAATGTATGAGAAATGTTACCATATGACTATATTAGGATGTGGATTACTAAGTATTGTTTATCTCAATGGACCAATTATGGGAGTTGTGCTCTAGGAGTTGTAACTTGATGAATAAAAAATTATATGAAATCATTATATAAACCATGACTATAGGTGATTAAATTGTACTAGATATCATATTAAGCTTAATTATTTTATTTTCATGATGTTATTTAGGTAATATCTCATGTTTTTTTATAATGTATGATGGGTAATTGATAATGTATGTCATAAATAGTATATACATTTGTATTATGAAAAAAATTAAGACAATGATATAATGTGGGTAGATTGTTTCTCATTTTATTTATACATGGGAATCCAATTAATACATCATAAATCCCACTATATGATAATATGTATATCCATATTAATATGGTCTTAGGAGATATGGTGAATGATAAAGTTATACCAATGATGGGTGTCCATGTAATACCATCATAACTCTTAATTATCATGGCTTTCAAAAGTACCACTAAGTATACCATATATTAATTACAAATAAAATTATAATTAAGTTTTTACTAGAACCATTGTCTACAATCATTCCCTATGTGATAGAGTGTCAATAGAATAAACCATGTATATACAATGGACCATTTCTAGTATCATATTTTATAATCCCATGGCCATAAATATTTATAGGTATATATTTATTTGGAGGACCATAACCATAATGTGAGATAAATAAAAATATTTAGTTGATGTATAGTTAGTTCCATGTGAAAATTGTCTTTCTTCTTGTTGTCAAGTTTCATAAGTGGATTATTGAATATTTTCAATCATTTATTAGGTGTAGTCATAGATTCATTCAATTTTATAATATGGATTTAAACTTGAATAAAATTACTATTGATTATATCTTTTATGTTATGTTTTAATTAACAAAATATATTTTTAGAATGCCTTAAATCTCTATGGTAGTTGTAGTATTGGATCATATCTTATTCTATATTCAAATTTCTTGAGATGTACTTAACTCATGTTGTTAAGGTAAATATATTATTTTGAAATAAATAAAAATTATAATTACTTTTTGAAGATATCAAAGTTACTATTCATATTTCCTATGCTCTCTTTAAGGTGGAATAACTATCTTTTTATGTGGTTGTGAAATTGTTTTTATAGTTTTGGTCTCCCTCTTGGCTTAAAAAGTTGGAACATCACTAGCCTTAAATTTTAATTTTTAAATAAATTTATATTTTGAATTTTATAGAGGAATACGAATTATACCCATATTTTATCATGTTATCCTATAAAAACTTTATCTTAATAAATTTTAACCATGTGGAAAATATCATCTAAATATAGTTCCAAACATGACTTTGTCTTTGATTGTTTGAGTAAAACTATCATATAAAATTCTTTGAAACTCACTATCACATACTTAATGATAATTCTTTTAAAGTGTAGTCTTGAAGCAGCGTACATTATCCCTAACATTTTCACTGCCTCTTTTTTTAGTATGTTGATAAAATGTGACTTTTTGGCTAATGTTCATACAAAATGAGATGATAATATGTTCGCCAAATTATTAATTTTATGCATAGAGCTTATAGGTAAGGTGTATAACTAATCCAATGAATAGTCCTTAAGATTTATAATAAATATTTTTGTCATTAATTGATCATCATGAGTAAAACAAAAGCATGAAGAATATAAATATTAAATGTGATATGAAGAATCATCTATATCATTGTATAATTCAAAATTAGGTACTATAAAACTAGTAGGAAAAGGGTGGGTGAGGATTTATTGAACCAATGGATTTTGAACTATTTATTAATAAGTGATCACATGATTAGGTTTTTTATATCCTTAGGAAGGTTACTTCATTTTAAGCTTGGATACATTTAAAAAAATGTTTAAAGTAAGCATCTACATATATGATTATAATTTATAGGAATAGATGAGTTAATATATTATTAACTAATAGCAACACCAAAATATAAATAATTAAGAGATATCCAAGATATAAATTAGTGTTATAAGTTAAAAAATATGCATTACATTGTGTATGAATTAGTATGTTAACCCGAGGAGGAGTAATACTAGGTGGAGGTATAGAGATATGAATGGGAAAAATAAGAACACTAAAATCACCACTTGATGTATAATTAGAGACTTCAATAGGAAATTATAAACTTTAAAAGGGTGTTTGTTAATATTTTTAGGTGTAAATTATTTAGCCAAGTATTTATTTTGCATTTCCTTTAGCTTAAACAACATGGTTTCTAAATATTTGGGATGATTTTGAATTAAGCCTCTAAAATAATAAATTCTATAAAAGTATTTTAGATAAAAATAATCATAATAATTAACATCACCATAAGTATTATCCTCATAATCATATTCATCATAATTTTATTTATCATTCATATTTGTATCCTTTTACATTTTACTTATAAAAAATAGTAAAAGAATCATGAATTGTGCTACAATTTTTCATTATTATTTCAACTAAGCATGAGTTCCAAGAAAAGGAATATAAATTAAATAAAAATTAACACCATAAAATCTATCACTTGACCTAGTATAGATTTTATGTATATCCTTATTAATTTCAATAATATGTAAACATGATAATTATGAAAGAAGGCTAGTGATAAATCAATAAGTAAATAAAATAGATCTAAAATTAAAATAAATAGGTGGAAAATAAGAAACCAAACCCTAAAGGGATGAAAAACTAGGAAAACCTTAGATTGACTATGTTTTAATAGTAGAGGGATTAACTATTTTATTTTAACAAATAGTGAACATAATGGGTCAACACAAATATGTAAAATGGTAAAATTGGCACATGAGAGGGATATATGGAAATATACTAAATTATAGTAATAAAAAACCCTAATGTGATAAAATATAGACCAAAAATAAAATGAAATAATTTAATAAGTAAAAATAATGAAAAGAGAGAAAAAGAAGAAAATAAGGCTAAAACAAACACACCAAGGCATTAAAATTGAAAATATAGAGATAAAAACGGAGTCTAAAACTAATATAGAATATGCTATTAAAACCTGACTATGATTTTAAACTAGGTAAAAATTATAAGAGGGTTGATTCTATTAATTAATGTTGGTCTTTATTGTAGATTATGTCCATTATTGTGTATTAGACTATTTAACTTTCATGGTTGTTGTGGAAACTGAGACTAATCTAGATTATAAATTTAATTCATTAAATTTATAATAATAATGGATTTATGTGATTATCCTTTGATTTTTACCTAATCCTTCATAAATGTATGTATAAAATATTGTGTATAAGTTAGTTTATTTGAGAATTATCTTAAGGAGTTACAGTTGAATATCTAACATGTTTGAAATAAAGACTCCATGTAATCCTAGTGATTGTGAGTGAATCCCAACCCAATGAAATAAATTAATTCATTTCCTCTCCATAGATAATAAAATTTAACTATATGCTTTGATATAACCCTTTTTTTGTATAAGATAAGATGGCACATGTTTTAAAATGATGGTAATACATTGAAGATTCAATGTGTATAATCCTTGACTAAATGTATAGAACTACTGATAAAGCTTGATGATTATGTGTTAGAAAATTTTATTGTAAGATATATAAAATGAATGTGTTCATATAAAATAATTAAGTATTTTTTTAATATAAATATAGAGCTCCCTATGAATGTTAGAACATAGGTCAAATCTAGAGAATAGTGATAAGAAAAATTAGAGGCATAGGGAATAAGCCAAGTAATAATAAAAACACAAAAATATGAGGGTCAGAATTGAAATAAGAAAAATTTTAACTATCAAAAAATTAATGGATTATTTAATTTAAACTAAGTAGAAAAGGGACTCAAAACATTGACTAGGTTGATTAGGGATGGATAACAAAAATATCGATGTTGAAATTTGGTAAAAATAAAAATTCAAATAAGTGCATTAAGTATGATGAATAATTACAAATATGTTATAGAAAGTTATTGTGTCCCACAACTAGTTATCTATAGATAAACATGTTAAAATAAAATGGGATACAAAGATAAAGGATTAGGAATATATGAATAAGGTATTTAAGGACCAATTATCATAATTAATTAAATTTTTACACTAGGCCTTGGTATAGTAAGGAGATCCAAGCTAAGTATGTACCCTTCCACATGGATCATGATACTTTTAACACGTATAATGATTATTATGATAAAATTACCAAACCTTTACATAATTACATATCCAAGTATAGTATATCATATAAAAATTAAGAAAAAACTCTTTCATATTTATATATATAATATCTACAATAAATTTATGAGGATGCTTTACCTAATATTCTTACACTTGAAAATTATGCAAACAATGAATTTATATAAGAATATGTGGTATCTTATTTGGATACCATATTTACATAATAGTTATAAAATACCATATAAAATAATTTTCCATGGAAAATTATGTTATTTTAATCCTTATCATATTGATGATGGATTTCAATTTGATGGTATAAATTTCTTACCTACTACTCCATATATTGAGCATTGATCCACATGACTGAAGGAATAAATAACTAAATTTAATTATGGTAATAAATAATATTATAAATTTATTTATAATATATAAATAATATTTTATGAATTTATTAAATTATTTTCTTGGTCTTATTTTTGTAATCTCAATATCAATCCTTTCATCATAGTTCATAATCTATGTGTCCATACTGATGCAAAACTAGTTAAGATAAAAATTAAAAAGATGCATCATAAGGTTTAATTTTTTTCAATAAAAATTAAAAGATTATTAATTAATTATTTATATTAGATATTTATTATTTATCTTGGATTTATAATATTGACCTGTTTACGAAACCTAACAGATGCATTAGGGTATGTTTAGACTTTAGAGACATGAAGAAATATTGTCGCAAAGATGAATTTAGATTTCCAAATATTGATATTATAGTTTATTCTACCAATATATATGACATGTTATATTTTATGAATGGATTAATTTGTTAAAATAAAAATAATAAATTTTTTATTGATCAATATAAGATAAATTTCATTACTCCCTATAGTAAAGTTTACTATGTTATCATGTCTTTTAGTATCAAAAATATTGATTCCACTTATGAAATGGATATGACACATATTTCATGATTAAATTCATAATATGATATAACAATAAATTAATTAGACCTTATTAAAATCAAATAAACATGAAGACCACATTTAAGGACTCCTAAATGTTTTTGAAAGATTAACAAAATATGATGTTTGGTTATATGCTAACAAATATGCATTTTTTGTTACATCTAGAAAATTATCAAGATTTTTAATTTCCAAATGAAAAATTGGATTTTATCCTAATAAATTATATTAAAAATTTGTTAAGCCTCAAACTATGGAACTGAAAAAATTAAAAAAATTATAATAAAAAATGTAATTCATTTGATGGTTTATATATTAGTAGCAATAAGATAAACAATAAATTTTAAAAATCATACAAATTAACTTTTGTATCCTAAAATTAGGAGTTATAAAAAATTAATAATTTATCAAATTACAAAGTATAATGCTATAAAATAATCCAAATAAAGCTGAAAAATATAAATTTTAGTATAATTTTAAAGCAAGACCCATAAGCATAAACTTTAAAAAAAAATCCTTATAAAATCAGATATATAGTTCTAAAACCTAAATCTTCCACAACAAAGTTTGTCTTCTATAACCACAACCCAAAATGTTATACAACCACTACCTAGTAAGTTTTGTATTCAATTCATAAAACATTTTTTAACCAGAACCAAAAAATTTACATGACCACTATAATTTTTCTTGTGTAGATTTAAAATATTTTCATCCAAATATTCATAAAACTAGTCTTATAGATCTTATATATATATATATATATATATATATATATATATATATATATATATATATATATATATATATATATATATATCTGTGTGTGTGTGTGTGTGTGTGTGTGTGTGTGTGTGTGTGTGTGTGTGTGTGTGTGTATCTTGAAACATAATCTATCTTTTACAACCATAGCCTAAAATTTTCCATAACTACCATAAACATTATTCCAAATCCAATTCATATAATATTATTTAACCATAACTCAAATTATTTCAAAATCACATTCCAAAAACTTTTATACGCCTTATCAAGAGTCATCTATAAATTCAAATGATCTATAACCAAAATATTATAAAACTAATATTATATTTAAATCTAAGTCCACCTCAATATGCAAAAATATATTCCCCCATAAACATTTCATTTCTAAATTTTTCAAGAAATATCCTTTCTAATGTCCTTAATGTCATACAATTTGAAGGTACCAATACAAGTTAAAAAAATCATTTATCTACATGTGTATGAACTCATATCAAAGGGGCATATCTTAATTAGGCCAATCTATAATTATTCTAAAAAGAGGGGACTTAATTATTTTTATGAGCCTTCGATAGGATTCCATAATCATTCATGATTTTTTTGAATCCACCCCATCTCAAAACTTCATTATACCTACTTTGACACTATGCACACAGTCTCCATTGATGGCAATAGGGATAGACTAGAACCCATTTCTTGTAAGGAGGTCCATGAATTAAAAAAAGTATGGAAGAAGCTAAAAAATGGTGGACTCATTGAATTCATAGAACGAGTCATAAAACATAATGTTGAGATTACTCACGACTTCATGGTGGCCTAGAAAAATTTAAAAGTGACCATCTATTGCATCACTATCAATGTTTTGAAGGAGTTCATTGGTGAAGCAAATGGAATGTCATGTGTAGGAACCAAGGCTTTCAAAGATCAAATGAAAAAGAAAGAGTCACTAAAATGTTCTTTTAGGATGAATGACTTTGTGTAGATGGACAGAAAAGGATTTCCATAGGTTGATCTCCCATGCTATTGGCTTAACATTTGCCTTTAGATCAAGCATTACATGATTCTTAAAGTTAAATATACTCTTATATTTTCCCACCATTTTTTGCTACTTAATCATTTTATTGGATATAAAATTAGTCTACCCTATTTTCTAATAAACTCTCTTATGAGTACCATCTTACTACACCAAGTGAATAACACCAATCACATCCTTCACAAGGCTTGATTATCCTTTGAATCAAACATCGATAAGCATTTTATGATTGGGAGGGTCCCCCCAGGTGTTCTTTCTCTAGGGAGGACTCATAAGAGGACTTCTTAGTGGAGGATCCCACTGAGGGATCCCACCAGCCCTCTGATCGCACCCCCAAGGATAGCTTATCAAAGTCCCTCTTGATGACCTCCCTCTAAATTTATTTATCCCTAAACCAAAATCTATCTCTCTTTAACCCCAATGAAGATAACCTAAGAAAGGAAAGCCATTGTGAATGATGAGTTGGAAATGAACAAACTATAGCTAGAAAACTTTAATTCTAAGGTTCAATAACTAGGGTTGGGTCTGGCCAAACTCATTGAGGACTAGAAATTTTTACACATAAGATGAAACCATAGTTTATAATTTTATCCATTCTACCCATCCCACTCAGTCCCATGCCTTTCAATCACCAAAGGTTTTAAAATCCATCCTTAGGGATCCCCTAAGGGGTCCCCCCTAAATAATACCCCATACAATTTAAAGGAAAAAAGTTCCCCCAAATGATCTTCCCTGATGAAGTTATTGAAGGGCCCATGAACTTCACTTGGGCAAAAGTTCCTAAGGAAAAATAGATCATTCCAATTAAGGACACTAAAGATGTAGAAGACCATCAGGAGGGACATTCTTCCTAATTCTATTCTAGTTTCCTATTTTTTGTTCATGTTCTAATACTATAATTTTTTTTTTTTTTACTCCTTGGCCTTGTTTATGGCATGTTAAAACTCTTTTACTTCATGTTGGTGGTTCTAGGTCCCTGTAAAACCCATTTTTTACCTCATCAAGTAAAAAAATAAAAAATATGAAAGATATCAAACCCTCACATGGACTTGATATTTTAGAAATTATTGTTGATAAATCTTGAATAAGTTAAAATCAATAAAATATGAAAGTAAACATGATTTGAAACAAGAAAATCCAAGGTTTAAATAATTAAATTAGATCTGTTATATTTACCACAAATAAATAATAGCATAAATATTATTTCCTTTCATAAACAAATTATATCTTCTACTTCAACTACTAATAATATTTCATAGTTTCAAAATAAAATTTAAAAATAATTTTTATATAGCCCCTACATATATCTAGGGCTACCTCTACCAAAATATTTTTCTTTTAATACCCAATAATTCTTTATGATCCATTACAAATAAAATGTTTGTAGTCATTAGATTATTCCTTGACATCATTTCATGAAATCCCAAAAAACCTTCAACTTCCCAAAGGAGCATGATTTAAATCCTCACATAAAATACCAATAGAAAATACTTTCTTCAAGTATAAATTTTTTTATAGCCATAAAACCAAACTATCTTTTAAAACTAAAAATTAATTTATCTGTAGTAGAGGCTAGAATTATCTCAATATAAAATTATAACTAACTTAATACATATTAAAAAATCCCCAAATAATAAGGTTAATTGGTATTATAAAATCTATAAAAAATTAAAAGGCCAAATATTTTGCATTTACTACCCAAAACTTATATAACCCTTAGCCTCAAATTTATGCCATAATAGTAAATATCATCCCTATACATTTATCTCATCTCAAAACCCCTAAAAAGGGTTGAAACAAATATCCAAACATCAAATCAAAAGAAATCCAATAAAATACCAAATTTTACAACTTAAGAAAAAGGTAAAATGTAATTTATATTTATGAAAAATGAATAATATGATCCTAAAAACATTCTGGATTAGCTAAAAGGATCATTTTACACCCAAAGAGTCATTTTTATCCTTATGAATCCCCCAAATTTTAACAAAACTTGATCTACCATGATTTCATTTATATTTAAATTAATATTTACATCCACAACCTCTTCCCATAGTAAATCAACATTTTAAAAATAGTAATAAAATAAATATACAAAATGGTTTAGAAATAAAAACCTCATTCATAGCAGATCCAAAACTCACTTAGGCATCCTAGCTTGTGGTAGTGTCAGGTGTGAATCCCAAACAAGGCCATACAAATAAAAAACAAATAGTAGTACATTTTTTTAACATTTGAAATAAAAAACATGGTTACTCAAGCTCAATATTAGATTTAAAGGAACATGGAAAGAACCAAGTAATTTAAATATAATAATTATATTAAGGAAGCACATAATAAATCCAATCATAAGAGGAAATCTCAAAGCTAGAGAAGATCTAATAGATATAACATCATAAGACCAAAAATAAAACAAAGATAAATCATTCCTTGCATGGTATGATAATCAAGGGTTTGATATCTCAAAACAAAACAACTATATTATCAACCTTATGAAAAGATATAAATTGAATCTGGCCTCCATCTTCTAACCAAGACTTTTTTCATCCCAACAAAGACAAACTAATATCATTTTCAACACCACCCCTATGTATTTTTATTAACTATATATACTATAGTTTATCTAAAAAAGCATTAAATTCCTCAAAAAATAATCCCTATTTAGTATATAGTCTCTTTCCATAGAAAATCAACATCTCTCAAATTTATAACAAAGGGAAAACCTATAACATCCCAAACCCTCATAGGGGCCTATAGCAATGGAAATAATTTCTAAGAAAAATAAGACATGAGAAACAAAAATTGAGGTATCCAAACAACTATAGGGTTTGATATTTATAATAGAAAACACCATATTATATATCAATTAACCCCTAGTAGAACGAAAGGAATAAAAATACCTCTATGTATGCCCAGATTCATAGCCACCCAAATAACATTTAAATAGGCATAAACAAACCAACAACCAAAAGTCATTTTTCATCCACTTTCACATTTATATAAAAATGAATCATCACCACACCCATAAATATATTATTTGACTCCATATATAACATTAAATCCACATTTTAAATTAGAGTTAATATTCAATAACACCTTCCACAACCCAAAATAATCAAACATCTCTCTTTAAATTTCTCAAAAATATGGAAAGTGATTATGAAAATATGCCGAATGAAATGAAATGGCCATTTTCCTTCCCACTGACCACTTTTACCCCTACAATTTTTCTAAAATCTTCATGGAATATGATAAAAAATAATTTCATTTGGATTCATAACCACCTCTCTATCCACAGTGTCTTTATGTAGTAAGACAATATTTATATTATATGGGAGAGCACTAACATGGGTAAAAAAAGAATATTTTAAGAGAAAATGTGTTTTAAATAAATTTAAAAAAATAAGTAAAAACATGACCCTCCAAATAGATCTAAATTTTTAGTTTAGTGGTAGGATATAGAAACTTTGACAAGCCATATCCATAGATTACATGATTAAGCAAGACCCAAAAGCATAAGGGCAGAAATAAAATGAGGATAAAGTGAAAATAAGTTAAAATTTTAAAAGAGTGAGTGATGCTATAAAACCTCAAAAAAATAGATCTATGACTCCCATGAATAGACTACAAAGTTAATTCATAATCAATTGATGTGGGTATTGCAACCTATCCAATCACATCATATTTTATCTTTACTTATATGTTTTTTCACCCATAAATATTAATTTTAAAAAAATATACTACATCTCAAAGTGTACTATATTTCTATACAAAATGTACTAAATTTTAATGAGACAAACGATTCCAAAAGGCCTTCGATGCAATCCAATAATATATAGTGAATCCACCAATTATAATTAGCTTATCCATAATATACCATATTTACTATACTTATATACTATAGATCGCATATTTAGTAACCTATTAATGTAATATGATAATTACAATAGATAAATAAAAAATTATTACATTAGTTACACAATGGTTGATTATGAAAATATGTATATATCAATGGAAAATTCATGCTTAACTATTATGTTTACCACATAGAAAATTATAATTACATGCTTAGTATTCAAACACATATTATTTCCAATATTTATCCTTTGAGATACATCTAACTCTAATAATTATTTATCTATATGCATCTCTTAGTGGCTCATATTACTTGTGGATTTTGATCTTAAATTTTTATAAAAAAATAATTTAAATGGAAATTCACCTAAGATTAGCTTTCTATTATTCCATTATTAGACCCAATCTTATGAATAATTATTTTTTAGATGAGTTTTTTATGTTTACTAATGTGAACAATACATAAAACATGTAATTTTTTAGGTCTAAATACACTTCTAGTACTGAGTTTGACATTCTATTAGTGACATCTCAAGGTCACTCTATGACATTATCATATAATTTAATATTTTCATGCACCAATAAAATATAAAAATATGAATCTTTGATTTTATTTTTGCATGTTGTGTGAGATCTAAAAATAAAATATATATAAGTTCATAGCGATTATCACTATGTCATCAATCAAATGATGAATACTTATCAAATAAAATAAGATAATCTAATTCTATAGTCAGATCTAGTTTATAGTTTGATTACCCACTTTAATGAATTTGATATTAGAAACATTCCAAGAATAAATAATTATCATACTAATGTTATGGCTAGTTTTTCACCCCTTGTTATTAATATAACTATTACCAAGTTATATTCACTATTAAGAGGCTTAAATAGTAAACCATTTCACTACCAGCTCTATATAAATTAGATGTGTTTATGATTTAAATAATTCAAAGTGATATAATAATATATATAAATTCTTATTTGATGAGACTAATCCTTTGATTTTTTTTATAAATGAAAAATGAAACTGATAATTTATTCTATTCAATATGTTACTATTTTTTACAATAGTTTCAAGATATCCTTTGGAGACACTCACTTAGATGTATTTGGAATGAATAAAAAATTTAATTCCAAGAGATTTAAGATATGTAATGTGGTTAATAATTCAGTGTAAAATCAACGTCATATAAATCATTAAGAATGGTTATTATTTTCCTTTCATGGAACATGATTTTTAAGAATATGTAAAAGTTTTCAAACAATGTCAATGAGATAGTAATTTAACTCATACACCATCTCAAGAGATATAACTTATTTTATATAATTTTTGAATTTTCTTTAAAGGTTTCAATCTGATGGGAAAAATTAATCCTCCATCACTAAAATGTTATGAAATTTTCATTACAACTACTAACTATTCTACCAATGGGTTGATTATAATCCTTTTTAATCTACTACAAGTGAATGCATTTTTACATTTATGTTGATTCATATCATATATCCATTCAGAATTCTATCTTCTATTATTACTAATAATGGTTCACATTTATATTATAATATGGGAAAAACATTATGTTCTAAATATTAAAATTTTGCCACATTTTCTACATCTTATTACCCTTAAGGAAATGGCCAATCCAAAGCTATAAATAATAAAATAAAAAATATACTGAGTAAAATTATTGAAAAACATGCTAAACATTAACATAAATAGATTATATATATAACAAACATATCATACAATTTTTAGGGTAGTGGCGAGGGAAACCACTTAATCTCATGTCGATGGTGTGGAGTTAGTTATCCATCTAAATTTGAGATTCCTTCTACCTACCCCTTAAAATCATTATCAATGAAAATGAATATATATAAAAAATTAGACTAATTTTAAATGTTATAAATTAGGTAAACCCACCTTTAACTGATGTGGAAACTAGTTTGAGGTACATCAAGAGGCCCAAGTGTCTGAGAGGACTTCAACCCAGTCAAAAGGAACCTAAAAAGAGTAACGAGTAGAATTAAAAATGAAGATAATAAAATGAACCAAAAATTTTGTCAAATATAGATGAAAATAATGACATCACTTGGAAATGTTAGATGAAGTAGATATAAATTATATTAATAACTTTCAATTTTATCTAATTTACCTAAATAAATATTATAACAAGATAAATTCAAGATAATTTCATATTATCAACATAGTAATAAAATAAAACAAAAAGAATAATAATTTAAATACATAAAATAACATAAAAATCAAACAAAATTGGCTATGTCTATTTGTTATTAAAATTAAACTTAGTATGTGATCCCATCACCTAGATAAATTACAAGAAAAAATAATTGAATAATCAAATAAACATAATGTTCTTATATTTATTATAAACTTGAGTTTTTCCTTGTTCATGAACCACCGTTGGGAATATCTTTCCCACATACTCTTTGTGAGTTACACCAATCATATATTATGCTATCAAGAATGAAAAACTCTTACATGAGTTGTATACATTCAATGCCTAAGAAAACTTATCCTAAGCATGGGACCATGTTATTATCATATGCATATATCACTTACTATTATTTGGGGCATCATACCCATGTGAACTCTAATGATTTTATCTTTATATTATGTATCGGGGAATTATACCTATACATACTCCAGAAGATTCATTTATCTTATCTTAATTTTATGGAGATTACTCCATCCATGTTTATAATTATCTATAGTGTTTGATAAATCATGTCACATGGTATTTATTGCATTTGTTACATCTAAGGATACATCACATCCATATTTTCCATACTACTAGTAGTGTGTAATTTATTACTATATTTATATCTCTTAGGGTTATAATGCTACATCAAGGGATATATTTTATCCATGTATTTATCAATATAATGACCAATACATTTCCATTTAGGGAATCATACCCATTCTATCCTAATGAGCTTCATGTATGCATGTGCATGCACGTGTGCACGCCATACACACACATAATTATGTACGCATGTGTACCTGACCATGTTAAGACACTCATCATAAATATTTAATTTTTAATTATTTTTTATTTATTAAATTATAAAAATATTTATGCTTTTTAAATCATCCCTTGAGCTAATTTTAATAATCTAACATACATGGGAAGTTGTAGTTGGATAAAGTAGAACTAATATAAATAGCATGCATAGGCCAATATAAAGTCATCTATGAATTATATTATATTTATATTAATCAAATTAGGTTTCCCTATAAAATGTTATAGAGATATTATAATTCAATTGTGATCCCTTTTTAGTGTAATATAATCGTATTAGATTTGATTTTAATTATTATATTTCTATGTATTTTTTATATTGTTCTAATTATTTTCAATAATGTTCATATCATATTATATCAAAGCTCTTTATAGGACCAATTTTTGAAATAATTCAATGGTTTATGATCTCTATGACTATCCATTGTATTCTCTAAGCTTGACCAAATCAATATCTTAGTGAACATAAAGTGGTAATATAAGTGGAAACTCTAATAATTTCCCCCATATCTACCCAATTTTAAAAAAATAGTTTAAATTACTTTTTTCATATAAAAAATTGTCTTAAATCTTGTATAAATATATTATTATTTTTAAATATCCATACAAAAAAATTTACAAATTATAAAAATGAATAATACAAAATAAAATTTGGAAATTTGGAAAACCAAACTGAAGGGTTAAATGATGATTATTTCAAGAGTTGTTTCATCAAGAGGCTCAAATGTAAAATTCATGTTGAGCTCAAGATGATAAAAATTAAAACATGATGAAGATTTATGGTTGTCCAAGATTAAAAAATATAAGATCACACCATAACATTTAATTTAATTTTTTTTCCTTCCTAACCATATATATCATAATGACATGTAACAACCCATCTTATAGATGTGAACCCCATTAAATGCCTGATAGAGGTTGGAACACACAATCATCATGAAAAATGTTTATTTTATAATTATATTTAAAATATCACTAAGATCTAAAAATTCATTAAATATAAGTTTTATTATTTTGGACTTTGAGTCATTTATAGATACCAAGGAATGAGAGAATGTTTAATATTCCAATGATAAAGACCAAAAAATTAAATAATTAGTATTACATAATTTCACAATATTTATTTATACATTACATGGTATGGGTAACCACTCGTAAAATTATGAGAATAAAGGTAAACATTAAGAAACAACCCCTCATTATTATAATTGACTTCAATATCACACATAATTTCATTAATTTTTTACTTGATAAACAAGGTGAATAGAGGAACATTGCATTTTAAAGTAAAATGTCACAATGTTCATATTTTTATGGGGTGATTTAATCTCAAATTAGACATTTTTTCTCCATTGAGAATATACTATGTGGTAATTGGAGCTCAATTTTAGTGCACTCTTGAACCTATTTTTTGTAACTTTCTATAACTATATATGTAGATCTGAGATAATTACTAGTAATACACACTGAAGGGACTCCTATGAGGATAAACCAATGTTATCTTTTTACACCATATGGATATGGTATTCAATAAAGGATCACATGATATGACCACTCAAAAATTCATTTTTTAACTCATTACATCTCATGATTCCATATAACCTACTAAATTGAAAAATGTTTGAGTCAAACATGAAAAGGTATATTAGGAATGAAAATTATTTTCACCACATTTAGTGGAGAACCATCAAATTCAAATCCTTTTGGGTAGTATACCTCATTAATTTTATTTGTATAACTACCCTTTTACATATATGGTATATAATGAAAAGTTCATTTGAGAGCCACTCTAAGTTAGAGTAATTCATCCTAGCACAAAATCCCTTCTCTTCTATGGTTCTGTTAATCTATAAAAAAATTTATATCTTAGTGAATTTGCATAAATTTAAAGGAACTAAAAAAATTATTAAGGAAAATTTTCATACCTTAATAATTAATGAACTCCTTGATGAGGTTCATGGTACCATACACTTATCTAAACTATATTTATGACATTTATATCACTAAATATGCATTTGGGATATATATATCCACAAAAATACTTTCATCATGCATTATTGAAACTATGAATTCATATTCATGTCTTTTGAGATTACCAATAACCCATCCATGTTCCAAGGCTTGATGAATAAAATATTTTCCATTTTTTATGTAAATTTATTTTGATCTTCTTTGATGATAATTTCATTTACAACAAAAATTAGGAAGAAAATCTACATCACCTTGAAACTAGTATATAAATAATCTTAGATCATTAATTATGTATAAATTTGTTGGAATTCCATTTTGGTCAACATAAGGTTGATTTCCTAGGCCACATTATCTCAATAACTAGAGTTCAAGTTGACCTTATGAATATTAAATCCATGAAAAAATAACCTAAACCAAAAACATTCTAAAAAATTTGTGGATTTCTTGGCCTCAGTAGTTAATACCATTATTTTTCAATGATTACAAAAGCATTTATTCCCCATTGACATCCATGCCAAAAATAGACTAGTTATTATTTTTAACATTTTTTAATAATATATTTTTATATTGAAACAAGCTATGTGTGGTACACCTATTTTTACAATGTTAAATTTATCAAATACCTTCATCATTTAAAGTAATTATTTTTGGAAATGGACTTGGTTCCATCCTCATGAAATACATATAAACCATCTCATTTACAAGGAAATACATCATTGGGAAAAATCTAGTGCATTCCACATATGAAAATACAAATCTTATTATACTCTATGTGGTAAACTACTGACATCGATACTTGGTAATTTCACATTTTTACATCAAAATATATCATTACAACCTCAAATAGTTAATTTAAAAAATGGCACCCTCCCTAGATTAACTTAAATGTATCACCAACTAATTTTTTATGATTATGAAATATCTTATAAAAATTCAAGGAAAATGTAATCACCAATGCACTATCTCACTAATATGAGGAATGTGCAAAGCTATGTGAATTATTGGTATTCATTCCCAATGCATGCATGATATACATCAAGAGTGGAACTATGATATTCACACATAAAAACTCATATAATAGTTTCCATCAAACCTACATCCAAACCCAAATACACTTGGGATGACCAAACTTTTAGATAGAAAAGTTGTGTTGTCTTGATTTATAGATCCAATATTTGACATAAAATTGTACATTAATTTCATGCATCATCCTCAGTGGGTCATTAAATTTTTCTAAAAATTTATAATTGGATTCTTTTAAAATTATTTTTCCAAGGAATTAATCAAGGTAATAGTAATAATTTTAAAGAGTGTGAGACATGTCAGTGGCACAAAGGTGAAATAGTGGCAACACTAGGCTTGCTCTAACCATTACCCATTTTTCAAAACCTTTTAAAATATATATGAATGGATTTTATAAAATTATTAATAAAATTTGGTATTTAATTGTTCATGTTGGTGTTGTTGGATCACCTCTCCAAATACTTTCATTTTAATTCATTGGCCCATCCTTACATTACTTATACCATCACCCAAATATTTATAAAAAAAATTATAAATTCATGGTTTCCCTTCCTCAATTTTATTTTATTAGGACAAATTTGCACTACTATTTTTTAGAAATAAATATTCAATCGCATGAAAAATGAATATAGTTATCACCCATATCCAAATGGCCAAACCAAAATTGTAAAAAAAATCATTAAAGAATATGTTTTTCTTCAACTTTGTTCAACAACATGATTAGGCCAAGTGTTTGACACTTTTTGAATGGTTTAGAAACACCAATTATCACACAACCACCAATATTTATCCTTAATAAGTATTCTATGATCAAAATCCACCATCTCTCCTCTCATACCTCATAAGTAGTTATCATGTAAAGGCAATGGCTACTACCCTTAGTGAAAGATATAATTTTTGTTCACCTATCAATGATAATATAAAATTGGCTTAGAGTCACATCAATCAGTATCCTAGTTAGTACCATTAAAAGTGTAATTTATAATTGAAGGATATGTTTTTCCTAAGACTATAACCTTATAATAAATCCTCTATGAAATTAAAGGGTTTCTAAAAACATTATCCCTATTTAAGTTGGCCTTATAAATTTATTAATAAAATTGGTCAAGTCACATCCAATCTATTATGAATTCCACCTTATTCATGTGTCCATAAATTTTCATGTTTGCTATTTGAATAAATTACTATGCCATAATGTCACAAATCATACCATACTTCCTGAACATGATATATAAGGATCTCACATTCTTGTACTTGGAGCTATCTTAGATTGGTGTTCTTGTCAACATTGCATTAAATCCATCATTAAGGTTTGTGTAAAATGTTCATGGGATATAACTATAATATGTAACTTGGGAACCTATTCAATAAAATTATCAATAATTTTCTCATCTTCCACTTTAATGGAATTTTTTTTAATGGGGAAGGAATGTTAGGACCACTTCATCCTAATTATTTTATTTATAATTTTTGTTATTAATAAAAGTTAAAGACTCATATTTTTTTAAGTAATCCCTTGACATAATAGTAATAATCTTACATACATGGGAATTATTAGTTAGATAGAGTAAAATTATTATAAATAAATATCATAAGCTAGTGTAAATTCATTTATGAATTCTATTTTACTGAGCTTTATTAAAGAAGTTTTTTCACTCAAATAGGAAAAAGAAATTTTAATGTAAGTTTACTCCCTTTTTAATACAATATAATCATGTTATGTTTCATTTTAAATATATTTTCTATGTATTTTAAATATTTTTCTAATACTATAAATTAAATTTGATATAAAGGCATCAAATCCATGTGAATTCACTAATTTTATCTATATAGTACCATTATGGACATCATACTCATGTAAGATACATTAATTCTATCTATATATCACCACTCAAGGCATTGTACCTACATTTATATATAATGTTTTCACTTATACCCTTTTATTGGGATCATGATACACCCATGTATTAATTTGTATTAATTCCTATATTGATACATCACATTAACATCATTACACATAGTCACATTAGGATACTACATATATACATTGGATAATTTTATTTCCATACATTACCACATTGGGTCATATCTTCCACACCTCACAATGCTATGGTGGGGCATGTTACTTGTCATCCTAGCTTATATATCCACCCACCTATGGGTCATCTATTCATATGGATCTTTACATGATGATATCTCTCTATATATACATACATGTGTTACAAATGTAATTTTAATATAAATTATTAAAACA
>JARHVA010000985.1:1042500-1207500 GCA_037957365.1 Torreya grandis | reverse complement strand
ATAAATAAAAAAAAACATAAGATGTGTGATAATTTAAATCACTATCCTAAAGGGATATGCGATGGTTGTTTTCTCAAATATATAATGTAATCTTTTGAAAATCACATGAAATAATATGTCATGGTGAAACCATAGGTGCTTGGATATGATATGTTACAAGAGTTTTAAATAAAATATTGGGATATGGATGAGTAGGTAATGTATGTCTAAAAGTTGAAAATTTAAGATTCCTAAGTCTATGAAGTGATATCATAGATACAAATTTAGTGAGAGCCATAATGATAGGTGATGAAATTAAAGTAAAACCACCCAATTTTGAATGATTCACTCTTTAAAAATAAATTTATATCATCACGCACATGGTCTTTAAGGTTATATAAGTATCTTAATTTTTTTATATGAATTATATGTATTTCATCATTATGGAATTTTTTTAGAAAATGATGTAGTGTATAAGGTAAAGTACTCATTTTATTGAGTTTTGGGAATCCAAGAAATACATTATATGCACCAATATACATAAATATGGAGCTAATCTATTATAAACTATTAAATTAATAAAACTAAGGGGTGTACATGTAATTTTATCATAACTCTTAAGTATGATAGTAATACTAAGTATATCTTACTAAGTCTAGCCTATATATTTTGATTATGTATATATATTTCATATGAACATTATATTTTTTATTAGTGTCATGATTTGGTAGATGATTATTAAAAAACTTTAAGTGTTGATTACAAGTTATGATAGATTCAATCAATGTATAAATATGGTCATAAATTTTAATAGTGTTCCTATTGATTAGATATTAAATATTATGAAAAAAAAAATTATCATGATTATTAGAATGTCTATAATATCTATGGTAGTCATATTATTTATTATAATCCTACTCTTTAGGCATGGGTTAATAAGTATCTATATGTGTGGGCTAGGATGGTCATTAACATTTTTATTTGTATCTCTAGACCAAGATATAAAATAATGTCATTACAATAAATCTTTCATATACTTATATGGTATATAAACTATGTTTTGGGTGATTTACATATAACTAAGTTTTATAGACACTTAATTTCAAGCGTATAGGGTTCCAAATCCTATTCATAATATATGAGGTAGATTTATAACTAGATCCCAAACTAAATCCATGATATGTTGGTGATAATAAAAATGGGTCTATCAAGGATATAATTGTAGACACTCCATTTTAATCACTTCCATTTCAAATTATTAAAATGGAATAACTTCATGTAAATTTACATAAACTAGTCCAATATCATCTATTATTCCTAATTCCTCTATGCATCTAAGGTACAAGTTAAAATTCACCTTGGCACATCTTTAAATGGATAAATTCATCATAGTGGTCATTAAATTTCCACTCTAGTCATATTTATCATCACCAATAGTCATTTCCATCTCTATGGTCAATTAACCAAATCATTTTATTGTAATAAAATTAAAAAAATCATATTAATATATTATTTTGATTAAATTAATCCTTTTGATTGTTTAATTCATATTTCATATAATTATAAATTCCATGGAATTATAATTGATAATTTATTTTAATTTCTCCCATTTTCACATCATGAGGGGCACTCTCCAAGGTGCATTGTCCACCCTCCATCTTGTAAAAAATATGGAGGTCCCTCTTTCCACCTTGTAAGATATTTTGAGAAGGATTATCCATCTTCCATCTTGGAAATAAGATGGATTTCTCTCATTTCAACCTTAAAAGATATTTTAGAGGGGGTTTATCCACCATCAATCTTGTATGCAAGATGGAGGCATCATATTAATCCACCTTGGGATATTTTGTGGAGCATCCTCCACCCTTCATCTTGGATAAGATGAGGGGATCATATTGGTGATTAGTGTCATGATCCATGTGATGCCTTGGGGTTAATTATCCACCCTTAATCTTGAAGGTGACATAGAGGTATCACATTAAATCACTATTCATAAAAATAAATGGGCACCCATCTTCATATCCCACGCTCAAGATTTATAGAGAATCATTGATATTTATAAGATCCACCTTACACATTAACTCAACTTCTTATCAACTATTTCAAAGTTATCAAAGGGATATTCTATAATATTAAAAAATGACATTGCTAAAGATAATTTTATATTGCATTTTGAGCCACATTCCACTTGCATTCAATAAGGTGAAGAATAATTCACAAAAGAATTTATAATTTATTTGATTTTGTCTTCATATTTGGTTTTCTATTCATCTTTACTTTGGATCATGAGGTCTTAGGCTTAATATTTTTGTTTCACTTATTTGATTTTGATAGTTTCACTAAGGATACTATTTACCTTTTATACTCTTATGGATACATATGGCATGCACAGTAGGACCCCCACAACTCAAATTATCTTTTGATAATTTATTTCAATTTTTTTGCTAAAAATTCAACTTTTCTAGCTAAATTATGATAAGTTTTGTTGTTATTTTCCTTCTCTATGAATTATAAAAATTTCTCTATGAAAATAGTGAATTTGCCTTTTCTACTCTATGACATGTGTAGGTTTAGATTGAATCAGTGAAATGGATCTAAAAAATGGTGAAAATGCCCAATAATTGGTGAAATTGCCATAACAATGAAATTAACCCTGAAAATAATGAAATTGACCATGTAAATGGAAATATTGTTTAGCTTCTACTTGTAGGACCTACCTTTTAGAGGTCATAACTTTTGACTAAGGTGTCTATTTAACCTCTTATTTGTGTAAAAATGAAGGCATTAAAAATATGCATGCAGCCACAAAAATTGTGTTTTTTAAAAAAAATGGAGAAAATTTATAAAATAGAAAAAACACCACCATAAAATTGAAAATGACCCCATAATCAATGAAAATTCCCAAAAATTATGAAAATGCATCTATTAAAAGAAGAAAATTCCTTTGTTATTTGTTTTTGGCTCTTTTCTATGTTATGTTTAGGCATTGAAAATTGATGAAAATGGTCCTTAACATCTGTGAAAATGACCCTCATATCACTAAATTTACTCTCAGGTATTGCAAACAAATTTATTCTTGCTAATTGGTGAATTTGAATTTTATTTCGATGAAATTGATATATAATATGTTAAATTGACCCTGTTAATCAGTGAATTCACCTTTGTCTTTATTTTTTCATGTTATTTTGTTTTCTATGTCATTTTTATTAAACAATGAAATTCAACCTATGAAATGATGAATTTTTCTATTGTGTTTAGGCTGAGAGTTATTAAAACACATGAAAATTGACTTTCCTTACTTGACAAAGACCCACCATAAAAAAATACTCACATTATTTTTCTTATAGATTCAAAAAGGCTGTGGTGATACATTAAGAACAAATATTATTCATTCACATTTTATTTTAGTGTTTTATAAAGAATTCATTTTTTGATTTGGTGTAATAAAACACTTTCAATTTTGTTATTCATTTTAGGTATTTTATTAAGTAATTAATTGTGTGCTTGTGTGATCCATTCACACATATGATCTCCCCTTGGTAGGGGGACTCAAAACCATGTGGATGATCACTTGTTTTATCCCTAAATATTTGATTAGTATGCTCTTTGCTTGCCCTTATTGAGATTTTTATGAAATAGAACCACAATACCTTTCCTTTTATTTTTTAGCTTTGTGGGGTGGAGATTATTTTCTTCTTGCAATTCCTTAGGGTGAGGTGACTAGGATGCCATTAGCTAACATTTACACCAACCTCAATTATCTAGTGGGGTATCTAAATTAAGGATAGATCATTTGTAATTTTGCTAAAATGTCCCTTAGATATTGACTTTTCCAATATCACTTCATTAAAATATTATTGATGAAGTGGTCATGAAGGGACAACAACCTCCCATGAATATCTCATTAAGTTTGAATATCCAATTGATGGTTTTTTTACTCCCACATACTGTAAGGTATATTAGGACAATATAGTAATCCAAATAAAACTTTAGAATAAGAAATTTCTTCCATGAAACATCTATTGGTGTAGGGTTGCAAAGGAAACAACACTTGAATATGTCTTTCATTTATGGACCTTTTGAGATAAGGATGGGATTAAAGCACCTCTAATAAATAAATAAATTGATTAAATAATATTAAACTTTAGAATCCTCTATCAAGATGAGGATATTGAAGGAATCAATTAATGTGGAGTATTCCCATGTTCGTCACAAAATTAGGGTCATGATCTTGAATGATTGTTTTTTTAGTTGTGGTGTCAAAAAATTTCATATATTCAAACACAACCCAAATACACCTTTGAAAAGAGGACTTACTCTACCCAATTTTAGAGTAAAACATTATTCCCTACTAGATCTCATGTCAAAATATATCTAAAAACATACCTTTCTTGTCTAAAACTACACCATTATGTTTCCCATTTTCAGTCATCCCTAATTCCAATCATATTTTAATTTTCAATTTCAAATGAAATTTCTAAATTTATTTCCAATTAACTCAACTATTCATGTCCAATCTATTCAACTCTATTCAAAATTAACTACTCAAAGTCAAACTATTTTGATGTCAACTCTATTCAAGTTAGCCAGTCAATTCTCTTTTTTAAATCACATTTCCATATTTATTTCAATTCAAGTCCAAACCTAATTCACACTGACCTAAAAAAAGTCACATTTAAATCAGGTAAACATTGAATAAGGTCTATTAATTCCAAATCAAATCATTCAAATCATATCCTTATTTTTCCATTCAGTTTTCCACACCTATAAATTGGGAGTGAAAAAGTAATGACATCCATTATTTCTCTCATTTAAATATAATCTGACATCAAATTACAATTTGAGCTTAAAACAATCTAATCATATATTTTATACTTAGGGCTTATCATATTCCATCTACTCAAATATACCCTATTTGGGGACAATTCAAATTGCATTCACACATTTAATCAAGTCCACCTTATTAGGGTCTAATCTAAATCAAATCATGTCCAATAAATTATACACTATTTGGGGCCCAATCCAATCAAATCAATTATTCCTTACCTGGGGCCAATTCAATTTCAATCAAGTCGATTCTACCCTATTTGGGGCCAATTCCAATCCAATCATTCCCATTACATGTATCCTTATTTTTAGCCATCCTTATATCAATATTTTATTACCTTTTTATTTGATTCTATGGTGTTTACACCAGATCAAGATAGATCCTTTAAACAATATATGTTTGAAAATAAGGATGACCTAATTTTACAAATCTTAAAAATAGGTGATTGACTACCTATAGATTTTGATCTAACAAAACTAGATTATATTCTAAGTAGGAGTTATCACACAATTTCGTAACAACATATATCAAACATCATGTCTACTATATAACCACTTGGTCATGATCATACTAACAAAGGTAAACCTATTTTGCCACCTTTATCTAATGACTATCTAGATTTTGAGCCTCAACAACCATGTTAAGGATCAAGTTTAGGCCCATTTCTAAGCCAAGAAGTTATAGATGAACTCTTTTATATTATCCAAAACTATCCTAATTTTCATCTATTATTGATCAAAAATTATGGTCACAGTCAATCAAGGCATATAATTATGTCTTTTCATTACCACTCTAAGGGATATCATTTATTAATAATTATGCATCTCATCCTTCTCCTTTGATTTGAGATGCCAAAATTTTTAAAAATAAAAAGTCAAATTAAAAGAGAGATAAATACTTTATCTAATAGTAAAAACCATGTTTGTGGTGCCTTGGGCAAGTACCATAATGAAAATCAAGTTTTTAACATCATGTGTAAATAATTTGTTGTCTACAAGTACCTTGACGCTTGGGGGAATTATCATCTATAATTAAATTCATTTTGTTCATGTCATATTTACCATTTTACCTTATCTCAAACCATCCTTATTTTCATCCTACCTTGGTCCAATTTTCCTTCTCATCTTGATCTTAATAAGAAAGTGGAAGTTTTTTTAGCCTTATTTTGTAAAATCTAGTGGCATATCTTATTGGAGACATTTTAATTATTGGACATTTTTTTCCCATGTGACATGGTCTTTTAAGATTATTAATCCACTTATCGTCCATTATTATTCAATCTGATTAATCCAATCCTACCATTTAAAATTAATTAAGATGACTAAACTTAAATATCATTATTATTGTATTCATAAGATTAAAAAAGGATATTATTATGTAGTATAATTATTATTTTAGTCATAGTATTATTGTATTCCAACCCTACCATGGTATTTACCTTTTGTATTCACATGGATATAATAGTGATACTACATGCAAGGAACTAATAAAAATGGGAAACTTAGATCTAAGATAGATATAAATAATAAACTAACAATAAGTTATTGGTGCAATGTTCAATCATAAAGTGTCTATAAACATAAAATGATAATCACAAGCTTAAAAAACCAATATATATATATATATATATATTAATCTTATCGGTATAAGGAACACTTAATAAATTAAAAGTATATGCCTACTACTACTAATAATAAGAAATTAGAATTTTATAATAAGGAAATAAATGAAAGAGAATAGATACAGATATACTTACCTTTGGGATAAGTTTTTGGTGAATAAATATCCCCTAATATGCTTATATATAGTGGTAATTTAAAATAGATATTCTAGGAGGAAGACATCAAATGTAAATATAAAGACACATGTATCCTTAGTTGGGACTCCAAATACTAGGTGTACATCCTTAGTTCAAGTTATCCTACAAAGCTTCAAAGACCTTGAGAAATAATTTCCCTAAAGTAATAATAATTTAACCTCCAACTCCTCATTTTACCACTTAAACATAGAAATATGAGTTCAATTAGAGTATTTGAGTGTTGTGTGTTGTTTGGACTAATAATTATGACCCTATCGATATGGATCTAAACTAAAAATTAAATATAAACTCTAAGAAAAGGGTATTATCTAGGTTGATATAGTCAAATGAGATGTCAACTGACTCAGAACTATATTATCTAGGGTGATACTTTTGGGAAGACATGGAAAAAATAGAACTATATTAGATAAGATATATAATACAAGAAAATAAACTATATTAGTTTGATTGATGTGGTAAGAATGTAGGGTGGTATCAAAATTGGAAACAAAATTATAAATATACTCAAAGGATGTTAGATTGATATTAATTAAGGTATGATAAAATAGTAGACAAACATCTCTTGAAAATTACCATGAGTCAATCCCATCCCGTTCTTCGTGCACTCCTTATGAATTCCACTCAAGTATATTGATTCATCAACAAGATCCTACAAGATAAATCATCAAGTGATAAATATAAAAATATATAAGGGTTATACATATTCCCTAATGAAATTTCATAATGTGTCATAATATTATAACATGGTAGGGTGCTTTGGATAAGAGACATAGAAACATAAAAGACCATATTAATAAATGTTATAAGAAAAAAATTAAGGATGAAAGTAAATAAATAAAATAAAAATGTGTATCTTCATGTATCTCTTTTAATATAGAGATGACATTATTTGTGATGTAACTGATGGATGATTTTAATCTAGAATATTTATGGGTAGACTTGAAAAATAATAGAAAAATCAAATTTTAGAAAATCAAATGTTAGCACTAAAAATTTCTTCATTTCACCAATATCCTAACACTTATTTTAGTTTGTCAAAAGGGCATAAATAAATAGATATATGAGAAAAATATGAAATATAGAGGTAAAAATCAAAAAAAATTGAAACTTAAATTGGGAGGTAAATAGTAAAAAGTAAATAATTTGGTAATTTTCTATTTTTGGAAACCTAATGCTTTGGATGACCATTTTTGGCACAACAAAATATGATGGCTTGAGGTAAACTATGCAAACACATAGGATGTCTCTGGGGATTAATCATAAGTGCCATGCATGTAGGTAGCATGTTTATTATTTTATTTTATAGAATAGAATAAAATAAGATAGATTTAGGAAATTTACCTATCAATTAAAATCCATGAAGAAACATTTTCCCCACCAAGCATCAAATTTTAGATAAAAATTTGACACATGATGGGTAGAAGACTAAGTTTCAAATTTAGGGACAAGGGTATTTGTTGTGACAAACATGTCCCATTTTTATAGGAAAATAGGAATGGGAACTCTACATCATGTAAAATTTTAAAATTCTTTGCCTTAATCAAGCTCAGTCTAATCCTTAACTTTTGTTGTATCCATGAGAACAACTCGTTTGTTTATATTTAAGCTTATATCATAGCTATTTGTCATGACCTACTATTTGATTCTTTTTTGAGATGTTATTATATTTATTAACATATTTTCAAGTGTCGATCATCTAATGTTTACATATATATTTTGACTAATTTGATCTTGTAGCAACACACTATTATCTTAAAATAATATATTGTTATCCTTCAACAACATAATATTATCCTACAATGACATAATTTTATCCTATAATGACATATTGTATCCTAAAGTGATATATTATTATTCTATAGTGACATACTATTATTCTAAAATGATATACTATTATCCTATATCCATATAATGTTATCCTACAATGGCATACTATTATCTTACATTGATATATTATTATCCTACAACAATATACTTTTATGCTACAACAACAATCCTACAGCTACGTACTTCGATCCTGCAACAATATACTTTAATATTTCATATTAATGATGTCATAAATGTAGTCTTATATTTTGATGATTTTACATGTATATATGTTTTAATTCATGTAGATCAGATATTGCTAATGCCATGATTTAGTGGCTACAGGGCTCACAAGTACATGAGCTAGGTTGGAAATGGATTTTGGTAGTTGCGGTAATAATGATGAAGTGATAAGTTTAATAACACCATCACTTGATAATAATTATAATGATAATGAGCCATCTAATCCTTGAGCAGTTGTAGCATGCTTTATGTCTCTCTTTCTTGTCTTATTTTATTTATTTAATCTTGATTGATATTTCATATTTTTATTTTACTTGATCTTGGTTGTATCCATTTTTATTTTTTATTATTTTCTTTGTTTGGTGACTTTTCATGTGTTGTCTTGGTGATAAGCTATCTTTTTATCTTAGCTATCATTTTCTTTATTTGGACCATTAAGGGGCTCAAATATTTTAAACATCATTTTGGGCATGTTAACTTGTTTCCCACCATGGATCATATTATGATTAAAATTATTTAATCTAAGTCTTCTTGACTTGTTTTTATTTTTAAGAGGATTTGGCAAGGTTAATGTCATGCATTATAATAGAGTCGGAATCCATGATGGCCTTTATTTAATAAATTTGTGTACAAGAAATAACCTATGTTTAATGTAATTTATTAAATAAAACAATGTTAGGCTATGATGACCATAAAATGGTTTGTGGTATTTGACCATGCTTTATAGTTAAAATAAAAATAAATTTTATCTATTTTTAAATATAAAAATAAATAAAAAGAAGGAAAAACAAAAAAGTAAAATAAAAATTTTATTGCTTAAAAGTAAATGGTGGGCATTAAGGGTTGACTCTTTACCCAAAAAGAAGGTAATCAATTATTTTTACTTGAAAAAATAATGTCTTTTTTGCTACGTTGTTTTTTGAGAGAGAAACCATAGAGGAAAATGGTGGCCATAGAGATTAATTTTGGTTGAAAATTCATCCCAACATGCTTACTGGCTTGGAAAAAATTATGCCTAGGAAGAAGGGAGAAAAATGGAGTTGGCCATAGAAGAAATGGAATGGATCTAGGCAAGAGTTTTATTTTTGATGAAGACTAATCAAGGTTAAGTTTATTATCTTCTTCATATGGAATATTTGTTCGAAGTAAGTGATGCATTATTATTTCTTGTTGGAGTTTATCTTTTTGTGGTCGTATGGAGTTGGGGTTTCATATCTGGTTGTGGGTTAAAAATTTTACCTAGTATACAAGGTTTAAAAAATTAAATTTATTATTTAAATTATTTTGGGGATAAAATATTAAAACCTTGGTTACTATTCTATTTTATTTATGTCTAGAAAATGATGCCTTAAAATGGCATACTGGGTGTTTTATTTTTTGTGGTTTTTGTTTAATGGCCTAATGGATACCTCTTTATTCTATAATTATTATTTTTATCTATTGGGTTTTTAATTTTTCTATTTAATTTTCCTTTTTTGGTCTTTAATGGCAGCCTATGAAAATAAGGTGCCATAGCCAAGCTTGCATGTTTCTATTTTAGCTTATTTTATCTGGATTTCGATAGATTTAGAGGTATTGGTGCAAAAAAGTTGCTCTTATTTTATCTCTTTCATTTTGCCTGCTTAAGTCAAAATGTGAATGGGTTATTGTTTGATCTTGCATAAGAAAATTAAAAAAATTAGATTTGGATGATTCATCCTATGTTGGATGCTTGATAGATTTGACATGCCATTATGCAAGTGACACTTGTGAAATTTTTAGTGTATTATTGTTGGTATTATTGGTGCATGATGTTATGGTTCATATGTTTGATGATGTTATGTGACTACTATAAATTACTCATTTATGGATAAAATATATTTCTCACACCTTTATCCAAATCCTAATTTCCTAACTCCACCACCTAGTTGATGGTTGGGGTGGTGAGACCATCAACTGAAGGGCTCATAAGACAAGCCAGGGAGGTGTGTAGATCATTTAGTGGTTGATATTTAATTATAGAGTTGCATGACATGTTTGAAGATATTATTACCTTGTTAAAATTATTAAATGATTGTTGTAGCATATTTAAAAATCACTCTTCCTTTGTATGATGGTTATAATAACTTTTTGCAATGTAAAAGAGTATGTTGCAATTTTTTTTATATAAACCCAAATTTGATGTTGTTTCTGATCATAACTCATAGAGTTTCATTAGAAATAATTTATAGGTTTTATTCTCCTTAGTTTAACATTTGAAATGGATATTTAAAATATTTTTTATTTAATATTAAGGGAGAAAATTAAGTTTTAATATGTCTGTATTTTACTGTTAAAAATAGAGATATCTTGCAGTAGTTTAATATTCTTCCTATAGCATAATTTTTGAAGAGTTATTATTTTTTCTTATTGATCCTATAACATCAACTTGGAATGGTTATATATTTAATTATTTATTTATGTTATGATAAAGTATTTGATATTTCATCCATGCATGTTTATCCTAAGAAGGATTTGGAAATTTGGTATTGTAAGCCCAATTGGTGTCATGCATGTATAACTTGAAAGTTGGATTTATTTAAATTGATTAAGGCATGAGTTTATGATTAAACATGGTAAAATGATCCTTAAATTTATAATATATTGGTATAAATATTTGTATAGGATAGCACCATTACATATCTCTTATATGTGTGAAGTTAAATGAGCAAGGACATCTTTGAAAGCTTATACATTCCTATAGAATGATATGGGCATGCTTTATCTTGGATGATCTAATTATGATTAAGACCTGAAATTGTTAATGTAATGACTCTTTTGCATTAAAAGTCTTGGATTTAAATGAAATGTTGTATGTTTTGATTTATTGAATATTGGAAATGGTGTATGAATGGAATCATACATTCATAATTTTTTTATTATGGGTTTTGGGTACATTATATAAATCTCAACCATGCATAGTCCACTATGTTCTTAATTATGCCTACACTCTAAACAAAATGATGATTAAAGGAAAAGAATGACAGATTTATTGAGGCCATTTCACCTAGTATCAGATCTTGTGCTTAAATGTTTTTTTAAAATTTTGATGCATTACACATATTTTAACATGTGCTTGAAAAGGTGGTTGAGATTTTGTATGATTATACATAATTTTACAAAGGAATTGATTACATAATGTACTTTGGATGGTTGTAAATACACATAGTGTGGATGTACATGTCCTTATAGAGTATTCTTTTATTGACTTATATGTGTATGCCTTGTGGTGACTGAATGCCATTTATATGTCTCTATTATCTTTCTAAGACTAAATTGAAATTTTGTATGCTAGAGTGTATAATAAACCAAGGATGGATTTATATTCCTTGTATAGACTAATACATGTCTTATATGATTGACAAGTTCATGTGTGACCATTATAAAGTAACTTGACCCCTTGGATGAGTTGATTAGTGCTTTGTTTGTGCAATCTTAAAGTGTTGAAAGTTATTATACTATGGAATGCATAGGTATGTGTGTGAGTGTGTATGCATAAATCAATAAAATTTCTACTAGTAATATTGTAACTTTGTGGGATATTAATGGTTCCCTAACCATAATATGATGATCTCCATACTCTTGGATGAATTCAACCTTTTCTAATTTTGGGTTGCATTAATATGGATCCCACTTGACTACCAATTAACCTGTATAGGTGGGTCAATATGAGTTAAGTTGATAAAATACAATTGTTGGAATTTAGAATAATTATTGGAATTTTATTGGGATATTAATTCCTTAAAATTTTAAGGGATGACTTATGCTTGGGAGGTTAGTTGAGGAGATAATTCCCTTGATTTACTTGAGTAAATCATTTGGTTTTAAAATCTTTATTGGTCAGGGATTGATTTGAGATTTTTGGGTTGATGGACTTGAGTGGTTGTTGATTACCATTACCATTCTATTAGATATGCATTAAACCAAATTGAAATTAATAGTTGGAATAGAAGGACATTAAAATGAATTTTTTATTAACAAGATCACTTGGTGAGTTGTATGAATATTAACTCATTTTTTGATGGTTTGTTATGTTGGGAACTACTCTCCCAAGTCCTATATTAAACTAAGATATAATTGGAGTTATTCCATATCTCTTATGTGATTTATGTGTCTATATTTACTCTATTTTTAAGTAAAGTCTTAATTAGAATTAGTAGGCCTTATTTTTATCTTAAGGACCTAATTGACAACTTGGTAAAGTTGGCTTATTGTGATTCTTGATATGTTAACTATGGTTGCCTTGAACTAATAAATTCATTTTTGAATTAAGGTTCAACTAGTTAAGTGAGGTTAGAATGGTATCCCAACTCATTATTGGGACTTGTATGACACAAGTATAATATAAGAAAGAGTTTTGTTTCATGATTAATGCTTGTGAAGCATTATTTTGTCCAAGGTAGTGGATTTATAATCAAGATCAAAAAGGTTTCTCTAATTGAATGTTGATATTTGGTTGATATCATAAATGGTGGGTTCCTTTAGCCATTTAGAAAATTATAAAAATGTTGGGGCTTGGTGTTCCCAACATAATTAATGACTGTTATGGGTAGAATTTTTATAATATTTTGTTCATATGAATTAAATATTTAAGTGTAATATATATTCAAATGCATAAATTATTGAGTTGATATAGCATTCCTGGGATGAGTGTCATTTTTTTAAGTAAGATTACTCAACATGCATAAGATGCTCATGGTTAATCAAGGGTGTTCCAAGGAAAATATACCCTTAGAGGGTGGTCTAATTAACACCAAATGCAAAAAAGTATTATCAATAAAACCTCATGAGGTATTGTTAGAATTTCCAACAATAATTATAAAATAAGATATTGTTGTTATGGCTGATGTATCTTGGGTAAATGAAGATAAAATTTGTTCCAAATAATTAATTACTTATTTATTTTATGTGGGTTTTTTTTAACAGCTATGGCAAGTAGTTGTATGTTCTAATTGCCTTTATGTGTTACAAAAAGTGACTATTTACAATTATGTAAATGATTTTTAAAATAACATTATGATTGGCTCTTGGGTGGTACTATTGGGTCCAAAGTGGTAGACTTGTAAGCAAGACCAGGAAGGTTTTTTTTTTTAAAATACTATTATGGTTGGATAATTGCAACCATCATATGAATTGAAAGTCAATAAGTACTATGTTTTATGATATTGAGATATTTGAATTTTATGAATTTTAGTTGAAACTAATGATTGTAGAAAGATATTATTTCTATGATATAACATTCACCTTGAGCCTTGGATGAGTCCACCCTTCCCAAGGTCATACTATGTAGGATAAGCAACACTAGTCAACCCTTCACTTATTTAGGCAAGATAATTAGGGGACTAGTAATAAAAGTTTACGATTGAAATAAAAGGATAAATGCCTGGTATTTGATGATAGATTGTTTATATGAGCCCTCATATAATACTTGAGGTATAATAGCCTTAGGAGGACTACAGGTGTGACTCAAGCTTGAAGGGCCAAGTGGGAGTGAACATGACTGACTTGCTTATGCAAATTAGAGAGTTTTGGGTATCTCTTATTATTTTTTGATTGTGTGAGCCATCTAATCCATGAGGCACAAACCTTGATGGTAAATTTTTTAGACTCATGGATATAGATTTTGGGCCTTGTTGAAACATCACCTTCCTTCAAAGTAAGGGTGTGTTAAATTTGAGATCCCTGAGACTGATTATGTGGTGCTTATGATGGATATTTGGTGTCATTTGGATGGAATCTAAACTAATTTTGTGGTACTTATGATGGATATTTGGTGTCATTTAGATCACATCTAGACATTAGCTAATATGATGGGATTCATAGACCCTTGTGCTTCACTTCTAAGCATGTTTGTGTGTTATGATGTGAAAATACCCTCAACATAAATTATCAAAATAGTTAAATAAACATGTGTATCCTATTCCATATGGTTTATTCATTGCATGTAAAATTGTTTTATGTTATGTAAACCTCTATGTTATATGTGATTATGTTATACCATGTAAATTTATAGTTTGTTTATGTTACCAAACATTATTTCATAAGTATTTCATGTATATGTCATAGAACAAGTGTGAAATTATGTTTTTAACTCTTGATATGAATCAATGTAATCATGAACTACTTTGTGATATAGCTTTTTCATTTTGAAGATAACCTCTATTAATTAAATTTTCTAGGCTATAGTATTGTATTTGGTATAATCATGCATTACCATTCTAGTGATGAACATTGATGCAAGTGTGAGGTTGAAGGTAAAGAAACATTATATCCACATTGATTTAGACTAGGTATGGGTTAGGAAGTGAAGTTTTTCATAGGCTAAAAATCCACTTTTTCCCTTTGAATGAAGTAGTCACTTGATTCGTTTGGGTGTGTACACCATGTGTGCCACAAGTTGGCCATGAGATCTTCATGCATAATGGTCATCTTGTGAATTAAGTGTTAACTTACCAACATTTTGAAGGTTGTTATAAAAATAACATATGTGTGAAATTCATTGATGTATCCTTGTGAAGTATTGATTGCTCCTATATGTTGGAATCTTATGTATTATAGCAAGGTTATACTTACTGTAATGTAGGTACATGTTAATTTGTAAATGCAAGCATGCTATGTTATGAAATTGATATATTTTTTTATAAGAGAATATTCTTAAAAGAGATATTTAAATCTATTTAAAGGCATGACTAACATGTATGCCTATGCTCAGAAGAAGCAATGTAAAGTCCTGATCAAGTAGTTTTGAAATTCTTGGGCACAACCAAGAAGTATTTGTAAAATGATGGTGCAATTGGGATCCATGTAACCATCATGTAAGCTCAAAAAATTATTAAAGATCATGCTAAAAATCTTGAGGGTTGCATGTGAGTGCTTTGGATGGACTCTCTAATATTAATTGTGGTTAGTGTGGAACACTACACTAACCTATGAATGATGTAAATTTTGGCAACCACAGTAACATGGTTGGTTAGTTGTTAATGTCATTGTAAGATGAATGACAAGAAATTATGGATTAAGAATAATCTAAAGTGGTGTAAGGACCAAATAATAAGTATGATTACTATGATGGTTTATATTTTATGATGAATACTACAAATTTAGGCTTGGAACATAACTAATTTTATGTAAAATGCCTCAGATTTGGTTATTTTTATGCTAAATTAGCATCTATTATAAATTACAAGTTGGTAATTAAGTATAAATATTCAAGTTATTTCAATTTCAACTATGAAATTTTTATTTTTTTATATATTATGTCCATTTTATGATGGAAATTCTAATATTAAACTATTTTAGTTTCAAAAAAATTGATTCTAATTTTTTGAGTCATGTTAAAATTTTGTGAGAGAATGCAAAAATTTAAGTATGTATGAGTGATTTAAAACATGATGTTGATCATATCAGGTTAGAAATGCAAAAAGGTTATAGTATAATTGTTATTAGATGCTTTGATCTGGTCCTTTTTCCATTGGTTATGTTAATTTGTGAATCTTTATTTAAAGAAGCATGAACTAATGAATCTCTTGTTTTAAGGATTCAGATTTTTCACTTAGCTATCATGTTTTTTTGTAAATTGGTATATTATTAAAACCAGAAGATAGTTGATCAGAATCTTAAAAGGAATAGAGAGAATTAGTAAGTCCTATTATAATGGGACATGTTGAATTAAATAAAGTCTACATGAGAAGATATACAATTTTTTTAAAGAACACTATCCATGGTTGTTTTGATTTATCATCAAGATGGATCCTCATTAAGGGGAGGAGGATGTCACAACCTTCTATTTGACTCTTTTTTGATAGAAATTATTATATGTATTAACATATTTTTGAGTGTTGATCATCTGATGTTTACATATAGATACTAACCGATTTGATCTTGAAACAACACACTATTATCCTATAGCAATATATTGTTATTTTACATAAATATACTATTATCTTGTAGTGACATATTGTTATACTATAGTGACATAATATTATCCTAAAAATATATAATATTATCCTATAGTTACATATTATTATCCTACAATGATATACTATTATCTTTTAGCCATATATTGTTCTCCTATAATGACATAATGTTATCTTATAGTGATATAATGTTATCCTGTAGTAACATACTTTTATCCTACAACAACAATCTTGTAGAAACATACCTTGATCCTATAATAATATATTTTAATATATTATATTAATTATGCCATCAATAGAGTCTTATATTATGATTACCTCAATTTCCAAAATCCACCGCTCGTCTAGCTCATATACCTTTATTCCTTATAACCACCAAAACATGGCATCAGTAGTATCTTCTCTCTCTCTCTCTCTCTCTCTCTCTATATATATATATATATATATATATATATGTAGAAAAGATACTACTGATGCCATGTTTTGGTGGTTATAAGGAATAAAGGTATATGAGCTAGGCTGGCGGTGGATTTTGGAAATTTAGGTAATAATGGTGGAAGCAGTGAACAATTGGGTAACACCAACACTTGATAATAAATATAATGGTAATGAGCCATCTAGTCCTTGAGCTGTTGTAGCATGCCTTATGTCTCTCTTTCTTGTCTTATTTTATTTATTTAATCTTGATTAATATTTCATATTTTTATTTTTCTTGATCTTGGTTGTGTCCATTTTTAGTTTTTATTATTTTATTTTTTTGGTGAATTGTGTGTGTTGGCTTGGTGATAAGTTATCTTTTTGTCTCACCTATCAGTTTCTTTATTTGGACCATTAAGGGGCTCAAATATTTTAAATGTCATTTTAGGCCTGTTAACTTATTTCCCATTGTGGATCATATTCTATTTAAAATTATTTAATCTAAGTCTTCTTCTCTTGGTTTTATTTCCAAGAGGCTTCATGAAAGTTAATGTCATGAATTATAATGGAATGGGACTCCATGATCACCTTGATTTAATAAATCTATAGGTAAAACATAACCTATGCTTAATGTAATTTATTAAATAAAATTGAGCTAGGCCATGATGACCATAAAAGGCATTGTGGACTTTGGTCATGCTTTATAGTTAAAATAAAAATAAAAATAAAGTTTATCTATTTTAAATAGATAAATAAAAAAAGAGGAAAATCAAAATAAATAAATAAAAAGTTTATTGCTTAAAAGAAAATGGTGGGCTATAAGGGTTGACTCTTCACCCAAAAAGAAGGTAATCAATTATTTTTACTTGGAAAAAGAATTTATTTTTTATTTTTTTTGTTTTTGGGAGATAAAATATATAGGAAAATGGTGGCCATGGAGAGTAATTTTGGCTATAAATTCATCCCAACATGCTTAATGGCTTGGGAAAAATTGTGCTTGGGTAGAAGGGAGAAAAATGGAGTTGGCCATGGAAGAAATGGAATGGATCTAGACAAGAGTTTAATTTTTGGTTAAGGTTAATAAAAGATAAGTTTATTCTCTTCTTCATAGGGTAGATTTGTGCCAAGTAAGTGATACATTATTATTTCTTATTGGAGTTTATCTTTTTATGGTTGTATGGAGTTAGAGTTCGTACCCAATTATGGGTTAAAATTTTTACCTGGTATATAGGGTTTAGAAACCATATTTATTATTTAAATTATTTTGGAGATAAAATATTAAAAACATTTTTATTATTATATTTTATTTATGGCTAGAAAGTGCTACCTTAAAATGGTAGTCTAGGTGTTTTATTTTCTAAATAATTTTTGTTTAATGATCAAATGGATGCCACTTTCTATTGTAATTATTATTTTAGTTGTTAGGTTTTTACCATTGATATTTTATTTTAACTTGATTTTATTTAATGGTATCCTATGAAAATAAGGTGCCATAGCCAAGCTTGCATGTTTCTATTTTGACTTATTTTGTCTAGATTTTGATGGATTTAAAGGTATTGGTGCAAAAGAGTTTCTCTTAGTTTATCTCTTTCATTTTTCTTGTTTGATTCAAAATATAAATGGGTTTTGTCTATTCTTGGATAAAATAATTAAAAATTTTAGATTTAGATGATTCATCCTATGTTGGATGCTTGATAGATCTGACATGCCATTATACAAGTGACACTTGTGAAATTTTTGGTGTATTATTATTGGTACTATTGGTGCATGATGTTATCATTCATCTATTTGATGATGTTTTGTGATTAATATAAATTTCTCATTGATGGATAAAATATATTTCTCACACCTTTACCCGAAGCCTAAATGCCTGACTCTACCACCTAGCTGATGGTTAGGGTGGTGAGGGCCACTAATTGGAGGGCTCATAGGATGGGTCGAGGTGGTGTGTGGATCATTTGGTGGTTATTATTTCATTTTAGAGTTACATGACATATTTTAAGCTATTGTTACCTTTTTATAGTGATTTAATGATTGTTGTAGCATGTTTAAAAATTACTCTTCCTTTGTATGATGGTTGTAGCAACTTTTTGCAATGTAAAAAAGTATGCTATAATTTTTTTATAGAAACCCAAATTTGATGTTGTTGGTACTCATAACTCATATATTTTTATTATAAATAATTTATAGGTTTTATTTTCCTTAATTTATCCTTCAAAATTTATATCTAAAGTATAATGCTCTTAATATGACTATATTTTGTTGTTAAAAATAGAGATATCCTACAATAATTTAATGCTTTTCTTATAGATTAATTTTTGAAGAGTTATCATTTTTCCTTGCCAATCTTGTAACATCTACTCAGAATGTTTATATATTTAATTATTTCTTTAAGTTATGATAAAGGAATTGATATTGCATCCATGCATGTTTATCCAAAGAAGGATTTGAAAAGTTGGTATTACAAGCTCAATTGTTGTCATCCATGTAGAACTACAAGTTAGATTTATTTAAATTGATTGAGGCATGAGTGTATGATTAAACATGGTGTAATTATCCTTAAATTTATGAGCTCTTGGTATAAATATCCATATAGGATAGTACCATTGCATATCTATTATATGTATGAAGTTAAAAGAGCAAAGACATCTTTGGAAGCTTATACATTCCTATAGAATGATGTGGGCATGCTTTATCTTGGCTAATCTAATTATGGTTAAGACCTAAAATTATTGATGCAATAACTCTTTTGCATTATGAGTCATGCCTTTAAAATGAAATTTTGTGTTTTTATTTTTTGAATATTGGAAATGGTGTATGAATGGAATCACACATGTGTAATTTTGGTTATGGGTTGTGGGTGAATTATATCAATCACAACCATGCATAGTGAACTATGTTCTTAATTATATTTTCACTCTAAAAAAAATGACACTTAAAATAAAATAAAGATTTTTTCTAGGTCATTCACTATTCATGTTTTAAATATTTGGTCCCATTTCATTCCTTAAGTTTTTTCATACTTATGTTTTTCAAGAATCTAATAGTTTCCAAAAACAAATCCATGTGTAGGCATCTCCCAAAGTCATAGTCTTAGATCTAAATTCATAGAGTACAATATAAAACTCTCTTAGAAGCCTTTTAGTTAAAATATAAGTGTTTAATTTTGTTTCTATCGCTAATTCATTTTTTTAGATTTAAGAGAAAGAAGAAACTAAAGAAGTAATAGACAAGGCTTGTGAAGTACCTGGATAAAGACTGCGCACCGTAAATCCAGATGCTGTGAATACCCCTCTTTGGCTGTGGAGGAATGACACCTGCAAAGAAGAAAACTTGGACAAAAAGGTGTTAGATGGATAGGCGGTGGGTTGCCAAGCGAAAGCTTGTTCCCAGAAGTATGAGAAATTCCTTAAGGGAGGTCAACCCACTATTTTAATAAAAGATAAATGACTGATAAATGACAGAATGCTAAAATAGACTAAAATGATAGCAAACTGAAAGAGAAAAGAAAGCAAAGGCTTACCTGGAAGAAGCTGTCAGCCTGGTCACAGTCACCGGCGTCGGTGGTATCTACCGGCGTTGGTTGTCGGGTCTGCCGACGTCGGTTAGTCTGTCGACGTCGGTGGGGGTAATGACTGGCATCGGTCGGGGTAATAGGCTTGGACGGGATTTAGGCAGGGTCTAGTCGAGTCTGGGCAGAGTCTGGTCTGGGCTTGGTCTGGGGTTGGTCTGCGGTCTGTTTAAGGATGGTCTGTGGATGGCTCTGAGTCTGATTTGAGGTAGTCAGGGGGTCTGTGTAGAGATACAGGAGAGTCAAATGGACAGAGAGGGACAGAGAGATAGAGGAAGCCAATCAGGGAGATAGGAATCTAGGTCTGGGTGACAGTCAGAACTGAGGGAAAGAAGTGCTAAATCTAGTTTAGAAATGACTAGAAAGCATAAAGAAAACAAACAGAGTACAACATACCTGTGCCTGCTGGTTTCTGTTGTTGTTGTTGCCGCTTGTTGAAGACCTGTTGCTGATGAAGAATCCCTATTGTTCACTTGTAGAAGCTTGCTGTGTACCTGAGGGAGAGAGTCAGATTGATTGGCAGAGAGGTCAAGTGAAAAGATGGATACAAGGGTCTGATGCAAAGATTCAAGAGTCGGGATGCCAGAGAGAGAGTCGCAGGGAGCGAAGAAGAGCCAAGAGAGAGGAGATAATGGTGAAGAAGCCGTTATGAAAGGTGCTGATGCTAGCAATATCACCGATGTCGGTCGATGGATTGCCGACATCGGCGGCTAAAAGGCCAGAGAAAGGCTAAAAATAGCCTTTAATCCATTTCCCAGCCGCTGGGTCAAATGAATGCGAGGATGAAACGGTCGACGGGGGTTAAATGGGTGAAGAAGAATAAAACGGGGAATGACCAGGGGAGTCAACATGATTTTGGTGTCTACATTTTGCCCCTTTTTGTCTTGTTGGTTGTTCTGGATGAACTGCAAGACAAAAATAGGAGTGATTGCCCCAGGTGAGGGATAAGGTTGATTTCGTCTTGTTGGTTGTTCGAATGAACTGCAAGACAAAAATAGGAAACGGAATGCCCCGAGTATGGATAAGGTATTCCCCCTCAAAGCAGGAGTCGAGGGAAGGGAACCGGGAATTGGGTGTTGATTTGATAAAGAGTGGATGAAAAAGGGGTGAGGGTGAACGCTGCAAAAGTCGTGATTGCGCGCATACCACTGCACGAGAGGGTTAGGTCAAAGTGTCACAGGTCAAGGGTCGAGGAGTGCCAAAATTGAAATAACCGGGCCCCAGCATTTAGTCGTCTATTGATCAGGTTATTCAATCTAAGCTGAAGCTCCAAATGGGTCATCGCGTTCTAGGTATCCCGGGCTCAGGAAGTGCTCCTAGAATCACAAAAAAGTCACAAGTAGTGTGGATCAACCGGCTTGCGATCCTATACTTGTGAGGGTCTAAAAAGGTCTGCACACAATTCTGCTAACCAGTCATGAGGTAGCATACATGCAAAAACAACCAAGGCAACAGCGTCTTGGAAGTGGTCGAGGGCGGAGGAGATAGGCATTATCTCCAATGGTTGGTGGTCGATGGATGGATGAATGGATGAAAGGATGCGGCCGAGCTAACCCCAGAAGACCCCATGTCAACTGAGTGCTGCCTACATAGCCCTGGTGATAGGGCCTCAGGACAATGTAGTTCTCCCTAAAAGGGAGGAATGGTCAAAGAAAATGATTGTTCTTGGTCAAAGTCGTAGAAGAGAAGGTGTGTCCATCAAAGAGATGAACAAACGGGGGTGGTCGAGCTAACCTCAGAAGATGTGGTATCTGAATGCTACCTACATAGCCTTGGTCATAGGGCCTCAGACCAATGTAGTTTGGATGAATTGAGAAGATTGGTCGATGATTGGATGTGGTCAAGTGTCAAAATGATGAGGGTAAGATGAGGAAAAAATGATGCTAGAAATGGTGTATTTTGTAGAATTGGTCGAGAGTCTTTCATCCCTAGCAAGTTTCCATAGTCGTGATGGATGTATGCTAAAAATGAATGGAGGTCTATTTATACTTCAGCAAGTATTGGTTTATGCTTAACATAAATTGGGTCTGGTCGATAGTTTCCATGTGTATTGGTGTCCATAGAAACTATGTGAAATGGACTAGGATGATGTCAGCTGAAAATGATGAAAATGGCTTGGTAAAAGATGAGTCGACAATTGATGTGGTTAAATGTGACCAAAGTGTAGAGGAGAAGCGAAAGGCGAATCGCTCTTTCATTGACAAGGACCAGAAAGGGAGCATAGATAGGGGTTATTAGAACAAAAGCCCCGTTCATGCATTACGTCGTTGACCAGTGTTGTGTTAGAACGGTAATCGAATCACTTTGACATTAAAGTGAGCTCAAAGTCCCCTGAGCAGGTGATAGGAGGAGGATAGGGTAACCCAGTTTAAGAGCAGGAAGAACCTTGCCCCTTTTTATAGGAGACCCTGAGACAACTACAAGTCAAGTCCATGACCCGTTCTTTTTTTTTTTTTTTTTTTTTTTGGTGCGGGCTGATCGATGCGGGAAGCCTACATAGAGATGTCTTTTGATTTAGTGGTCATGTTGCGAAGATGATCAATGCGGGAAGCTTCTAAGAAAGGTTGTTGTTTGTAGCAAGATTTAGTCATAGCCATCCTTCGAGGGAGTGGTCTATATTTTTGCTTTATAATGTTTGAATAACTGTCCTTCGAGGGATCAGTCTATTAGCTACAGCAATGATAGTACAGCTGTCCTTCAAGGGAGCAGTCTGTCTTTTTGATTTGATATTGATATAGTGACCATGGATATTGTGACATCTTGATTTTGATTTTTTTGATTTTTTGATTTATAGACAAGACTGTAGAAGTTTAAGGGTTCCCTTTTATTAGGACAAAGCATCCATACAGCATAAAAGGGTTATAGGAATTGTTAAGAGGAATAGGGTTGAAAGGAATGAGGATTAAGAGGATGAGGATTGCTCAAGGGGCGAGTTCAAGTTACGTGTCAAGTAGACGAGTACTCGACTAACAGAAGAATGGTTGAAGACACAAGACATAAAAAGGGGTTCAAGGTCTAATAAGTCCCTGGGCCATGCTTGTATGTTATGATAAGGTCAAAGTCAATTAGGAGCAAACTTGCCCCAATTTGCCTCTTTCGAGAATGGTCAGGTGTTGATTGATGGATGTGAAGTTGGTTGACATTGTCGTTGGTTGGTTGAAAAAGGTTGAATGTTTGGTCGAGAGGTCTGGTTGATTGATATTTGGTTGAAGTTTGGTTGAGACTGGTCGAATAATTGGTTGGGGGTTGGGTCGATGGACACTTGGTCGAGATTTAAATGAGTGATTGATATGTGGTAGAGACTGGGTTGAAAATTTGGTCGAGGTTTGGATGAAGGATGAATTCCCCCAGTGGGTAGGGAGAATGTTTGAAAGATTGGTTAAGGTCGGTTGAGGTTTAGTGGTCAGATGGATGGTATTAATGTCGAATAAGGGGGTCAAAGGTGGCAAAGGGACCACAGTCTGGCGTGGAGATCCTGATTTAGGTGATGAGGTTGGAGAGGCATGAGTCGGGGTTGATGTTTTGTTGAAGAAGTGGTCAAGAGGATCCTTGATGAGAAGGGAATCCTTTTTCTGGTGTTGACGAATGACAGCTTTAAGAGCGCAACAACGCTCAGTGTCATGTCCTGGAGTGTGATGATAGTGACAAAACTTAGAGTTGTCGAACCAAGATGGCCTTGATCCGAGAGTTGATGAGCGGAGTGGTGTTGAAGGTTTATTGATGATGTGGTTGAAAAGAGAGGTGTCATTCTCCAAACATTGGTGAACGATGACCTTGAGGGCATGACAATGTTCTGTGTCGTGCCCAGGCGTGCGATGATACGTAAAAATGCAAGTGTGGTCGAACCAAGGTGGTTTAGGTCTGAGAGATTGATATGGTCTAAGAGGTGGGAGGTCGAGGCGAGAGGACTGCAACAATTGCCGTAAGAGGAAGGCATATGAACCTGCTAATGGGTCGGGATGTTTTATTGCAGTGAGGGTTGGTGAAGTTGGTTTGGGAGGTGAAGGAGGCATAGGTTGAGGGTTTGGATGAGATGTATGTCTGATGGGTTGAGAGAGTAATGGAGGCGATGTGCCTCTGTGAAGGATGGGAGTGGGAAGCACTCCTATTAAAGTGGACGGATGCGAGCCCAAGATTGAAGGTAATGACGAAGGTGGAGGAGGAGTTCTCCGGTGAGGTCTAGTGGTCTTCGTTGGTTTGGGTCGAGGGCCACCGTTGTGCGAGGCGAGGTTAGATATGGGTTTGGGTTTAGATGTGGACGGAGGTGCGCGAGATGTAGAAATCTCACGCAAAGGGTGAGAGGAAACCGTGATTGGGTCTTCCTCGGTTGAAATGGGTGGAGAGACTGGTTCTTATCTTGGTGGAGAAGAAATAAGAGAGGGCGGCTCCTCAAGTGGGCAGAGGGCATGGATGATCGTGCCTTCTACTTGTAGTTGAGGAGTAGGCAAGGTAGGGTCTTCGGATGGAGGTAGGCTTAATGGCGTTGATGTGGTCAAAGCGTCTTCCAATACAAGAGAGGTAGATGGAGGGCTAGTAGGAGAAGAAGGTTCTTCATCCTTTAATGGGAGAGGTTGGTCAAGGACAAGAGGCAAGATAGTGCTAATCGTGTGAATGTCATGGTCTTGAGGGTCATTGGTCGAAGTCTGGACGTTGTTTTGAGTAGGCGGATGATTTGTAAAAGGGTGTTTGAAAATGTCGATATGTTGGTTAGGTGGGGCGTTCGGGTTATCTAAAAGAAGATCCCCCTTGTCGATCATGTTTTGGATGATGTTTTTGAAGGTTCGGCAGTTGTCGATGTCATGGCCTTAGACGCGATGAAAGGGACAAAAGTCAGCCTCCCTATACCATGTAGGGATGGCTTTTGAAGGGTCAAATTGAGGTGGGCGGATTGGAGGGAGATTGAGGACCCCCTGCTTGAGAAGTTTTTCCAAAACGGAAGCGTATGGTTCTCCAAGTGGAGTGTAAGAATGTTGAATGTACCGTTGTTGGAATTATTTGGTGATGCTTGGAGATGTTGAAGGTTGAGAGTAATTCATTGTTGTCGAGGATGGTGATCTAACGACCACAGTATTGGCCACTCCTTTAGATTCAGAATTGGCAGAAGAAGAAGGTCTGGAAGAAGAATGGCCATTGGTAGATTTTGCATTGGTATTACGCAATTTGACCTTATCTTCTTCAAGGGCACGGAGTTTGAGCTTTCGAGCCATGATGAAAGCTTCGTCAAAAGTATGGAATGTCTGAATCTGCAAGGTAGAAGAGATGTGTCTGGCACATGCTCGAGAGAAGAGCTCGATGAGCTTAGGTTGAGGTAAAGAGAAGGAGAGCTGGTTGATCAGACCCCTCCAACGAGCGACAAAATCGACTATTGATTCGTCGTCAAATTGCCTGATGGAGTAAAGGTCTGTGATTGAGACTTGTTTGGTGATGTTGATTGAGAAATGGTCAAGAAATAGTTGGGCGAGTTGAATGAATGAAAAGATAGAGTGTCTGGCAAGAGAACTATACCAGTCAAGGGCTGGGCCAAAAAGCGACATAGGGAACGTGCGTAAAAGCAATGCATCGTCATGGGTAATAAGATAACAGGCATGTCTAAATGCCCGTAGATGTTGTTGTGGGTCTTCCTTACTCTGAAAGCGAGCAAATTTAGGAAGCTCCCAATGGTTAGGGTATGGTCGAATAGGGACGGAAGGATGGATGGGCTCGTTGCAAATTTGCTCATATGACAAAGTATTGCTTGAACCGGAAATGGAGGCTTCGAGACTGGACATTTTATCCATCAGCATCTTGATAAGATCTGCTGACAAATTGGCGGGTTGAGCACCCCCTAAGTTGTAGGGCGCTTGGAAGAGGCTAGAGGAGGCGTGCGACGTAGTTGGTTGCGCTTGTAAGGGCGCAATGTATGGATGACTAGTCGCAGGGACAGAAGTAGAGGCTAAAGGTGGTTGCGTTATGAAGGTCGAAGGTATAAGTTGACTGGGCACCGCTAAAGGTGGTTGAATGGTGACACTGGTAGAAAGATAGGTTGGCACACCTACATTTGTGGGCGCAAGAGTATGAGGGGTTGAGACAATCAAGTTCTGATATGATGTAGAACTTGGTTGAATTGCAGGTAGTTGAGGGGGTAAAGGAACCCCGATGAAGGTCGGTCTAAAAATAGACGGGGAGGCCAAACTTTGCGTATTGGCCATGGTTGGGTTAATAGTTGAGGTGAAAGGCTGAGTCATAAAGGGTTGGGTGGCGAATGGTGTGGATGTCATCACCACGTCACCTGAAAGGTCTCACGTTGGGTTTCTCGCGAGATAGTTTTGAAGGGCTGCGGCATTGAGGTCCAAGAATCTCTTGAAATCTTGGTCCCCTTCAGGGATGATGGGAATTAGAGTCGGGGTCGGGGTCGGGATCGGTCCTGTAGGAGTTCTTTCAGTCTCTGAGTGGAACTCCATGATAGGACTGGTTAGGGACGGGGTAGACGGAAGCGGTTGTTGGCTAAAGTGGTTAAGAAGAGAGTCCTGGTTCTAGAAACTGTGTTCTTACAGTCTCAGAAAACCAGAATGTGGTTTTTGACAGAGAAGGGACAGGTTTTAGGCTGCTGGTTTTAAAAAAAAGGATAGCGACAGAGACCGACGTCGGTTGAAAAACCGATGTCGGTAAGGAAGATAGCCGACGTCGGTAAGATGACCGATGCCGGTAAGAGAGGAAAGCCGACGTCGGTGACAGAACCGATGCCGGTGACTGTGTCTTCCAGAGAACAAAAAGATTTTAAGATTCTTTGGAAAAACAATGAAAAAAGCGTCCTCACTCACTCAAACAAACAGATGAGAAGAGGAAAATAGAGAGAGACAGACAAGCCTAAGCGATAAATCCTAGGAATTAACTATAGAAGCTATGGCTTATGCCTTAGATGAATGTTTGGGGAGATGGGTTGTCAAGAAGGTCCTAGAAGAAGCAGTCTAGAGCTAGTTTTAGGTCTTGTTTTAGGTGCTCAAAGTCTGTGTTAGGGTCTGGTACGTGGCCTGGTGCTAAGGAGCAGCTCTGCTCACTTCACGATTCTAGTGGTTAGCTGGTCTCGCTTAGCCAAGATATACCTCGCCTAGAGTTTATCCTCCACCAGAGAACGGAGTGGGCTTCCCCCTTGGTGATGAAATCCAAGTAGGGTCACCGGGACGGGTAAGGTATCCGCTGGGGGATGAAATCCCAGTCGGGCCTTGTCTCAAGTAAGTTTTATGTTTGTTTTAGTGCATGTGGTCAGGTAGTGTAACATCAAGTGTCTACGATTTATTCAATATGTAGTTTTAAGTTACTAGATGTGGACTAAGAAGATGCAAGCACAAGCAGAAATGAATGCAAAGTGTTTTAATGCCCAAGTCAAAATGTGATGTTTGTTATGAAGACAAGTTTGAGAAAGGGTTGAGAGTATGATGTTTGGACTAGTCTAGAATGTGCAAGAAAGAAAAGAAAGATTCTTTTTAAATTCCTACTTATAGTGTCATTGAGAAGAAAAGAAGGAGGAGGAAAGGTAAGAATCTAATGCTCCTAAATGAATGAAGAAGAAAAGGAACCCAGGAGGAACCTAGGGTCCCACCGGGCGTGCCAGAATGTTTCTATCGCTAATTCGCTTTTTCAGATTTAAGAGAAAGAAGAAACTAAAGAAGTAATGGACAAGGCTTGTGAAGTACCTGGATAAAGACTGTGCATCGTAAATCTAGACGCTGTGAATACCCCTCTTTGGCTGTGGAGGAATGACACCTGTAAAGAAGAAAACTTGGACAAAAAGGCGTTAGATGGATAGGCGGTGGGTTGCCAAGCGAAAGCTTGTTCCCAAAAGTATGAGAACTTCCTTAAGGGAGGTCAACCCACTATTTTAATAAAAGATAAATGACTGATAAATGACAGAATGCTAAAATAGACTGAAATGATAGCAAACTGAAAGAGAAAAGAAAACAAAGGCTTACTTGGAAGAAGCTGTCAGCCTAGTCACAGTCGCCAGCGTCGGTGGTATCTACCGGTGTCGGTTGTCGGGTCTGCCGACGTCGGTTAGTCTACCGACGTCGGTGGGGTTAATGACTGGCGTCAGTCGGGGCAATAGGCTTGGACGGGATTTAGGCAGGGTCTAGTCGAGTCTGGGCAGAGTCTGGTCTGGGCTTGGTCTGGGGTTGGTCTGTGGTCTGTTTAAGGATGGTTTGTGGACGGCTCTGAGTCTGATTTGAGGCAGTCAGGGGGTCTGTGCAGAGATACAGGAGAGTCAAATGGACAGAGAGGGACAGAGAGATAAAGGAAGCCAATCAGGGAGATAGGAATCTGGGTCTGGGTGACAGTCAGAACTGAGGGAAAGAAGTGCTAAATCTAGTTTAGAAATGACTAGAAAGCATAAAGAAAACAAATAGAGTACAACATACCTGTGCCTGCTAGTTTCTGTTGTTGTTGTTGTCGCTTGTTGAAGACCTGTTGCTGATGAAGAATCCCTATTGTTCACTTGCAGAAGCTTGCTGTGTACCTGAGGGAGAGAGTTAAATTGATTGGCAGAGAGGTCAAGTGAAAATATGGATACAAGGGTCTGATGCAAAGATTCAAGAGTCGGGATGCCAGAGAGAGAGTCGCAGGGAGTGAAGAAGAGCCAAGAGAGAGGAGATAACAGTGAAGAAGCCATTATGAAAGGTGTCGACGCTGGCAATATCACCGACGTCGGTCGACGGATCACCGATGTCGGTGGCTAAAAAGCCAGAGAAAGGCTAAAAATAGCCTTTAATCCGTTTCCCAGCCGCCGGGTCAAATGAATGCGAGGATGAAACGGTCGACGGGGGTTAAATGGGCGAAGAAGAATAAAACGGGGAATGACCAGGGGAGTTGACACGATTTTGGTGTCTACAATTTTATTATATGGCTTATTTATAGGACTTCTATTTTTTATACATTTTTTGTAGGCTCTAGAGGTGTTAAATCTATCAAAACCCCAATAGGCCAAACCAATGAGGAATCACCATATGTCTTTGTACACCCATAGGTGTTGAATCTATAATAACCTTAGGAGGATGAAATAATGAGTTAGTACCACATTTTCTTGTACACTCAAAGGTGTTATATATATCAAATCCCTTGGAGGCTCAAACCAATGAGGAGGTCACATTTGTCTCCATACACCTAGAGGTGTTAGAGATGAAAAATCACTAGGAGGCCTAAATTAATGAGGAGGTGACTTATGTCTCCATACACCTAGAGGTGTTAGAGATATCAAAGCCCTGAGAGGCCCAAACCAATGAGGAGGCACCATGTATCTTTTTACACCTATAGGTAATAAATTTTTTAGATCCCCATAGGACCTAAATAATTATAAGGGTTCATGTGTCTCTATACACCAAGACATGTCTAATCTATTAGAGCCTTACGAGGTCCAAACCAATGAGTACTTAGCAAATGTCTCCATACACATATATGTGTAATGATTATTATATCCTCAGGATGCTTGAAGGAGATATAAAAGGTATAGCTTATACCTCTTGACCTAATCACATATCACTACATTTGTTTGTACACTGAATAAACCAACTCATATAAGCACATATGTTAAAAAAAATATCTCCTACCATACATGGTTGGCATAATAATTAGTGAGATCACCACTCTCAAATTGACACATGGCCTAACCTAGGGATGATTTTAATTCCATGAGGGATAAAATAGGTGTGCGCCAATCATGCTCCTCACTTTTATTGTCCTGGTATGGTATATTATGATCTAAAAACTTAAGGGCACCCATCATTTCCAATCAATCTAAATTGGATATTTTTTTTAAATTTAAAATTAAATCTAAATTAATAAATGATTACTTTTGACTTATGCCATAAAATCAAAGTTTATTTAATGTAATGTGATCCTCTATTTCCATAACTACATAAACTATCACAAATATCTATAAGGTCCCATCTAGGTTGATCACATCATTATCTATCTTCTGTGCATTCAAATATTTCAAAGATCTTTACCTTTATTTCCAAGATCTTTAACTTTATTTCCATCTATAGTAGAGAATACACTCTTGACATATCATGAACTCAAAGAAGAAGGAATTCAAATATGGTTGCCTCAACATCTAATCCCAATTGAGAAAAATAATTCTAAAATACCACATTCCTTAAGGGAATCACTAGGTACAAGCATTATAATGAGATATTCAATACCATTTAAGATATAAAACTTCCTATTTGTGATTATGAACTAAATGATGATGATGTGGAGTTTGTAAATGACTTGATATCTGTTAGGGTCTGGGTCTTACACAAAGCATCTATAAAGCTTAAATGTTTCCCATCTAGTGACCTTTTTCATAACCTACTATGAACTTTAAATTTCATAAATAATATCATCCATTCACATAACACAAACCTAAAAATTATGGACATCTCAAGGGCTTCCTTCAATCAATAGTATAATCTTCCTGAGTTCAACATCCCCTATGGCATAAATGTCATGGTTAGATGGTTGAGAACCCATGACATCTATGGGGTCATTAAAGACTAATATTATGACATAAACCATTGTACAAATAAATACAACCATGACTTCTATGCCATCAAAACATTTTAGGAGAGGGTACACACTGGTATGACATTGCTCAAAATTTTATATGGGGTGGGTGATTTTATACATGTCAAAAAGATTTAGGTTTAACTTCTTAGAATCATCCTAAAAAATGGATAATTTCACCACTCTTTGGTATATTATCACCTTCAACATCATGTATCATTTCAATAGAGTGCAAGCTAGAAGAAAATTTTATATGATGCCATATCTAGTCAAAGTCACCTATGCCACTGTGAATTTAAAGAGCACAACCTTACTTCCATGGGTCTTAGAAGGGTATATGGTGCAAATATTATTTAAAAATATATACACTCACCAATATAATTACCATATATAATACATTTATAAACATTTATAAACATTTATACTCCTTGGTGTATTATGTCATTAACAAGAGAATGGTGCCTAGGCTCTCTAAGTAAATGCAAGTTACAATTATTATCATCGGTGCCTACTGGTACTACCATTAATATACCATTATTAATGTGTAATGAATATAATAATATCCTCTTAATATTCCATACATCATATTCTATAACCTCATTGAGAATGATATCACTAACCAATTAACCCATCAAATCATATGTCTCTCCCATGCCAACAAGTATAATTCCTACCTATCATCCCATATGGTCATCAAGTAACATGATTATCAAACCTTTCTCACATTTTAATATATTTCCCTCCACTAAAACTTCTATAATATAGACATGATTGAGGATAGATAGTGCAATCCATATGGATGTGTGAGCACCAATGTGGAAAAGTATCAAGTGTGCCTCAACACTATGTACCACCATGATGGCCACCTTGATGATGACATACATCCAAACCCTAAAAAAAACACATAGGTGATCATGAATATTAAAGTACATCATCATGAAAAACACAATCACATCTTAGACCAATGCTAAAAGAGAAACCTGCTAGCCCATGAACTATAATTGAGGTCTCAATAACTAGGAAGAATATCTCTAAATTCATCTTTAAAGTTATCCTTGCTACTAAAATTCCATAAGATATAACATCTTCTCCAATTTTGGTGACCTCTCAGGGAAGCTATTCCTAAACTACATTTAAAGTATCTCAGAATCATAGAAGATCCCACCTCAAGACTAGCCTATGACACCCTTGGGAGTGTTAACCCTTATGAATTTTATAAGAAACCCCTTTCTTCCACTCATATATTCTTAACACAAGTGTATTCTATTTTCATATGAATCCAAGAAGGGAGATGAGTAACATGTTAGTTCAAGTTATTAAAAATCAATAAAAATGTACTAACAATGTCACTTACAACCTTAGATCTTAGGGGTGAGCTTAATGAAAAAAATACAAATGAAAGCACAACTAAAATTCAAAAGTAAAATAATCTCTTACCTTCCTTAGGAGCTCCAATTGCATATTTGAGTGGATTTATTGGTTTGTACTTCAAAGAGTCTTTATCAATGGATTTTATGTATATCCCTTTCTCCTTGGCATCATTGTGGCTTGTGTTGGCTTGGTGTGGCTTAGATCAATATTTTAGAATTATAACATTATTGATATGAATCTCATGAAGAAAAACCTACATTATAACTCTATAATATCCAAGCTTATAAATTTAATAAGGAATGGGTTATATCTATAGAAAATGGATCTAACCCCAACCTAAGGTGAGTCAAGGTGGAGTTAAGGCTTGGAATGGGTTCAAACCTAACCTAAGTGAGTCAAATATATTCCCAATATAGTTAATAGTTTTCAAGTAATAATTATTTTAAATGAATAGGCATGGCTCTCCAAAATGAGATATTTTAGGATATTTTCCAAAAGGCTTGACAACTCATAAAGGTAATCATGAAAACCCAGGATCTTTCACTTTTTTTTAATTTACTTTATTTATTCATTAATTAAACATGGATAATTAAACTAAGAATTTAATTTGGTTTATATTGTTAATTAATTATGATTAAGATTTTAGCATTTTCAAGATTTTATTTAAGTGTGAAAGTGTCCATCTTAATAGGTCCATAGGCCAAATTGACTATTGTGATGTCGTAAAGTGATTAAGGATGAATCAGTGAGAGGTTATGATTGCATACATTAGGATACCTCAATTAAGGATGTTTCAATGTGATTTTGAGATTAAATGAATGATGCACAAGAAAATTTAGGATGTTCAGTGATTCCTAAGCTTAATTTGTAGTGGTTGGTACAAATCTATCTAAAGTCCAATTGAAGGCCATTGGCAGCAAATTTTAAGTGTCTACAATTTGCCCCTATTTGGGAATGCATTATAAGTTATAGGCATAGTATCATCTTCTCAAATATTTAAAAGGTCCTGGATGCCTATGAATATAATGACAATGGATGGACTATAGGTTCCTCTCAAGGGAGTAGATGGAAAAGGGGTCAGTAAGTGGTCCCTTAAAATAAGGAAATGATTAGACCAAAAAGATGAAATGGGGTAGAAAAGATTGATTTACCCATAGGTGGTTATAATTAGTGGCATATGGAGTTTCCCCAATTGGGTAGATAAGTAGTATGATCTTCTCATAGGTGGTTATAATCATTAGCAAAGGTGGGATAAAAAGGTAATGATTTACCCAAAGGTGGTTATCATCTTTAAAAAAGGCATAGGGTAACAAGAGAATGATTTTTCCAAATGTGGTTATAATCATCAAAGGGAAAACATGCCCTAGTTGGGTAGAATAAAGAGAATAATTTTTGCAAAGGTGTCTATAGTCATTAACCTTTAAATAGATAAAAACGCAATGATTTACCCAAAGGTGGTTATAATCATTGATAATACAAGTGGGATGGTATATAGTGATTTGCCCAAAGGTGGTTACAATCATTATACCCCAATTATGGCAAAGATGATATGGAATATGATGGTAAATTGACATAGAGGGGAAAGATGAGTTTGGGAAACCTTAAATTAGGGATATGCTCATTTGAACTAGCAAGGAAGAAAATTATGTAGTTATTTAACTACTTTGTGGAGGATATGATTTGGATTAGATTGGGAATTGTTAGGTGCCAATGATATATAGTGTTGTTTCATTGATGTGTATAATCTCAGAGCTAATTTTTATTGTAGCATGTGATATTAGGAATCATGATATAACACCATGATAACTTTGCCAAAATATGCATATAGACTGACACATGATCCAATACTTAATTAAAAATAATGCAATGATAAAAACCATCATGATAATATAGATGTATAAATATGGATGGATTCAAGAATAATGTTTAAGGAAACACCAAATTAATTAACATATATTGAATCAAGTCACAACAATAAAACAAGCAAATAAAACACAAAGAAAAAAAAGAATAAAACAAAACAAAGAAAAACATGAAATAAACACAAAAATGGTTAATCACAATGTTAGTATAAACAACACGACACAAAAAATAATTAAAATTTCCCATAGATGATAAGAGACAATAAAACAAATAATAACTATGGAATATAAGAAAAGGTAGGGAGTGGCCGAGATGTCTCCATATGCACTAGGCAAGTGGACACTGACTCATAGTTCCATGGATGGAATATCTAATAAAACTTTAGGCCAAACGTAGTTCTTTAAGGAAATGGGATAGAAGAAAATAAGGAGAAATAAAACATGATGGATGTGATATAATAAAATAAGGATGGGCTCATAAAATGGTGAGAGAATGAGACATGAGGCTAATAAGGATGGGAAAACTAAATGACAAGTGGTTTCTTGTGAAATATCCAAGGTTCCTAGAATCCTTAAGACAAAGAAGTGGTCAATGTTTAGGTTTTTTTAGATTAGTTTTCAAATGTTTTTGGAATTTTTTATGTATCACAACTCATTCAATAATGATGAGATACTAAATGGTCCAAACTCATAAAATGGTGAGAGCATTCAAAATGAAAATTCTCATAAAACAATGAGGGAGTGGCTAAGGTTGCCCATAAAATGTCAAGAGTGTGTTTTAAGTTTTTCATAAAATGGAGAGAACATTTAAAATTAAATAATGGCTCAAAAAATGGTAGATAATGCCTTATTTTGATCATAAAATGGTGAGAGCATTAAACTTAAATTTCTCATAAAATGGTGAGAACATGGTTTAGGTTGCTCACAAAATGGAAAGATTATTCAATTTAGATTACTCTCAAAATAATATAGAGCATGGAAAAGGGTGATTGAGTTGACATAAACATAAATTGAACACTACTTACATAGTCTCAATAAGGGACCTCAATTCATTATAGTTATGCCTTATAGAGGAGTAATTTGACTAGTGTAGTAGACAATTCAAACAAAACAAGTAAAGTTGGCATATGGCACAATATGGCATAAGAATGCCAAGGTGGCTCTTGAAGGTATGATAAACAATTATTGCCCCTAATTTTCCCATATGTGGTTATAATTAGGAAACAATAACATAGGTCAATGTTACTAATTTACCCATAGATAGTTATAAGTATTAGCATGATGGTGAGACACTGGTTTGCCTAAAGGTAGTTATAATCATGCCCACATGGTATATAACAAAAAAAGAAATGAAGGATGAAACTACCAAAACATTGTCATACTACTTTAAAATATAGCCTTTATTTAGACTATTGAAACTTTATTTGAATCTTCATGTTGAAAGTGGTTGTGGAACTAATAGAATGGAACCAAGGGCAAAGGGTTGGGAAAGGAAGGTAAAAATGGCCTAGTCGATAGAAATTTATGGTATAATGGTATGGTATAATGGTAATGGTATCATATAAATAATAATTTCAATATTATGCTACAAATGAAATGGGTCTCATAGACAATACACTAGGTCACTCAAACAAATTAATGCTTAAGGTGTATAATGATCATTGACTCATTAATTTCATCCCTATCTAGTGTAGTGAGCCTGCATACTCCAATGCTATAGTTTTAAATAATGATGAAAGTGCCTATCTATTTAGTTTTGAAATTGCCTTTGTGTTTCTTCTCAGCTATGATATTCTCTTGGTTTAATTTAATAAAAATATCACCAAGCTCAAATTCTCTATGTTTGAGGTACCAATTGTAGTGTCTATGGAGTTAGTTTTGGTATGCTTGCAAGTTATTAAATATAACCATACATTTATCATCAATTAACTCCAGATCTTGTAGACAAGATAATTCATAGTATTTAACATCAAAAACATGATTCAAAGAGATGTACAAATAAGGGAAATTAAACTCAATGGGAAGAATGGATTCAGTGCCATAAACAAGTGAATATGGAGTGGCTCCTATTGGAGTATGGTGATTGGTATAGTATTACCATAGGGCATAGAATATTTAGAGGTGTCCATCACGACGAGCATCATTGATAATATTTTTAAGTATGTTGATAGTGGTTTTATTATATGCTTTGGCTTGGCCATTACTATGATGTAATATGTGGTTGAAAAATATTGAGTAATTTTGTACTCAAAACATATCAATTTGACATCCTTGTTTTTGAGTGATCCACCATTATCAAATATAATGTTAGAGGGGATACTGTAATAGTAAATGAGATGGTTGAAAATGAATTTAGAAATTTTCTTTCTAGTCACATTAAGGGTATAGCTTCAACCCACTTACTGAAGTATTTGATGCTGGTAAGAATATGTTTTTGGCCATCATAAGAGGTAGGGTTTATCTTCCCAATGAGATTGAGGCCCCAACATAGCAAATTTCTATGGTACAAGCATTAGTTTGAGAGTCTTTCCTAGGTCATGAAACAAATTGGCATGCCTCTAACATTTATCACACTTTTAACATACATAGATACATCTACATCCATTATTGGCTGATAGTACTCAATACATATGAGATTTTTGTCTAGGATGTCCCCGCTTATGTGGCTCCATATACTCATTCATGAAATTCCTATAATGATAATGTAGATTCTACCAATGTTAAATAATGAATAATATTTCCATCAAAACTATAGTGGTAAAGGGTTGATTTGAGTAAGGTGTAATGTATAGCATGGTGGATAAAGTCTTTGGATTGTTTGCAGGATAGGTTTGGTGGCATGGTGTGTTTGTGAACATAGGTGTATATATTTTAATTCCATATAGATTTAGGACCAAAAATATCATGTTAGGAATACTTTGGTTTAGTGAATAACATGTGTCGATATTTACCTATGGTAAATTAGTCAATGTGAAATATTATTGTAAGGTTGTTATATTATTGTTTAGGATAGTGGTTAGAGTGTTATGCCCATGAGTATTATTTTGGGATATTAGTTGTAACACCTCCCTATTATTTTAGAGGTTGTTTTTCTATGTAATTGGATATATTATCTCCATGATTTGTGTAAGTTGTATATAAAAGAAATATAATATATTCAATGTGTAAAACGGGTTGATTGTTTTCATTTGGTATCAGAGCAATGATCATTTTCCTTGAGAGTCTTATGTAGATTTGATAAGGAGACATAATTTTCTATATTAACTTATTTTTGGCTAATAGTGACATCAAATAACCATAGAAAACATGTCATGTACTACCTAAAATGAGTACCTAGCCTAAATATCAAGATATCGACCATCAATTTCAATTTATCTTGATGTTAGTTCTATGTACATTTTGAGCTTGATGCTAGTTCTATCCACTTTTTAGCATCAACTATTTATTTGTTTTACACTAGATCTTGCCACTTACCATGAAATAAAGAGATCAATAGAGTTTTGCTCATGCATATTCCTAGAAGACCAAGCTCTAGATTTAATAATTATAATTGGTATTAACATGACCTTCAATAATTCAATTTAGATTATTGGGTTAAGACTTACCTTAGATCAATCCCACTTCTAGTGACTTCAATGATGATTGTATAGCATAGATCCATGTAAATCATTGAGTTATTTCCTCACCTCGATGCTAAGTAGATCAAACATAGTGGAATCATTTTCATGTTATTCACTCCAACATAGAACATGTTACATATTTAAATATTGCATTGATTACTATTTGGCATGCATCATGGCTTGTGATCCATTTTTCTCAAGTCAAGTGTGCAGTTGAGAACCTCAATTATGATTTCCATCAAATGTTACTCAATGGTTTAAATGGTTGTATAAAAAATCACATGGATTCCAATATAAGAGCATGTAGTAAGCATTTAGTAAGTCTTCTTTTTTGTGAATTTTTTTTATTTATCTATCCTCTCTGTTAATGGAAACATCTGTAGCACCACTTGATAAATTCAATGGTGTCAATTTTCACACATAGAAAGTGAAAATTTAGATGAAACTTATGATTAAGAACTTGTGGAAGATTGTAAATGGGAAAAAAACATTACCATTAGATGCAACAAAAGCATTATAATGGAAAATAAAATATGATAAAGCCAAAGCCATTATTGGCTTAGATATTTTAGATATTGAATTGCACTATGTTGATATTGAGAAACCATCAAAGGAAATGTGGGATAATCCAAGTCAATTGTTTTCTAAAAAAGTGTTAAATGCAAATTTTTATTTAAAACTTCATTTGTTTAGATTCAAAATAGATGATGGAGTCACCATGTCTAGTCATATTAATGATTTCAGATCTCTCATTAGATAATTAGTAGAAGTTAATGCTCATGTTGATGATGAAGATTCAAAATCCATATTAACGAATAGTTTTCCTCCCAAGTACAATAATGTAGTTTTTACACTTGGTCAAATGCCTTCTAAAACTCTAGAGGATATAATTTTAGTTCTCCTAGCTGAAGAAAAGAGAACCAAAGAATACACAAATGAAGAAAATGCTCTATACAGTAGAAAGAAGCATAAGAAATTTTCCAAAAATAAAGGAGAAGTTGAATGCTACTATTGTAAGAAGAAGGGGAATACTTATACATTCTATAAAGCTCATGCTCAAGATGTGTTGAGTGGAAAAATTGGCAATGAATAAATTATAATAATAGATAAAGAATCATTGGGACAAGAGGAACCTAAACCAGAAGATTGTGGATATGTTTTTGATGATTTATTATACTAAATAAGTAACTGAAGGATGGAGGCTACATAGAGGATGGACGTCTTTTAGTGACCTCTCATTAGTCACCAATGATGGGACCACACCAATTATTTGGTGACTTGTGTGTGTGAGTAAGAATAGAAGAGCATTTTGTTCACTTGTATGTTGTTATTTTTTAGTTGTGTTTTTTTATTTCATATTTCAATGTGGTGTGAATAAATGGAAACTTCACATTGTAGGGGGGAACATGACACAATGTTCCATTTCTATTTTCTATGTGTAAATCACATTGTTCTATTTTCCTATGTAATCTCCAAAAGTGAAAATGTGATGAGGGCCAAAGTATGCACTGGCACATCATTATATGGTTGTAGGTAAACCATTTGAAAACCTTCATCCCTTTGTGGTTTGTGGTCAACCACTAGAAAACCACCTCACTCTTAGTCTTTGGTTAACTGATGAAAAACCAATTTTTTATTTGTGATCATCGGAGCGAATATCACATGATCACATAATCAAGTGTAGTGTAGTATGGATGTTTTCCCCATGTTAGCACTAAGCTGGGGAATGTTAGAAACTCTTTGGTTTAGTGCATAACATAAGTGTTGATATTTACCTATCGTAAATTAGTCAATGTGAAATATTATTATAAGGTTTATATATTATTGTTTAGGATAGTGGTTGGAGTGTTATACCCATGAATATTATTTTGGGATATTAGTTGGAACACCTCCCTATTATTTCAGAGGTTGTTTTTCTATGTAAGTGGATATATAATCACCATGACTCATGTAAGTTGTATATATAAGAAATATAATTTATTCAGTGTGTAAAATTTGTTGATAGTTTTCATATCACATATCATTATGATGGTTGAAGGTTCATGAGCTAGTGCTAGTAGAATTTAAATGAGGAATTGGTATTATTTGGCTATGTCTATATGTCAAATCAAAGATCAAATGGTGGCCATGGAATTTTTTATTCTATTATTAGCCCTAGGTATATGTTCAAATTTTACATTAGTATTATGATGTTTAAGAGTGACGATGATGGATTTGTATGGTAACAACTTGTCATCCTTAGTTTGAAAATGATTTATAGCTTAACAGATGATTAATTGTTAATCACCATAAACCTTGGGATGTTGTATGTTCCATTATATTTCTTGTCAAAGCCCTACTACAAGTGCTTCATATTCATCCATGTTATTAGTACAAGGAAAGCTAATGTAGAATGATTTAGGGATTAGATCACCCTATGGTGTTATGAATAAAAGGCATACCCCTAATCTATGTGTTATGAATGATCCATCAAAATATAGCTTCCATTGTTGCTCCTCAAGTGGTGTTTTAATGATGGTCATAATGGATTCATCTAGGAATTGTAATGTTAGTAGCTTTGTATATAAAATGGGTTGTTAAAGGCTTGGTAAAAGGTTGATCTGAGTAAGGTATAATGTGTGGATAAAGGCTTTAGATTATTTATGGGATAGGTCTAGTAGCATGGTGTGTTTGTGAACATAGGCATAAAGGTCTGAGTTCCATTTAGATCTTGGACCAACAATATCACATATCATTATGATGGTTGAAGGTTCATGCACTAGTGCTAGTAGATTTTCAATGAGGAATCGATATTCTATCATTATGTCTATGTGTTAAATAAAATATGAAATGGTGAACATGGCATCTACTATTCTATTACTGGCCCTTGGTATATGTTCAAATTGTATATTGATATTATGATGTTTGAGAGTGTCAACCATGGCCTTTTATGGTACCATCTTGTCATCCTTGGTTTGAAAATGGTTTATAACTTGATTGATGACTAATTGATAATCACCATAAACCTTGGGATGTTGTATCTTCCATTGTACTACTTATCAAAGGCCTACCATAAGTGTTTCATATTAATCCATGTTATTGGTACAAGGAAAGTTGATCTAGAATGATTTAGGGATTAGATCCCCTTATGGTGTTATGAATAAAAGGCATACCCTAGATCTATGTGTTATGAATGATCCATCAAAATACATCTTCCAATGCTACTCCTCAAGTGGTGTTTTAATGATGGTCATAATGGATTTATCTATGAATTGTAATGTTAGTAGCTTTGTATATACAATGGGTGCTTTAGTAAGCTGATCTGAAAGAACTTGCCCCTTTATGTCTTTCTAGTTGACATATTCTATCTCAAACTCACTAAGAAGCATGATCCATTTGACCATGTGACCTTGTAAACATATTTTAGATCAAACTCACTAAGAAGCATGATCCATTTGAGCAAATCTAATTTTGAAATGACCATGGTCTTCTTATTCAACATGTAATGTTTTATTTTTTGAGCTACAAAGATCATAACTAAACTTGATTTTTCAATGGGCATATAATTATGTTCATACATGACCAGTGTACAATTTAGATAGTACACATCATTATCCTTTCCACTATCATGATGTTGAGCTATAAATATCCCTAAGTCTTTGTTTGTGGTAGATATATATACTAAGAACAACTTTCATGACATTGGTGGTTATAAAATAGGCAAGTTTTCTAGATAGTCCTTTAGTTATTGGAAACATTTTTGTTATGTTTCATCCTAATGGAATGTGACACCCTTCTTCAAAAAATGTGTACAAGGATGGCACTTGTCAACTAATTAAGATATGAAAAATTTGATATAATAGATCTTTCCTTGCAAATAATAGAGCTGCTTCAAATTGATTAGTGGTGAAATTTGAACAATGGCTTGTACTTTGGCTAGATCAAATTCAATGCCTCTATGATACATAATGAAGCCAAGTAATTTTCCTAAAACAACTCTAAAAACACACTTTTTAGGATTGAGTCAGACCTTGTATTCATGTAGTCTCTCAAATATCCTTTGTAGTGTTATTGGATGATCATCCCTAGTCTTTAATTTATTGAGGATATGATTGATGTAATATTCAACAATGTCATGCATCATATCATTAAATATAAAACTCATAGACATTTGGTACATGAACCCAACATTTTTGAAACCAAATGGCATAACCTAATAATAGAAAAATCCCCATAGAGTGGTGATCACTATTTTATGATGGTATTATGGCATAATCTAGATTTGGTTGTACCCTAAAAATCCATCCATCAATGAAAACATTTTATAACCTATTATGGAGTCAACTATCATGTCAATATTTGGCAAAGGAAAGTCATCCTTTGGGTAGGCCATATTTATGTCTCTAAAATTAGTGTATATTATAATTCCTTTTATATTATTTTTTACTAGTAAAATATTTTTTATCAACTTTGAGTATTTGATTTATCAAATACATCCTTATTCCAAGATCTTTTCCAACTCTTTCTTCACTAATATATAAATATGAGGATGCATCTTGTGCAATTTTTATTTTACAGATTTGGCATTAGGATGTATCATAAGGTGGTGAACAATCAATATAGTTTCAAACCTATCATGTTAGAATAGGCCTATGAAAACATATGAACAAAATCACTCAATAGGGTGGTGAAGACTTCACATTCCTCCTTAGTGAGGGACATGCCTAATCTGATCCATTTTGGGTCATCTAGAGTCCTAATGTTAACTTCTATAGTGTCTTCCACAATAATTGTTGAACCATATTATAAAATGGTTGATAAATATTTGAATTGGCCTACAACATTAGAGTTCTCAAACTCGTTGACCAACATTATTCATTCTTGTCATTCCCAGTTTATAAGTTGATGATAATATAGAGGAAGTGGATTATGGTGAATGAATACTTGAATGGTACAAATGGCATTAATGTCAAACAAATTATAGGTCATCAAATGGATATGATTAGACTGTCAAGCCCTAACTAAACCATACAATGATAAGTGTCAAAAAAATTTTAACATAGTGGCACCCCAAATGAGTAAACATCCTATGTGGCATACCCACTAGGCCTAAGTGGTCAAGTTAGAATTGAAATAAGATAACAAGATCATAAGCATTGGTGATTAATTTTGAATAACCTATAATTAATGAATAAATATATAACATTAATCCCAAAATTGAGTTCACCTCATTTGATTTTCAAGAGATCGAGTGTACATAGCCATCTATAATTTCAAAATCCATAAACGCATCTAAAATAACCTATAATTTATTAAATAGTGTTTTAGATAACCATTTTAAAGAGTTTACATCACACTGACATAACTAAAAATAATTTCATATTAATCCAAGGCATACAAGGGATATCAAACACCATCTGAGTTTTCCATTAAGGACTCTATAGAATAACAAGACATGGTTTTTGATGCAATAGTGTTCGATGGTCTCCACACCAATTAATTGTCTCTATGGGAGGTCATAGAGAATGTTGATCCATTAACATGTGAGGAGGATGTCTCAGTAGAAGATAAATAAGTTGCAACTAACTTTCTACCATTTAAATACCAACCACTCCACTATATAACTACCAAACTAGAAGTCATGTCATGCATCAACTTGCTATGACACTTATTTTTTGAAGGAATAATTGTAAATGGTGGATATCTACACTATTTCATAAAAAATATAGTCATTACATATATCTTAAAAACTGTATTCATGATTTATTTATGTTTTCCCATTCTAGATGCTACAATTGACTTATATAGTGTGATTACTTGGAATAAAAATAATAATGTGGATCAATCAGTAGGGAAACAACTTCTCTTAGGTGAGACTTTAATAGTATAGTAAAATTATAAGAACCCTATGCCCATCACCTAATTCCATATGGAAATTTGTATTGGCATGGAATTGTTAAATCGACTGTTTGGCCATCTAAGCATTCATTTCCTCCAACTATAATGGGTACCCCTTTTGGAACTACTCATCACTTGAGAGTGGACCTATGAATTGGTGAAGGTTATTAGTGCTTTATTACATGAATAACTATTATAAAAGGATAAGATACCTAAGGTGGATATTTATAAATTATGTCTTCTCTTCTCGATGTAGTCATAGGGACTATTTACAAATATAATGGGGATTTGTGGAATCCAAACCTTGATTATATCAAGAATAGAATCTATGAATTCTATTATTTTATTCACATCTATACATATACATATAATATTGATATAATTCTAGATGACCTGTATCCTCAAGTTTGGTTGGCAATTCATGGCCAACTTCTAGATAGGATTTCAAAGAGCATCACTAATATACTCATACCTTTGGGTTATTATTAGATATACTTGGATTATATAGTTATGATGGTTAATGGACATAGGGTAGACCCTATTTGGCTCCCCAAAATTATCCCAGATAAATTTTTTGAGTAAGAGATTACTTCCCAAATATAAAATGGTATAAATGAGGACTTGATAAAGAGTAAGAAAATCACTTTCCACACCTCCCATCTCACTATTAAGAGGATTAAATATAAATACATAAGAAAATTTAGAGAGGCTATGAATGTAATAAGGGATTATGTCTTCGATACTCTTCCCCATAGGGATTGGGACCCCCATGAGAGAGTGCAACAAAAGATTCACAATCTCTGGATCTCATACAAGCATTAACATTTTGACCATGACTTCTTGTTACTTAATGTAAAAGATGATTAAGAATTAAAATAAATGGTTGAGATTATTGGCCTAAGTGAATATTTATTGAGGATAATAAAATAAAACCCCTCTCTTACACTCAATCAACCCATGTTTAGGATCCCATCATGAGGGGGATGGGGATCATCTAATATTTAGAGTAGTATACCTTTATAATAGCCAGTAGACCAAATCAAAGAATCCCAAAAACCACCTACTATGATGGTAACTCAACAAGATCAAGATATATTATTAGGGGAAACATCAAGTATTGGAGAGCATGAGGAAGAAGTGCAAAGAGAGACATTAGCTAGTAAACAACAAGAGGAAGAACAGACTCTTCTAGTTCAAACATATATTTTTGAACTGAGGAAGGTAAAATAAGAATTAGTAAAAGAGATAATGTAAGATAAGGATAACACTAATAGGGAAGAAGTGGAGATCATATGCATGGACTCCTTTGATGATGAATATAAGGAACATACGATGGTGGATTCAACATCTATAACATCTAGTATGACTCTTCCCTCTACCATCCAACAAGTGACTACTCCATAGGCTAAGAAAATAACACTTTTATATTAAGTAAAATATAAGGTAAAGAGGCCATAGTCTCGAGAGACACAACCTTCAGTTGAAAGTGGGACAAACCATGAATTAGATTAAGAGTACATACAACAAGATAAATTACTAATCTTATATGGATTAAAATTAAAATAAACCCTTACTAGTGATAAATATGGTAATGTGATCTATTCAATACTCCCATAGGCCTTTCTCCTCTTATGTCATTGCCATTTGTTTCTTCTATGTCATTGAAATTTTTCTCTACTTTTAATCATATGTCACATTACCTACTATGCTTGTTTTCATCATGGAAAACACTACTACCACCTATAATCCTTTAATATCCACCTTTTTCTCCATAACCACTAGCCAAACCATCACCCATGTGGTATCCTCTTATACTAGACTGGGTTCACCACTACCTTCATTAGGATTAGTTTAGACCATAGAAATGGTGGAAATAAAAATATCCCCTAAGAATAAACATATCTATGTCGTGCATACCATGCCATACTTATGGAATGTATACTATTCCAATATAATTTATCTTTCAATACCTATGCCATCTACTAAGCCTAAACCTGAGCCTAAGAAGGATATACAAATAGAATCCCAACCATTGGATACATCAAATTTGAATCTTCCAGATTGATCCAAGGAGTTAGGAACATCATCTTCTAAGATAAATAATTTTAATATCACCAAGCTTCCCATTTTTATCTCTCTTTAACAAATAAACAACCTTAGTACAAATGGAAATGAAGATAAAGATAGAAGATACTAATGGTAGAGGATTAATTTTGAAAGAAAGAGAAGAGATTTATTATCTTTCAAAAAGATAGGATATAAAAAAGGGTAAATCCCCCTAAATTGAGGAACTCAATTCCTACATGGAGACCCACACTAAAGTAATATTTGTCATCTATATGGGAATAGATTGGGACAAAAAAAAATTCGAAGAAGAGTTAGAGACTCTTAGAGAGTTGTAATAGGTAATCTATGTTCCCTATAGCATAGATCAAGATGTACATAGTGTGTAATTAAGATTATACAAAATTTTGGAAACCATTCATACTTTGAGATTCCAATTACCTCCACATGTGACTATAATAACAAAATTATTTAAACTTCTCAAAGAATATGAGAACAAATTCAATTTATTGGTGTTTTATACTCCTCATAAAGAATTTAACCATTTAAATTAGATTACCCCTTAGAGGTAGATAAAGTATTAAATATAGAAATCATAAGGACTCAAGATTATTGATATTGTGTGAGTGTTGTCGATGCTCTATTTTTTAAGCTCATTGAATAAGAAAATCATGTATTACATATTTTGGATGAGGTAGAATTGATAGGTGCATGAGATAACACTAGGAAGATGGTAGCCTAAGCTATTTTTAATAAAATGATACAACAAGATTGAGATAATTTCAATAAAATTTTACAAGGACCAAGTCTATAAGATATTTAAGTGAATTTGAGTACAATGAGGAAGAAGGCAACTGAAGTATAGGTATTTTAGGTAGGATTTTGAGCTAGCAAGGTAGAACATGTAAGGATAATAAAATATGTAGATAGGGTATATAGTCATCCTCTCCTTGATATGACCTTAATTTGGATGACACATAAAAAAGGATATAAACATTATCAAGAGTTAGACATGAAGAAGAGGTAGTCTTAGCACCATCTACTAGCTCAATGTAAGATCCACTTAATGTGTTAGTTACAACACCGCTATCAACTTTAGTCCCTCTTGGTTTACCAAGTGCATCAACTCCCATTTTTAGTTTAGCTCTAGTTATAACTCTAGTTCAAGCTATGAGTTCATCCATGGCTATAACTGTATTCACCACATCTATTATGAAAATAAGTTCAAATCTAATAACCAACTCAAACCCGATTACAATTGTAGTTCCAACAAAAACAATAAAAAGTGTTAAATAGGAGCCAAGTTAGCCTTAGTCAAAGGCTATTTTTATATAATTTTCCATGTAATGATTACAAATGTCTAGTTATATCTTGTTAAATCCATGTTTTAATTAAACAAGTTTATTTCCACCATGCACACATTACATGTCTTGATGTAATCTATAAGTTATAACATGTGGTTTTGTATAAAATTAGAAATTTTGTTCTAGTTGTTTTTATGTAACCAAAGTTTTTCTATACTTTGAGGATGAGGTGACACCTTCCCCAAGTCCTTTAAATACATGTAAAAACCTCTTTTAAAAGGGTCTAATTTTTTGATAAATATAATAAAGAAATCAAGATATTGATTTCCATGCAACTATGTTTGTTCTTTCTTCTTCCTTTTCTAGGTTAATGAAAGTGAAGTTTCTTTGTCTATATCAATTCAATATTTCTAAAGTGTGATAATGCTACAGATGAATCTAATTATTTATATTAATTAATATTTATATTATATGTGTAATAAAAATTGAGGGTTGATAAATTTCATTTTATTTAAGCAATTGGCATAGGTTGAGTTGATAATCTAAGGTGTGTAAAAGTATTTCCTTTGGTCATCCAGGCATGAACTATAGCTACCCTAGACAACTTTCTGGTCCAAGTTGTAACCTCTCAGATAATGGTGTGCAAAAATAAACCTAAAAATGGAAACCTTGAATTGAGATCATTGAGCTTCCTATACTTATTTTCCTAGACTCCTAATCATGCTTGTTTGTCCATGTGTAATATCTGCAAATGGAAAACACTAGTCTTGGAGGTACCTATCCACCAAATAAATAGTCTTATAAGTGACCTTTTAGGAACACAATGCCTTATTGTTTGACTTAACCTTATTTACCTTTTTATGTTTTATTTTATATCTACCCACCATAGAGTAATTATCCACTTATCCAACTCACTTAGTGATCACTTTCTATTAGATTCCACACATCTATCAATAAAACCTAGTCAAACAAACAACAAGATTAACCTATTATTCAATCACCTCATTGTTTTAACCACATAACTATAGCTTGTGCCATAAAGTGGAATGTCATTCTATATAGATCCAAAAAATTTAGAGGTTACCTTGTTTAACCTTATGTGGTGTGCATAAAACCCACATCAATAGAAAAAAAAATGGTGCTATAAAGAAGGTAGAATTGTGTTTGTTCTCAATAGTAGAGGTTAGTTGATAGATAAATTTTCAATAGAGAAACCTATAATATTTTCACTACACACATTAAGATAGCGAACCCTCCCCTATAATAAATATCCCACTTATTAATCTTCCTATTGCTTAAACTTGGTTAGTCAGATCTATTATTGCCATCCCTAGAGAACAACATGATCTATCAAGGAATCTAGAAAAGTAATTGCCTACCTTCTCCCCCTTAAATGGGAGGATGATAGAAGTATATCTCAAATATTTCAAGGTTGATATAAAATTAATTAATGTCATCCATGAGGATGTTTCATGCAAGATTTTCCCATTTACTCTACAAGATTTTTATTATGATTTATATCTCAATTTAAAGTAAAATTCTACCACCTCATGGAATAAGTGTTAACATATATTTCTTGCATAATTTAGGAAAGTGAGTAATCCAATTCTAGTGTATCAACATTTCACCAGCATGAAGATGGAGCCCAACATGTCAATCTAGGCCTTCAATGCAATATTTTAGAAGATTTACACTCGATTGAATTCTCCATATTATATAGACATGGATTTAACGCTTGTTATATACAAGAATGCTATAGATCATATTATTAAAATGTTTTTGTGAAGATATATCATAATAAATTATCTATATTTGACATTAAAAGAAGATATTAATATCAATAAGTAGTTTAATCTACAACTCAATCCTCAATATTTTAGAGGCCAAACATTCAAAAATGGACTCCTATCCTTGAATCCAATCTCACATGTTAATTATAATTCTCCTAAATTCATCCAAATTGGTTGTACACTCTACCTCCAATGATGTATTAAGTAAAAAATTAGAATTATGAGTTCTTTAGTAATCAATCATAAAGGAATTTACATTATAAGACTGAACATAATCAAATTTTATCTCATCCCATTGTAACAATCGCTCAGGGTCCTAACTCCACCAAAGTTGAATTGGATTATATAAAAACAATGGTATAAAAGTTGAGAAATGATTTATTAAATATTCAAAAAAGGATGGTTAATACCACCAATAAAAATTACAACACAAATTTTGGATTTCCAAGATACAACATGCCTTTCAACAAGCCCACCAATAATGCAGAACAATAATATCCTAATAAGCTACCAAAAATTAATATCATGGAGACAACTTTGTCTAATTGGTAAATGGTTCACAACACATCATTGCATGGATAATTAAACTGTGTATAATTATATCTAGCCTTTAAAATATTTTTGATGGAAATGATTAGACAAGGTCAAATTATGAATCCCCTAAATCTCCCTCATGAATCTGGCCCTTCTAGTTCAGTTATGGTCTTTGAAACAAATGAGTCTTCCTTACCTAGTGAAGATGATAATGTTCTAGAGGATAATTCTAATGAGGTACAAACATTCCAACAAGTTAATAAGAATAATTACAATCTAAGAAACAAATATCCTCTCACCACTTTTAATCTTCCTAATAATATATTTATTCCCCCAAATTTTGTAGATGATAATAATCCTCCTACCCCAAAATGCAATGATTATCCTTAACATATAGAAAAAATCAAGGGAGGATACAACACCATTGAGGATATGAATAATATTAAGGCCAATATCACTCTTCATGAGATGACAAAAATCATAGAGTATAAGGAGCTCTTATGGAAGTCTATCATAGGTAAGTATGTTGCATAAAAGTCCAAAAAAATCAACACAAATGTTTTATACAAAAGCAAGCCTAAGGTTCCCAATTTCTTGGTAACTATTTGGGAATTTGGTAAGAACATATATAATTTTTTAATAAATTTTTTAGCTTTGACAATGGTAATGTGAAACTCCATTGTCCATTAGCTTGGTTTGACTCTAAGTCCATCCAAGAGGATGGTCTCATTGCTGGATAAAATTATAGTCCCTATTTTGGGATAACTCAATGATTTAATAATCTAGGTCACATCAAAACCTTGAGTATAGATGATTATTGACATATTATTAGTAAATATTCCTAAGGTATATGGGCTACTATTGAGTAGAGATTGCTCAAAGATGTTAAATGGATATCTTTCCATAGATATCTATCATATTTGGCTACCATGGAGAGGAATATCCAAATAAATCAAGATTGATCAAGAGCCAAGGATGAGGCATCCTATTATAGAGTATAAAACCACCAATTAATAAGCAATTTATAAGTCCCCTAATCTTAGAATTTATACATTTACTATGAATCATGAAACATAGGAAGAAATTTAGGGCCCTTTCCAATTATAGACCAACCATTTAAATGGGGAAAGATCCAAGAAAGGATCAAGTTTTATCATTTAAATAATTGATTTATAAGGAAAAAAATACTAAGAAGCATACAGGATCCATTTTCCATGCACTGATAATAGAGGAGAGTATGAGGCCCTAATTCTAGGATTATAGTTTTCCCTCAAAAATAATGTCAAAGAACTACTGGTAAATGGAGACTCTAAAATTGTGATCAACCAATTTAAAAATGAATAACATGAAAATTATCATACTTATGTAAGTACAAGCATATATCCTAGGATTTAATCAAGCCATTTGAGGTGTTCAATATAGTGGCTATTCTTAGAGAATAAAACTAGGTTGTTGATTCACTATCCATTTCAATAGTAAATTTGGTGCCTATATAAGAGTAAAAAGTATATAACTTATTTATTGAATTGGTAACTTGTCCCTATATACCAAATAATGTTGAAAATTTTCAAGTGTTTGATGCTAATCATCAGATCATCTAGTTTTTGACAAGTTTAGGATAGTTTGAGTCTTAGATAATTAATGATGAGGAAATCAAGCATAGGTTCCATGAATAACTAGATGAAGAGAATTTTATCCAACTAAAACAAAATTGTCTCCCATTGGGTATGGTTGTATTGGAAAGGACATTTGATATAGATCCTCAAGTTCAACAACAAAGGTAGCTCAAGGTTAATGAATCTGAATTCATCTTTAAAAATGTGTGTGATGAAAGAAACACATACCTCATTAATATTAGCTTAATATGAACTCTATATGAAAGGCATAAGGTCAAATAATTTACTATCATGTATAAATATTTAATTATATGGACCTATGATGACTTAAGGATACTCAATCCTAAAGTCATCAGCCATATAATTCTAGTCAAGATTTATCATAAACCATTTATGCAAAGGTAAAGACCAGTTAATCCTATCTTGGAACCATTTATTTAGAAATAAGTAGATAATTTAATAAGTTCTTGGATATTTTCTATATTATGCATTCAACTTGGGTGGATAATTTAGTTTTGGTTAGGAAAAATAATGGAAAAATTAGACTGTGTGTTGACCTCAATAACTTAAATAAAGATTCTAAGAAAGACAATTATCCTTTACTCTCCTTACATGAGGTGATACAAACTATAAGTCATTATGGAATGATGTATTTCCTAGATGAATTTTTATAAAATAATAAATTACTATTAAAAATAGAGGATAGGATAAAAACCTCATTTCTTACAAAATGGGGAACATATGCGTGACAACGAATGCAATTTGGGATTATCAACACTAGAGATAATTTTCAAAGAGAGATGGATCATTAATTTTATGGAATAATAGTAAAATTAATAATTATATACATGGAATATATCACTCTTTTATATAAAAATATATCTAGTCATATTGACCATCTTTAGTCAATTTTTGAAAGGTGTAGAAAGTTTCGTATCACTCTCAACCCTAATAAGAGTATATTTAGTGTTACTAAAGGCAAGTTGTTGGGCCAAATTATCACTAAATATGTAATAACCATTGGACTAGATATAATTCAAGGAATTTTTAAAATAATGTTCCTAAACATCAAAAGGGAGCTCTAATCCTTCTTTAGAAAGATTAATTTCATGAGAAAATTCATATCAAGATTTGTATAAATTGTTAGACCCCTAAATGCAATGATAAAATAGTACATTAAAGTAAAATGGATAAATAAATCCAATAATCCTTTCTAAGACATAGATAATGCTATTTTATAGACCTTGGTATTGGTAATCCCATATTTTACTAAATAATTTTTTTTGTACTTATTCACTTTAGAACATACAATCATTATTGTGATTACACAAAATGAGGAAGAAAATGAACACCTTATCACCTTTATAGGCACAAATTTGAAAGATGTAGAGCCCAGATACTCCATGATTGATAATAAAATATTTACCCTTGTTAAAGTAGTTAATAATTTTAGTCACTACATCCTCTAAAACAAGACCATTGCCATTGTACTAGACCTTACTATCAAGCTTATGATAGGAAAAAATGAATTGGGAGAGAATACGGACAAATGGATCATGAAGTTACAAGAGTTTTATATTGAAATTAAACCTCCCAATAACATCAAAGGATAAGGTATCATTCAATTAATAACTAAGCTATACCCATGCATCACCATCAAATAAGTATGCCAAATATAGGTTTGTCAAGAGGATTGGTATTCATGTATTATTTAGTTCTTACTCACTACAACATGTCCCCAAATAATTAAGAGAGAAAAAAATAGAGCCTTTTGTCTCAAAGTTGCTCATTATATGATTAGTAAGGGCATCCTCTATAGTAATAACTAATAAGGCATATACTTAAGATGTGTGTCATGTAAACAAGCCTAGGATATTTTGGAAAATTTGAAATAGAAGATTGGTAGAAACCATCCATATAGCAATACCATAGCCTAGTAAATACTTAGAATGTGATATTATTGGCCAACCGTCTTTAAGGATGCTCACTTCCATATAAGGATGTGCCATGAATGATAGGTCTTGGAAAAAATATAGGTTCACACACTAATGCCCCTATAGCCTATGATTGAAGGTAATCTATTTTCCTAATAGGTTTTTGATTTCATTGGAATAATAAACTTGAAATCTTTAACTAAGCACAAATTGGTGCTCATTGTTACAAATTATTGCACTAGATGGATTGAAGAAACAACTACTAAGAACTCAAGATCCTAATATTTGATCAATTTATTTGAAGATCATATCAAAACTAGGTTTAACACACCTATTTATTTGGTTTATGACAATGGTCCAACATTCCAATTATCTAAGTTTACATAATGAGCCCATGATAATCAAATCATAATCATGTCATCTTCAAATCATTACCTATAATGGAATGGATTGGTTAAATCAACCAATAAGAATTACATTAATATTATCAAGAGAAATATTATAGATAAGCATAGATAGTGGCATATATTTATAAAATATGCACTCTGGGTAGATCAAGCTTGGTATAAGCAGACCATTAAAGCCTCACCATATCTACTAGTTTATGGGAAACAACCAATGTTCCCAATCATGTTGAAGCTACCAACCTATCAATTTATATATAAATACATGGAGCCCAATGACAAGATACATTATAGAATGTTGGAAATCTTTGAAAAGGAAGATTTTAGGAATGAAGCATTAAAAAACTTAAGCAAACATCAAGACATCATCAAAATATGGTTTATAAGAGAGCAAAATCTTAAGCATTTAGGATTTTTTACATGGTGATTCTATAGGACAAAGCCCATAAAAATAAAGTAATGCATGACAAGTTTGCCCCATTATGGATAGGAACTTATCATATCTCTGAGATATTGTGTAAAAATTATTTCTATTTAAAGGACCTTGAAGGTAATGAACTGACATATTTAGTCAATGGACAATTTTTGGAGCACTACTTCATGGTTGCTCCATCTAAAGAAGTCTCTAAGTAAGAACACATGTTATAGTAGAGGTATGATTAGGTTATATTTTATTTAATATTTATATTTTTAATTTCAATCATTTATTCCATTAGAGTATTTCATGCTCTCTAGATTAGTCATTTTCACGTTTTGTAATTTTCTCTGCTTAGTTTAGTGTTTTGTTTTAGGTAGTTTTTTACTTCCTAGAATAGCTTTCCTTTGATTTTATGGAAATATAATTGATCATTTTTAGTATAATAAAATAATGGCCTATGTTTTTTGAATATAACTCAAATTAGAGGGTGTTATATTTTGTAGTTTAGAATTCTTAATCTAGGTAAGCAATAAGAGAGTTAGCCAAGACTATGTAATGATTTTATCAAGTATATAAAATTTATTCCCATAGTTATATGAAAATTTATAAATAACTCCTTTTCCCCTTGGGTCAAATTCACATTAAATGTTAATACTTGTTCGAGGTAATAACGATTGTCATGGGTAAAGTCTATAGGGCCATTTTGATTAACTAAATTTTACTAAAACTAGGTCATGGTGGTCACCTTCTTCTCTCTTTCATTTAGAAAGTAAAAGAAAAAGAGAGATAAAATAAAAAATTATTTCTTTCATTAAAAAACTAAAATCAAAAGAGAGATAAAATAAAAAAAATAAAAAATTTCATAATCCAAGTCCAAAAGAAAATCAAAAGTGAAAAAAAATCCTACATTATGAAATAAGATCAATGTATCATCCATCATGGTAAAATATGATGTGGAAGACAAAAAATGTGATCAAAGGTATCTCTATAAGGGCCATAGATGCTTACCTAGTAGTAGATTAATGCTTGAGCTCCCAAAATTTCTATGCATGTAATGCCCAATCATAATGAAACCTACATCCCACTCCATGTCTTTGCCTTAAACCCTTTGACAAGGAATAAAAAACATCACTTTCCCACATATAGATCCAAGGTATGAGGGAATTTAGTATGTTTCATGGAATTATTAAGAGTCTTTTTTATGTTTTTAATTTAATCATTTATTTTATAATGGTTCATGGTTGATATTGGGATTTCAAAACCATAGATTTTTGGTTCTTGAATTCTCAAGAATATTCACCCCTAAAAGTCACCATTTGATGTATTCAACACACCCCACTTTGGATTTTCTTTGAAAAGTGGGGACTCCATTTTTTTTTAGAGGTTTGATTTATTATTTGGGTTATGTGTGTGTGTTTGGGATAGTTTTATTATCTATAGAAATTTTATGTTTTGGACATTGAATAAATTTTGGGTGTACCTATTTTCCATTACAAGGACTTATTAAAACTAATCTATTAATGAAAAATTTGGAATTTTTATATCTATAATAGGTATTTAGGTTTATTTATTCAATATATTTATATTAAAATTTAGTTATTCATATTCATTTATTAGACATTTTGTATATTTTTGGTCTTTGAAATTTTTGCCTTCAAAAAATTTTCAGTTGAAAACTATTCATTCAGGAACTTTATTTCAAATTTTGTTTTGGTTGGAAACTTTTTAGTCAGTAACTTTTCTTCAGATCATTTTGTTTGGAAATTCTTATGCAGAAACTTTACTGCAAAAAATTTAATCTTAAGAATGTTTTGGTCTTTAATATTTTATTTTTGGTATATTTTGTTTGAAATGTTTTGTTCGGGAACTATCTCTATGGAAACTTCCTCCCAAATGACAATGTCTTTGAAGAACAAGTGGTTTTAGAGAAATATTCATTTAGTGAACTTCACATATGATTTTGTTTGGAAAATTTACCTTTCATGAATTTTAAACAAATATTCTAAAACAAATCTCTCCAAAGAGAATTTCTCTCTTTGGGGTCTTTTGCTCAAAATCCTAGGCTCACCATATCATATAATTTAGCCTAAAAGCAAAGGTTAAACCCTAACTAAACCATATAGTGATAAGTATAAAAATAAAAATTAACACCATGGAACCATGAATGAGTAAACATCCTACATGGCATTCCCACTAAGACTATGTGGTCAAGTTTGAATTAAATAAAGGAGATGATTTTATAGACGTTAATGATTAATGGTATAAAAACTATAATTAAGGCATAAATCTATAACACCAATCCCATAACTTATTTCACCTCATTTAATTTTCAAGAGCTCAATGGAACATAGGCTTCTATAATTTCAAAATACCTAGCTGCATCTAAAATAACTTGCAATTTATGTAACAGAGTTTTAGATCACCATTTTTAAGATCTTGAATCACACCAACATCAACCAACATCAATGGCATCTTCATCCAAGGAATAAAATCTAACTCAAACACCATCTAGGTTTTCCATTTAGTACTCCAAAAAATACCTAGACATAGTTTTTGAATCAATAGTGTTCAATGGTCTCCATGCCAATTACTCAGCTCTATGGGAGGTCATAGAAAATATTGATCTATTCGCATGTGAGGAGGATGTATTCATAAAAGAGAAATAAGTTGTAGCTAACTTTATTACATTAAAATTTCATGCACTCCACTATGTAACCTCAAATCCAAAAGTTATTCTATGCATTGACTTACTGTAAAACTTATTCTTTGAAGGAAAAATTACAGATAGTAGTTATATACACTATGTCACCAACAACATAGTCATGCATACATCTCAGAGACATGTTCATAAGGTATTTATATTTTCCCATTATATATTATACTTTTGAATTTTACTATGTGGTCACTTAGAATAAATATAATAATGTGGATCAAGGTAGGGAAATGGATTCTCCTAAGTAAGAATTTCATAGTCAAAGAGACTAACAAGAACCTTGTGCCCATTACCAGGTTTTGAATTAGAATTAATATTAGCATGTAATTGTTAAATAAACTATTTGGCCACCCAAGCATTCATTTCCTCCATCTATAATGGGTTCCCCTAATGGACATGATCATCACTTCAAAGTGCACTTATGCATTTGGGGAGGTTATCAGTGTGCCTTTCATGAATAGATATTGTACAAGGACAAGAGACCCCATGGTGGGAATGTATACATGATGTATTATATTTTTGATGTAGTCATGGGGAATATTTATATAAATAATGGGGATTTTTTGAATCCCAACCCTAATTATATAAATAATAGAATCTATGACTTCTATTTTTTTGTTCACATCTATGCATATATGAGGAATATTTCTAGAATTGTAAAAGACCTGTATCATCAAGTTTGGTTAGAAATTCATGGTGAGCCTCTAGGAAATATTTTAAATATCATTGATAACACACTCATATCTTGGGGTGATTATTGGATATACTTAGATTATACATTTATCATGGTTATTGGACATATGTTAGACCCTATTTGTCTTCCCAAATTTATCCTAGACAAAGTTGATGAAAAAGATATTATTTTACAAATAGGTAATGGTATAGATGAGGACTTGATAAAGAGTAATAAAATCATTTTCCATGAATCCCATATCACTATTGAGAGGATTAAATATACATATAAAAGATATTTTAGAGAGGTTGGGAATACAAGCAGGGCTTATGCCTTGGCTACTCTACCCACAAGGATTGGGAATCCCATGGGAGAGTGAGAAAAAAGATTCACAATATATACATCCCATAAAATAAATAAAATTTAAATCAATACTTATTTTTCCTTGATGCAAAAGATGAAGAAGTAAAATAAAGGGTATAGACTATTGGTTTAAGTGAATATTTGTTGATGGTAATATAAGTAGACCCCTCCCTGATACTCATTTAAACCAAGTTTAGGATCCCACCACCAAATTAATGGAGATCATATAATTTCTAAATTTTTAGACCTTTCCAATGGCTAATATACCAAAACAAAGACTATAAACATCCACCTACTATGATGATAAGTCAATAAGTGCAAGCACTAGTGCTAAATTAAATATCAATTACTGAAGAGCATGATGAAGATAAAGTTTTAGGAGAGACATTAAATAATAGCTAGTAATATGAAGAAGAGAATCTTATATTTCAAATATCTACTATTTAACTGAGTAATGTCAAATAGGGATTAATATAAAAACTAATGTAGGAGAAGGACAACAATATTGGGGAAGAAGTAGATATCATATGCCCAGACTCCTTTGATGTGGAATAGATGACACCTATGATGGTGGATTAAAAAATTATAAAGTCTAGTATGACCCTTCCCTCTCTCACCTAATAAGTGACTTTTTCTCAATTAGATAGGACAACACTTTGCTATCAATGAAAATATATGGTAGAGAGGACACAAACTCCATCCATGGAGGTAAAAAGTAGAGAGACACCACCTTCAGTTGAAAGTGGGACAAGCCATGAAGTGGATGAAGAGGAGATAAAATAAGCTAAATTAATAAGATTGTAAGTATTGAAATCAAATTCACCCCTTAGTGGTGACCAATCTGGTACAGGTTCTTTATTCACTACTCCTGTAGGCTTTTCTCCTCTTATGTCATTATTAGTTAGTTTTTCTATGACATTTAAAGTTTTCTCTACTTTTAATCCTATGTAAATATTACCTACTATGCCTATTTTCATCATGGAAACCACTACTCCCACCTATTATCCATCAATATCCACCTTTATCTTAATAACCACTAGCTAACCCATCACCTAATTGGTAACCTTCTCTAGAAAACTAGGTTCACCACTACCTTCATTAGGAATAATTCAGACCATAATAATGGTGGTAAAAAAAGAGAAAAAAATAAGAAACATATCTACATTAGGTGTCAAATTCCACACTTAAGAAATGTAAATAGGTCCAAGATAATTTGGTCCTCACTGCCTAATCCATCAATTGATCCTAAACCTAATCTTGAGAAGGATACATAAATAGAAGCCCAACTATTGGATCCATCAAACCTAACTCATCTAGATTGGGTCAAGGAGTTAGGTGTGTTAGCTTATAAGAGGCATAATTTCAATATCATTGAGCTACCCATTGTGAGATCATTCTTTAACAAATCAACAACCTTAGTGCAAAGGGTAAGGAAGAGGAAGATATAAGATACCAATTGGTAAAGACTTAATTATGGAAAAAAGATAATAAATTTACTCTCTTTCAAAAAGATATGATAGAAAGAAAGTTAATTCCCTCTATACCAAGGAACTCAACTCCTACATGAAGACCCACATTGAACCAATATAGGTCATCCATAAGGGAACAAAATAGTCTAGAAAATAATTAAAAGAAGAATTAGAGAATTTTAGAGAGAAGCAAAAGGTAATCCATGTTCCCTCTAGCATATAATAAGATGTGCAAAGTGTGACATTAAAATTAAATGAAATTTTGGATACCATTCATTATTTGATAGTCTAATTAGCTCCACATATAATTAAAATAACAAAATTGTTTAATCTTCTCAAAGAAGATGATGAAAATTTGAATTTATTGGTATTGTATACTCCTAATAAGGCACTTAGCCATTTAAATTTTATGACCCCTTTAGAATAATCTAATGCATTAAATATAGTAATCATAAGGACTAAAGAGGCCTGAGATTGGGTTAGTGCTACTAATTATCTAGTTTATAAGCTCATTGATTAAACAAACCATGTAGTACAATCTTTGGATGAGCTGAAATTGATAGGATCACAAGATAACATTGAGAAGTTGGTATCTCGAGCTATTAACAAGATTCAGACAATTTCAAGAAAATTTTACAAGGATTGAGTCTAGAGGATATTGAATAAAAGTTGAGCATAGTGAGTGTTGACCACTTTCTAGTCCCAAAATTAGAAAGGGGTTAACCTTATGCCTTAGGTCATAATCCATTTTTAGTACCATGGTTGTCAGTCATATCATGAGTTGAGAAGGTTGTTTAGATAGTTCACTTTTTTGTCATGCCATAGCTTTGCTTTAGGAACAGTCATTCCTTCTACCCAAGTCAATTCAAGTAGTTTCATAATGATAAAACATGCTTAGATAGTCCTTTATCACTTTTAAGGGTCTCCAACATGTGAAAGATGTCATGGTGAAGTTAAATTTAGGAGGAAATTTGATAGAGACTCATAACCACATTGGTTCTACCTAATAACATGAGGTATTCTTATTTTAAATCTTTCAAATAATATCATATAATATTATTAAGGTTCATTTTATGTTTCTTATAGATCATAAGGGTATATTATATGTATTATCATGATAATTTAATTGATATGGCCCTCTGTGATCATAGATGTGTGCAAATTCAATGGTGTCTGGTCATAATGAGACTAATATGGCCTTAATAGACTACTAAGTCACCCTAAACACCTCTAATGGACCTCATAAACCTCATTAGGCCATCACTAAACTATTTCATGCCTCATTCGATGCACTAGCACTATGGTCAATTCCAATTCCACTCAAATGGGCCCCACACATGTTGAATTATGACTCTTCGACTCCCTTATTCACATAATCAAATTAAAAGTGTCATGTGACTCCTATTTTCCATATATAACACTTGATAACAAAGTTTTAGGTTTGAAACAAAGAGAATTGTAGGGAAAATGGTAGATTGTAGAGGTTTCTTAAGTGGTATGGTTCGTATTATACATACCAACCCATGTGGAGTCATGATTTTGTAGATGGAGGTCATAAATGTAGACACCAAAATCGTGTCGACTCCCCTAGTCATCCCTCATGTTATTCTCCCTCACCTATTTAACCCCTGTCGACCACTTTCCCACTAGATTTGACCTTGGCAGCATGTCAAAATGAGTAGAAGGCTAAAGTTAGTGTCTACCCCCATTTTGCATCTACCAACCACGGTCACCACCTGACCGACGTCGCCGACATCGGTCACTTCTCGGTCGATGTCGGTGGTCCTGCCGGCGTCGGTTCTCCTTATCACTGTGTTCTCAACCTGAATGCAAGAACCGTTACTCCATTATTTGTTATCAATGTGGTTGCCAATCCGTTTTCACGATCGGTTATCGAACCATCCTTTGATCAATCAGCAAAACCATGAACCTCTGGAAATCAACTGATTTCATGGATTATTCAACCAACCAATTCATTCATTCAACCAACTCTAGCAATCAATCAACTCTGGGGATCAACCATTTTCTTGCATCCAATCAATCTATGATCAATCTTTCATGTCTCTCTCTCCAGCACAGGAATCCTGCTTCGGTCATCTTAAAACACATCGACGACTTCAATCATATCTCTTATCATGTCTTTAATGTGTAATAGGTAAGTATCTTGCTTTGTGTTTTTATTTCTCTCTGGTTATTGTTTGTTTATTACTGCTATCACCCCTATTTTAGACTTAGACTATAACCCCGACCTGACTTCCTCCTTTACACTTTTATCCACTATCCCCTGACTACACAGTCTGTAACTCTACTTAGACTTCCTACATAAAACCCCAAACAAAACAACAGACCTTTTTGTAAAGCCTAAGACCCTGTCTCGACTCTAAGACCTTGTCCCAACCTGACCAGACTCGACCAGACCTATCCAAGAACTGTTGCCCTGACCGACACCGATCATTACCTCGACCGACGCAACCATTTTCTTGCATCCAATCAATTTGTGATCAATCTTTCGTGTCTCTCTCTCTAGCATAGGAATCCTACTTCAGTCATCTTGCAACACATCGATGACTTCAATCATATCTCTTATCATGTCTTCAGTGTGTAACAGGTAAGTATCTTGCTCTGTGTTTTTGTTTCTCTTTGGTTATTGTTTGTTTATTACTGCTATCACCCCTATTTTAGACTTAGACTATAACCCCGACCTGACTTCCTCTTTTACACTTCTATCCACTATCCCCTGACTACACAGTCTGTAACTCTGCTCAGACTTCCTGCATAAAACCCCAAACAAAACAACAAACCTTTTTGCAAAGCCTAAGACCCTGTCCTGACTCTAAGACCTTGTCCTAACCTGACCAGACTCAACCAGACCTGTCCAAGAACTATTTCCCCGACCAATGCCGGTCATTACCTCGATCGACGCCGACACTTCAACCGACGTTGGCACCCTTCCCTGATCGACGCCGGCACAGAGACCGACACTGGCGACTGTGCAGAACAACTTGCTACATATCAGGTACGCATTTTGTTTTTTGTCTTTTATTCCTTTTATTCTGTCTTTCCATTTCTATCAAATATTTTTGTTTTTAATCAGTGGGTTGATATCCCTTAAGGAAGTCTTCGTACTTCAAGGATCAAGTGTTTGCTTAATAGCCCACTGTCTCTTTGTCTAACATTTTTTCGTGTTTAGTCTATTTTTCTTCATAGGTGTCATTCCTCCACAGCCAAAGAGGAGTACCTTCCAACATCTGATTTCGGTGCGCATGACTATATCCAGGTATCATCTAACCTTGACCATCTTTTAGTTTCTCATTTTCTTCTTTGAATGTAGAAAGCGATTTAGCGTAGAAACATTCTGGCACGTCCGGTGGGACCTTAGGGCCTTCCTTAGGTTCTTTATTTATTTCGTTCATATAGGTGCATTAGGTTCCTTCCTTTTTGCCTCTTTCATCTCTTCTAAACAACATCATAAGTAGGACTAAAAAGAACTTTTCTTTTCTTTCTTGCACTTCTAGACTAGTCAAAACTCATATTCTTTGACTCTTTCTCCATTCGTCTTCATACGAACAAACATTTTGACTTGGGCATTAAAACACTCTGCATTGCATTTTTTTTTGCTTGCATCTCTTAGATCACACTTAGTAATTAATAAATGCATATTGAATTAATCTAGATCACTTGATGTTACATGACCAAACCACTTGCACAAAACAAACATCTTAGCTTACCTGAGACAAGGCCCGACTGGGATTTCATCCCCCAGTGGATACCTTACCCATCTTGGTGATCTTACTTGTATTTCATCACCAAGGGGAAAGCCAACTCCGTTCTCTGGCGGAGTCTAATCTCTAGGGGAAGTATATTTTGGCTAAGTGGGCCCAGTTTATCACTGGACTCGTGAAGTGAGGGGAGCTTGCTCCTTAGCACCGGGCCATGTATGAAACCTAACATAGACTTCTTGAGCACCATAACTAACCCGAAACCATCCATAGACTACTTCTTCTAGGACCTGACTCAAAAGCCAATCTTCCTCTACACACATTTTAAGGCATAAGACACTATAATCCTAATAATTTACTTTTAGGGTTTTAGGATCTGCTTGTGTTCTTCATCTTTTTTGTTCTTATATGCTTGTTTGAGCTTGTGAGGACATTCTCTCTTTTGCCTTGAATGGTTCTGACTCATAGTCAAGCCAAGGCTCTAGTCGATCACGCTAGCCATCAACCACTTCTGTCTACCTCGTCTATAACCAGTCCTATAATGGAGTTCCACTTAGAGACTGAAAGAACTCCTATAGGACTGACCCTGACTCAAATTCCCATCGTCCCTAAAGGGGACCAAGATTTTTCAAGATTCTTGGACCTCAATGCCGCAGCCCTCCATAACTATCTTGCGAGGAACCCAACACGAGACCTTTCAGGCGAAGTGGGGGTGACATCAACACCGTCCGCTACCCAACCTTTTGTCTCAACCATTAACCCAACCATGGCCTATACGCAAAGTTTGGCCTCCCCATCTATTTTTAGACCGACCTCCGTTGGGGTTCCATTACCCCCTCAACCACCTGCAATTCAACCAAGTTCTACATCATACCAGAACTTGATTGTCTCGACCCCACACACTCTTGCACCCATATATGCAGGAGTGCCTACCTCACCCTTTGTCAATGCCGTCACACAACCACCTTTGGCTATATCTACTTAGTTTATGCCTTCTACCTTCATCACACAACCACCTTTGGCCTCCACTTCTGTCCCTGCGACTAGTCATCCGTATGGTGCACCCTTACTGGTACAACCGACTACATCGTATGCCTCCTCTAACCTCTTTCAAGTGCCTTACAACCTAGGGGGTGCCTCGTCCACCAATCCATCAGTAGATCTCATCAAAATGTTGATGAATAAAATGTCTAGTCTCGAAGCTTCTATTTTTGGTTCAAGCAATGGCCTGTCATACGACCAGATTTGCAACGAGCCCATCCATCCTTCTGTGCCCTTCTGACCATACCCCAACCAGTGGGAACTTCCTAAGTTTTCTTGTTTTCAAAGTAAGGAAGACCCATAGCAGCACTTACAGGCATTTAGACATGCCTGTTACCTTATCGCCCATGACGATGCGTTACTTCTACGCATGTTTCCTATGTCTCTTTCTGGCCCTGCCCTTGACTGGTATAACTCTCTTGCCAGACATTCTAGCTTTTCATTCATTCAACTCGCCCAATTATTTGTTGACCATTTCTCAATCAATATCACTAAACAAGTCTCGATCACAGACCTCTACTCTATTAGGCAATTTGACGATGAATCAATAGTTGATTTTGTCGCCCATTGGAGAGGCTTGATTAACCAGCTCTCCTTCTCCTTGCCTCAACCTGAGCTCATTGAGCTCTTTTCTCGAGCATGTGTTAGCCACATCTCCTCCACCTTGTGGATTCAGACATTTTGCACTTTCGACGAGGCTTTCACCATGGCCTGAAAACTTGAACTTCACACCATTGAAGAAGATAAGGTCAAATTGCGTAATACTAACGGAAGAACCAATGACCATTCTTCTTCCAAACCTTCTTTTTCTACCAAGTTTGAATCCAAAGAAGTGGCCAACACTGTGGTCGTCAAATCACCATCTTCGACAACAACTAATCAACCTCAACCTTCAACATCTCAAAGCATCACAAAACAATTCCAACAATGGTACATACAACCCTTCCCTAACCGTCCTCCTAGCCACAACAACATTCAAACCATGACCAATGACTCTCATGACCATCATATACACACAGTCAACACTGTTTCACCTCTTGTCCCCGACCAACCTCCATTACAAGTAGAAGAGCCATCTTATCCCATTTGTCTTTCACAGATAGAAGAACCATCTTCTCCTATTCGTCTTCCATAGGCAGAAGAATCTTCTTCTCCTATTAGTCCTTCATCGACCTCTCCCATATTGGAGGATGCTTTGACCACATCAACACCAGCTGCCTCACCTTCATCCTTCTTATCATCCATAGATGATCATACCTTTTTGACTCCTCAACCACATGTAGAAGCCATGACTACTCCGGCACTCTTTCCACTTAAAGAGCCCACATCTTCAATCCCTTCTCCATCGAGAGAAGAACCGTCCACATCTAAGTTCAAACCTGTGCAGGCGTCCATCATGCCCAAGGAGATTAAACCTCTTGGTGTTTGCCCCATATCTAACCTCACCTCGCACAAAGGTGGCCCTCAACCTAAACCAAAGAAGGCTACTAAACCACACTGGAGGCCTCCTCCCCCACCTTCGTCATTACCTTCGATCTTGGGCCCGCATCCATCCACTTTAATAGGAGTGCTTCCTACTCCCATACTTCACAGAGGCACATCACCTCCATTACTCTCTCAACCCATCAGACATATATCTTCTCTAAACCATCGACCAACATCTCTTATGCCTCTCAAACCAATGTCATCAACCCTCACTACAACAAAACATCCAGACCCATTAGCAAGTTCTTATACCTTGCTGTTACGGCAATTGTTGCAGTCATCTTGCCTCAACCTTCCACCTCTTAAACCATATCAATCTCTCAAACCAAAACCACCCTGGTTTGATGACACTCACATTTGTGCATATCATCACATGTCTGGGCATGACACCGAGCATTGTTGTGCCCTCAAGGTTGTCATTCGTCAATGTCTAGGGAATGACACCCTTCTTATCGACCACATCATCAATAAACCTTCAATATCACCCCACTCATCAACTCTCGGATCAAGGCCATCTTGGTTCGACAACTCTAAATTCTGTCATTATCACCACACTCCGGGACATAACACTGAGTATTGTTGCGCTCTTAAAGCTATCATTCGTCAACAATGGAGAAAGGATTCCCTTATCATCAAGGATCTTGTTGACCACCCCTTCGACAAATCAACACCAATCCATGCTTCTCCAACCTCGTCACCTAAATCAGGATCTCCACGCCCGATTATGGTCCCTTCACTGCCTTTAACCCCCTTATTTGAAATCAAAACTATCAATCTAACCACCAAGCCTCAACTGACCTTGACTAATCTATCAAACATTCTCTCTAGCCACTGGGGGAATTCAACCTTCATCCATGCCTCGACCAACCTTCCAACCCAGTCTCGACCACATATCAATCACTCTTTCAACTTAACCTCAACCAGACTAACAACCAAACATTTAACCTGACCTCAACCAAACATTCGACCCAACCAAAGACCAAATACCAACCAATCAACCCTCGACCAACCAATGACCAACTATCAAATGACCAAATCTCAACCAAACATTGACCAACCTTTTTATCAAAACATTCAACCAGTCTCGACCAATCAGCAACCATATCAACCAACTTCACATCCACTCATCAATCAACACGTGACCAATCTAAAAAGAGGCAAATGGGACAAATTTGCTCCTAATTGACTCGGACCTTATCATATCACGCACAAGCATGGACCAGGGACTTATCAGAACCTGAACCTTTTTATGCCTTTCATTTGCAACCATTTTACTGCTAGTCGAGTACTCATCCACTTGACACTTAACTTGAGCTCGTCCCTTGAGCAATCCCTGTCCTCTTAGTCTTAATTCCTTTCATCTCTATTCCTCTTAACAATTTCCTCTATAACCCTTTTATGATGTATGGATGCTTTGTCCTAATAAAAGGGAGCCCTTGACCTTCTATAATCTTGTCCATGACTCACATTTCTATCAAAACAAAATCAAGATGTCAAAATATCCACGGTCACCATATCCATATCAAATCAAAAGGCAGACTGCTCCCTCGAAGGATAGTTGTACTATCATTTATTGTAATTAATAGATTGCTCCCTTGAAGGATAGCTATTCAAAAGCCCTTATATTAAGCAAAAATATAGACCACTCCCTCGAAGGATGGCTATGACTAAATTTGGCAATAAACAACACTATCTTCGAAGCTTCTCGCATCAATCAGCTTCACAACTGACCACCAAGCAAATGACATCTCTATGCAGACTTCCCGCATTGATCAGTATACAAAAAAAAAAAAATGAGTCATGGACTTGACTTATAGTTGTCTCAGGGTCTCCTATAAAAAGGGGTAAAGTTATCTCTGCTCTTAAAATGGGTTACCCTATTTCCTCCTCCTATCACCTGCTCAAGGGACTTCAAGCTCACTTTAATGTCAAAGTGATTTGATTACCATTCTAACACAACATCTGGTCAATAATGTCATGCATGAATGGGGCTCTTGGTTCTAATAACCCCTATCTATGCTATCATTCTGGTCCTTGTCAATAAAAGAACAATATGCCTTTCGCTTCTTCTGCACTTTGGTCACATTCACCTTCACCACTTGTCAAACCTAATCAACTCAACTCAACTCTCTTTTTACGCCACTCCCATAGCCTATTCACACTAGTTTCTATGGACACCAATACACATAGAAACTATCGACCAGACGCAATTTATGTTAAGCATAAACCAATACTTGCTGACACATAAATAGACCTCAATTCATTTTTAGCATACATCCATCACGAGTATGGAAAATTGCTAGGGATGAAAGACCCTCACCCAATGTTATAGAATACACCATTTGGAAAAGGCTGCAACATCTTTTTACCCTCATCATTCATCATGACCAAGACCAATCTCTCAACCACTTTGCCCACGCCAATCATCGACCAATCTTCTCAACTAGTTTGAACTACATTGGTCTGAGGCCCTACGACCGGGGCTATGTAGGCAGCACTCAGACGATACGACATCATTTGGGGTTAGCTCGACCACCCTCTTTTGTTCATCTCCCTAATGGACAAACCTTCTTTCCTCCTTTTGACCATGATCTTGCCCTCGACCAAGACCACTTCCCTCCCTTTGACCCTTCCTCCCTTTGGGGAGAACTACATTGGCCTAAGGCCCTAAGACCGGGGCTATGTAGGTAGCACTCAGTTGACATGGGGTCATCTGAGGTTAGCTCAGCCACATCCTTTCGTCCATTCCTCCACCTTGACCAATGACCATTGGAGATCATGCCTATCTCCTCCAACTTTGACCACTTCCAGAGCAATGTTGTCTTGGTTGTTTTTGCATGTATGCTACCTCATGACTGGTTAGCAGAATTATGTGCAGACTATTTTTGGACCCTCACAAATAGGATAACAAGCCGGTTGATCCACATTATTTGTGACTTTTTCATGTTTCAAGGAGCACTTCCTAAGCCTAGGATACTTGGAACATGACGACCATTTGGAGCTTCAGCTTAGATTGAATAACCCAATCAACAGATGACTAAATGCTGGGGCCCGGTTATTTTAATTTTGGCACTCCTCGACCCTTGACCTGCGACACTTTGACCTGACCATCTTGTGAAGTGGTATGTGCACAATCACGACTTTTGTAGCGTTCACCCTCACCCTCCCCCCTTTTTTTCATCCACTCTTTATCAAATTAGCACCTAATTCCCAGTTCCCTTCCTTCGACTCCTGCTTTGAGGGGGAATACCTCATCCATAATCGGGGCAACCACCTCCTATTTTTGTCTTGCAGTTCATTCAAATGACCAACAAGATGAAATTGAACTTATCCACACCTGGGGTAATCACTCCTATTTTTGTCTTGCAATTCGTCTAGAAAAACCAACAAGACAAAAAGGGGCAAATGTAGACACCGAAATCGTGTCGACTCCCCTGGTCATCCCTCATGTTATTCTCCCTCACCTATTTAACCCCTGTTGACCACTTTCCCACTGGCTTTGACCTTGGCAGCATGTCAAAATGAGCAGAAGGCTAAAGTTAGTCTCTACCCCCATTTTGTATCTACCGACCACGGTCACCACCTGACCGACATCGCCGACGTCGGTCACTTCTCGGCCAATGTCAGCGGTCCTGTCAGCGTCAGTTCTCCTTAGCACTGCGTTCTCAACCTGAATGCAGGAACCGTTACTCCATTATTTGTTATCAATGCGATTTCCAATCCATTTTTGTGATCGGTTATCGAACCGTCTTTTGATCAATCAACAAAACCATGAACCTCTAGCAATCAATCAATTTCATGGATTATTCAACCAACCAGTTCATTCATTCAACCAACTCTGGTGATCAATCAACTCTGGGGATCAACCATTTTCTTGCATCCAATCAATCTATGATCAATCTTTCGTGTCTCTCTCTCCAGCATAGGAATCCTGCTTCGATCATCTTGTAACACATTGACGACTTCAATCATATCTCTTATCATGTCTTCAGTGTGTAATAGGTAAGTATCTTGCTCTGTGTTTTTGTTTCTCTCTGGTTATTGTTCATTTATTACTGCTATCACCCCTATTTTAGACTTAGACTATAACCCCGACCTGACTTCCTCCTTTACACTTTTGTCCACTATCCCTTGACTACACAGTCTGTAACTCTGCTCAGACTTCCTACATAAAACCCCAAACAAAACAACAGACCTTTCTGCAAAGCCTAAGACCCTGTCCCAACTCTAAGACCTTGTCTCGACCTGACCAGACTCGACCAGACCTATCCAAGAACTGTTGCCCCAATCGATGCCGGTCATTACCTCGACTGACGCTGGCACTTCAACTGACGTCGGCACCCTTCCCTGACTGACGCCGACATAGAGACCGACACCGGCGACTGTGCAAAACAACTTGCTGCATATCAGGTATGCATTTTGTTTTCTGTCTTTTATTCCTTTTATTCTGTCTTTCCATTTCTGTCAAATATTTCTATTTTTAATCAATGGGTTGATATCCCTTAAGGAAGTCTTCATACTTTAGGGATCAAGCATTTGCTTGACAGCCCACCATCTCTTCATCTAACATTTTTTTGTGTTGTCTATTTTTCTTCGCAGGTGTCATTCCTCCACAGCCAAAGAGGAGTACCTTCCAACGTCTAATTTCAGTGTGCACGACTATATCCAAGTATCATCTAACCTTGACCATCTTTTAGTTTCTCATTTTCTTCTTTGAATGTAGAAAGTGATTTAGCTTAGAAACAATAAAAGTCAAAGGGTGAAGAGAGAAGTGCTTTTCAGTTCCATGGAAGACAAAACCATTCCATATCACCTTTGAGTTCATATTTATACTTAGATGGATCCTTAGGTTTCTACTCATACCATACAAAGGAGAGAGAGTGGGTGACCAAGCTTATAACCATATGAATTAAACTTAGGTAGATTTCACCCATGGGAATTTGTATAGGGATTGGTATCCTATTCTTTATGAATTTTTTTAAAGAAGTTAAAGAATCCTTATGCCCTTCTCATCTACATAGGCCCATTTGGACTAAATAGTTTTTAGCTATTTTTAACCTTTCTATTCAAACCAATCATGGATGTTGGTTCCTTGAGTCTTGAATTATCCTTCCATAACATTATTGTCACTTGAATCACACATGTGAGCTCACATGGCTAGAAAACATTCATGACTTGATCCTTTGTGTGACCTACAGATAACCTTGTGTAAAGGTCAAAGATTTGATGCATTCATAAGAGGTTTTGGATTGGGTTAATGAGTTGTAGAAGTGTTCAAGGCTTCTAATGCCTCCTTGATCAAAATAGATTCCCAATGGCCCTTTGTCACCTTAGAATGTCTCAAGGAATAAAGGCTTATGTATACTTTAGAACCAATATATAATGAACACTATATGTGACTTAATGGTAGATAAAGAGCCTCATATGAAACTCAAAAACATGTAGTAGGAAGTTGGAATCATTATGGAAAAGTCATCATAGCCTTTAAGGAAACCTTCCTAAATTTCATAGCAACTGCAACCTCATAGGCTTAGAAACTATCCTTTCTCACCTATAAGCCCACATAGTCCCATTTTAGATAATTTTAATGTATTTTTGTGAAATATAATGTTTTATTAGTTTTTGAGGTTTTAATTTAGGGCTATGTATGTTGTGTTTATGCCTTCAAAGTTTCATGATTACTTAGATATATGTCTGAGGACCTCTAATATCCATATGGTTTGTATATGTAGGGTCATTATGATCCATTTCACATCACTCTCATAATTATATAGTTTCATTGTGTTTTCACTACCATTTACATTATGTTACCCATGTTTCCATGCCCTACACTTCATATATCTTCACCACTACCCTCCTTTATTCATCCACTCTTACTTTCAAGGTTTGACAATGTCATCAGACCTCTATCCTCCCTAGAAACCATCATAATTAATGAGATCATAGGATCTTCGACCCATATGGTCATATAGTGGGTTGAGAATGTAAATGCGCACCTCTAGTTAGCCCTTTTGGGCTATTATAGCAGGTTTTCCCAGAAATCACTGTGAAAGCCAACTAAAGGCATGGAGATTGATATAAACACTATATATATATATATGAGTTCCAAGAGATGAGTGTATCTATTAATTTATAATTAAGGTTTGAATAGATATGAGTCACTACTCCTTCATAAAAACATGACACTTAGACCCTACACATAATTAACATGAATGAGTGAAAACCTACAGTAGATTAAGACATAGTAGGGAACATAATTTGATTATAGTATAAGGTTAGAATTTATGAAAATATGATTGAGTTTCATATCTAATTATAATTCAAGAATTATGGTCATCATCAATGAGAGGGTAAAGTGATACCTAAATAGGCATAGAACCACACAAGCATATGCAAACATGAGACCTAAGTCTATGTGAAGGGTAAGGTATGAAAAGAAAGGAATGTTAGAAAATCATATCCTAATAATGATAATTACTCTAAACACATGATATACATATCCATGATTCCAAGCACCTTAAGAGACAATGTTCAATACCATACTTAGAACTTTCATGCTTGAGTACATAGTCAGTAGTTCTGAACAACTAGTCTAAGCTAAAATGGTGGTTTAAGGCCTTTATAGGCATAAAAAAGTCTTAAAAGTCAATAAAAATGGTCATCATTACCCATTTAATGTATTTGTGTATTCACTTGGGATGTAAAATAGTGGTTATACCTACTGTTGTGTCTCATACCAAGGCTTATTTATCATAATTACTCAATGATTTGAAGGGTCCATATGTGTTGTATAGGGCTTACATACTATTTAGGACCCCCAAAAAGGTTTTTTTTCAATTTTAAATGATTATATTTACTCCAAAACCTCATTTAAATGGTTTAAAATCCAAAACTTCAATCAATATCCTTGGAGATAGGCTAACATAGTTAAGCATATAAACCTTCTTATAGACCCTAATGCCATCTTGATGTTCTTTCAAGCTATTGTAACTATTTGAATGGAAAATACAAGGTGTATGAAGGTGTTTAAGACCTAAAAATAAGGTTTCATGTTCTAAAATGTGATAAAGTTGGTTCAAGTGACTTCAAACCCTACTTAATTTAGTTAATCTACACAATGAGTTCAAGCAACATCTTCAAATGATCACCTAGTCCACCACATGCATACTCAAGGATAAAGATATTAGGGAAGTTTAAGTCCCATTATGGAATAAAAATACATGTAATATTGGTATGTATTTTGGGGTTAGTATTTATAAATTAACCTTAAGAATTTAATAACTCAAAAATACCTATAAATAACCCTAATGCCACATTTTAACATTCACATCTCTAAGCACCCTCTACATGGGAACCCAACCCGTTCATTAAAGATGAGGAGGTCAATGCCTTACACATTCATGTCATTTGTTCTGGGTTTGAAAATTTTTTATCTATAGATCATTGATAATATGGTGGATGTCTCAAACCCTACATAAACCCTATAAGTGACTTTTTGGTGTTGTTTGACCTCAAAAACCATCTAGATGAGATAATTTGTCCATGAAATGACCTTTAAGGACTCCTAAGGTCCTTTGAGCATCATAATGACCCACTAGTTGGCATGTGTATTGGTTAAATTATATGTAATAGACCTTTAATTTCTATTTTGAGCTCAAAATCAAGGATATCGGAAGTATTTTGTGTGAATAATGAGTTCAAGGTGGAATAATGAGTCTTGGAGCACCTGATCAATCCATCTAGCATCCTCCATGTTGACTTCCATGATAGGTTAATAAAATTGAGAGGTAAAAGTCAAATGATGTAATCAAGGTAGTCACAATACTCCATGATGTCTCTAAAGTGATGTTCAAATTATAGGTGATGCATCAGTACTTTACAGCCTCAAGGTTTATGCTAGTATTCATGGTTCATGTTTTTAGATATAAAAATCCATAACCTCGACCATGAATGTGCCTTCAAAAGGTGAAGTGGATATCAATTTGGGAAGTGTGAATGTTTCCAACCTAAGTGTTGAGGGCCATCATAGTATTTTTAAACCCTTTAGATAATTTAGACCCTTGGATAAGCAATTATAGTATACCCTTATAATTTTAGACATACAAAAGTCACTCAAATGGCATATCAAAGGGGCTCATGCTCATGGCTCCTAATAATATGAAAACAATAGGAAAACTTCCTAAAAAGGAAAATCTATAGGGTTTTAGGCATAAATTATATTACAAATCATAACTATAAGTTATAAAATATGGAAAGGGTAAGTTAAATAATTATTCTAATTATTCAATGCAAATATGATCCATAAAATTGACTAAAAATATCTCTGCTACCTCTATCTAAATTACTAGTCTATGAGGTAGTATAATTAGCCGAGTCACACAAAAATAATATTTATTTTTAGGTAAATAACATTTGAAATATCTAAATTTCAATAAATTATGGGTTATCCAAATATTATCCAAGTCTTATCAAATGAATTGGGATCCTAGTTCAACTGTTTGATCATTAAAGTAATGGATATGAGTAGAAGGTTGAAGGAAAACTAAATAGACCTATTTATCCTATAGGTATAAAGGTTTAATAGGCAAATAATGACATATAATCATTTACTTACCATATTTAAATATTGGTAACTATCATCTAGGTGAGCACATCTCAAAATAGAGGCCATTATGATAGGTTGGAGATAGTTTCATGGACCAATCAACATGCACATTAAAGGAAAGGCTACCAATTGGATTAATAAGGCCTATTAACACTCCATTTGCATTGATTAATTACCATTAGAGGGAATATTAGGATATTTTAAGGATAATTCAAGCATGAGTAAAATCAAATAAGGGACTTATAGCCTCCACATCTTCCCCAAATGACAAAATAAAACCATTAAATGTATGTCAACACTTGAGGATGAGGATCAAGCCTATTGTAACTTACATATGCCACATTGGCCTCATTAATGGACTCTCCGATGGATATAATCATAGCTATTCTCTTTCAAACCTTATATTTAAGTAGGCACTAAGCTCTTTTTTGGCATCCCTTGGCTAGGTGTAGCAAAACTTTACCAAAATTACCTTATAACTCTTTTGAATCAATAGAAGACATTTGAAAACTTCTTGATGAATGTTAGTGTGCTCTATGGAATTTTTATTTTCATAATGTATGCATCATGCTGTCATATGTAGGTTCTTTAATGTACCTAGATTCATGTTATTAGTCTATTTTAGGTTGTATGAAGTGTTAGCAAATAAGGATGTTCTTGAAGTATCACAAGTCACTAGTGTCTTATGAAAATATAAGATTAGTAATTTAATTTTTAGAGTCCTATTCAACCTCCATAAAAAAATATTAATGATTATAAAACCATCAAAATTTTTGATCAGTCATTGTCTCTAGTAGGTTTTAAAAGATATAGTTAAGAGTGTATCTTTAATCAATTGGTGCATCGCTACTTAGAGTAGGTTATTTAATTGGTTTTATATATCTTTCTATTTTCATTGTGATGAGATTAGGTCTTAATAATATTTTATTTGATACACTATGGGATCCATCCCCATAAAATATAGATTTTTGACCTACATATTAGGTATCCCATAGTCTAAGGTCACTCCCATGTTGGACTAGGTTTGAGGTAGACATGAATAATCCTTTCCTCAGTAAGGGTAAAACCTAGATCACCAAAATTTATATCACACATAGTGGTAAAATAAATCAAGGGACTTGGATACCTTATTTGATAATATTGGAAGACATTAAGAATGCTAAAGATAATTAGTAGTACATTAGAAGATAGTTTCATGCATATAGTTTCCACTAGATCATCTTAAAAAGGTAAATAGATTGAGTTTGTTAAATTACCATTTGACATGTAAAGGATAAAGGTGCTTCCTATAGTTAATCCAAATCCCTAATTCTCCCAAGTCTCTTAAATCTACCAATTTTATCCATACATACCCTACTACAGGTCCACCAATCCCAATGGTAAGGCCTAGATCTCAAAAATTTATACCCTTCAATAGTGGTATCCCCCATAACCTCAACCAATATGATGATATTAAAAATAATTCCTTGAATTTTTTTCCATATTTCATAGGGTAAAACTCCACCACTCCTATATAACACATAGATGATATACCCAACCTATGTTCAATGCACAATATCACCTAGTAAAATGTAGCCATGAAATTCCTAGTAACTTTTTTGAGAGGAAAACACCCTCAGTGGTTAATAGGTATCACTCATGCCTATATAAAAAATTTGGATGAATTTGGTTAGTGCATTTTTAAACACTTTGAAGATAGAAGTGAGCTTGTGTCACTAGTTGTGCAACTCACCTCAATCAAGAGGGCACCCCAATAATCTATGGTTGACTTTAATTATAGATTTCAAAATACTTGGGATAGACTCCATGTTATCATAAATCCTACACCCAATTATATATATATATATATATATATATATATATATATATATATATATATATATATATATATATATATATATATATATATATATTACCTAAGGGCCTTAAATTTATATGTTTCTATAATGATATAATCCATGGGTGGGACAACATTACCATAGGCATACAAAATATCCATTAGGGTAGAAAATTGCTTGATACAAATAAAAAAATTGACTCCTAGACCCCTAATGCCCTTATTTATTGAGATCAAACTTACCTCTCCCACCATTACTACATTGACTAATTCAAATAATCAAGGACAATCTAGTGATATGCAAGTAGCTAGTCTTGGGAAGATTGAAGGTTTGTTAAAATCACAAAATAACAAGTTGGTGGCCTTAGAGAGGTGACATCAGATCTCTTACAGACCCTATCATCCCCCCTATCAAGCTCAATAATCATCTTATCCTTAAATTATACCAACTTACCCACCCAATAAACAAGACCAAGGTTAGCTCACATATGCTAGAACTTAAAACATATATAACCCCAATGTCATAAGTAGCTCAAGGGTATTGGTGCTAATACAAAAAAATATTGCATAAGAGGGTTAATGGTCTACTCCATAGGGGAAACCACATGAGATGATGATTTTTACAACTAGTGAATCATATCATAACTATTGTTTTCATAAGTCTCCTCCATTTCAAGCTCATGACACAATGCCTTCCCCACCATAAGGTCATCTAATTCCTCATGGTGATATGCCTTCCATGACACCAACATAAGTTCCAAGCTAAAAACATGGTAGTGTGAGAAAAACACCTTATAACACCACATTTGTTAAATTATAAAAAGGGTATCATGCCTTTGAACACATGGAAATAAAATTGGGGTATAATGTATTAAAATCAGATGATGTAGTGGCATCCCACACAATTTCTAAAATGTGAATGGTTGATGATAGCTTGGGGCATCCTATGGACTTCCCAACACATCCTCAAGTGCTTCAGTATCCTTTCACTCAAAGTATAGTCACTAATACCTCTATAACTCATCAAACATCTAAAACTCATAGGAAATAGTAGAAGACTCCATTCATTACTCAAATTACTCAAGTCACAAGTGATGATTCCACTTCTAATTTGTAGTCCAAGAGTGTTAATTCTCCATTCAAAATTATGGACTAAATGAAGAGATCAAATGTTAGCATTCCTACATGGGTTACTCTACTAATTCTAGGGTATAAATACATTCTCCAACAAGAGATCTCCAATATCTCTCTCATGAAAAAGCAAGATAACAAGGTAAGTGTAGTTTATGTTAATGATGGTCATCCTAGTGAGTTCCAAACTCCCAAAGTTGTTAAGCCACCCCCATCCTATTTGTCAGTCATAATAGGATATTGTCTTGTCCATAATTACATGATAGATAGTGGTGCCTCTACCTCAGTCATGCCAAAGGCCATAACTAATAAACTAGAATATGATCCCAATGAGAAATGATTATTATCATTAGATTGATCTCCCATAAATATATTAGGTGTCTTAAAAGATCTCAAAATTATGTTAGCAGCCTTCCCCAATTGCACTATCACACAAGATGTCATGGTTGTTGATTTACCTCCATACTTTACCCTATGCCTATGTAGGGACTTTAATGCAAGTATTGGGGGATACCTTTCATCTAACTAGTCATACATGGTATTTAAGACTAGATATGGGACTAGGGTCACTATTAGGTCTAAACCTATTTCTAGGTTTCAATTAGAACCCTATATGCCCAACCTTTCCAATGTAAACTACACTATACTTGATGAGGATGAGAATGTCAATGAGTAAGAAACTAAAGATCATATTAAAGGCATCTCAAATCTACTCCTCTATGAATGGGCAGATAATAACCATGGATTTGACCCCTATAATGCCATTGAGAGGTAGACCTAGGGGTAAACTGCATGCATGAGGAAGGGGTTGTTATTCCTAGTCTCACAATCTCAATTCCAAAACATGATGGCATATAAACCTTGTTTTTGATGGATCAAGGTCAAAGAATTGTAGTGGGGATGGAGTAATGTTATTTTCTCTTTCAAATCAAAATTAATACTCAACTATATGGTTATAATTTAGTTGTACTTCAAACACAACTGAGTATGAATCCCTTATACATGGGCTATAAGAAGCAAAAAAAGAGGCATCAAACTTCTACAAGTGAAAAGTGATAGTGAGCTTATAGTGAATCAAGTGAGGGGTGTTAGTAAATTCAAGAACCATCTATTGAAGGCCTATAAACATCAATTATGTGAACTTCTAGAGCACTTCTAGGCATTTGATATCCAGTCTATACCAAGGGAGTCCAATCACCATGTACATAGGCTTGCATCCATTGGTGCCCAATATGACATTAAAGATGGATTAAAAGGGTAATAAAGGTCATATGTAGGCCATATATACTTGATAATGAGGTAAATTGGTAGGTCTTTAATAGTGATCAGTAGATTGTGTGCTTTCTCATGCAAGAGGTAAAATTATACTAAAAGAATAAAGGTAAATTATAACATCAGTTTGATGATAAGATGGTAAAACTAAGGTATAATAAATTGCATAATTGACTAGTAACAATATAAATCATATTCAATGAATATTATTAGATTATAAGAGACAAGCTAGGTATCTCAACTAAAGAAGATACTTATGAGAAGATAGTCATCTGTAAGGACAAGCTACTTAAGTTAGGGAAAGTAAACACAATATAAGAGAGAGTTACCTTCATTGACTTTTGATAAGAGTATTTAGATGTTTTTTCATGTGAGTATCATGATCTAAAGGGTTTTGACCCCAATATTTTTGAACATACCATATAATTGGAAAATAATACAAAACTAGTGAGGCAGAAACAAAGGCCAATCAACCCTAAGGTGTAAGAGCTCATGAGGAGAGTTGTTAAAATTGATTGAATATAATATAATATTACACATAAATCATTCTTAAATAGTAACAAACCTTGTGCCTATGGGGAATAATAATAGAGATATATGCCTATTTGTTAACTTTAGGGACTTTAGTATGGTGTCTTTGAGGGACCATTACCCACTTCCCTCCATGGTTTAGATACTTTAGATGGTTATAGGATCTTAGAGGTTTTCCTTTATTGATGGTTACTTTGGTTATAATTTTATCTTTTTCAAAGAGGAGGATAAACATAATATTTCCTTCACTATAAAATGGGGCACTTATGCATACATGAAAATGCCTTTTAGATTGTCTAATGCAAGGGAAAGTTTCCAAATAGAAATGGATGTTACCTTTGAAGGGTTAATCAATGATATGGTGCTCATATATCTTTATGAAATCACCATGTTCTCATATAATTCAACATACCACATGTCACATTTTAATTTGGTCTTTAATAGGTATATGCAGTTTAGAGTGTCCTTAAATCTTAAGAAATGCATCTTTACTATCCATGAGGGTAAATTATTGGTGCGTGTAGTGTTAATGGATGGTATTTATATATATCCTAAGAGAGTTGAATAAATCTTGGCCTTAATACTACCTAAACATAAGAAAGGTTTACAGAGCTTCTTAGGGAAGATCAAATTCATAAGGAGATTTATCCCAAGTTTTGTAGAGATGGTCAAGCCTCTTACTCACATGGTTAAGAAGCACAAGGAGTTCACATGGAGAAAGGAAAAAAATATGATCTTTGAGAACATCAAATAGACCATATCTCAAGCCCCTACACTCCTTAATCCTAATTTTATCAAAGTTTTATTTTTGGTATGCTTTCTCTACATCAAATGCAATTTTTGTTATGCTTATGTAGTAGAATGGTAAAGGCCAAGAAGAACCAATTACCTTATTTAGGAAAGCCTTGGAAGGATATTATGAAAGATATAGTTTTGTGGTAAAGCATGTACTTTATATGATGATAGGATTGAAGAAGTTTAGGGACATGGTGTCAAATAATAAGGTCATAGTCATGGTGGTATACCCAAGCATCAAAGAATTCATACTTAGTAGATATCTAAGTGAGATGAGAGATTAGTGGGTAAAAAAATGTATGGAATATGACATTTAGGTGAGACTGACAAAGATAATTATAGGTTGAGGTTTATGTGAGCATATTTTAGTAAAAGTTAAGGAAGACAAAGACCAAGTGTTGGTAGTCCATGACAATTAGTAGATAGTTGCAAGCAACACTCCTCTTAGTTGGACTAATGATGTGGTCAAAATCATTCAAATGGGCCAATGCCCTTTAGGTTTGGATAGGTCCAAAAAGAGGAAATTTAGATTTCATATGATACCCCATGTCTTAATATATGGTGTGCTCTTTATGAAAGACATAGGAATCATGATTTTGATATGTGTTAATGTAGACACTAGAATTCCTCACACGTATTCCAAAGTGCCATGACACCTAATAGGCCCCTAAGACCCTTTTTACTTATCTAGGCCTATCTTTAATAATTTTAAGATTAACATGGCCTTTTAGGCTATTTTGATAAATAGTCTTGACCTTTAACAGTTAGGCAAACCATTGATGGTTAGCCCAACCATCGATGGTCAGGTTTGACTGCCTAATCTTCCCAAATGCAACCTACATGAAAAACATCACCTTGATTTTCTAAATATAGTATTCTAAATCTAGTTGTGAGCCTTTTACATGGATGACTTATATTTGGAATCCCTATTCTAGTCTAGTTTGGATAACCACTTCTACCTCTTGCTTGTGCCTATAAGAGAGAGGCCTGGGAGGTCAAATCATCTACAATTATTATTAAGAGATCAAGTACTCAGAGTTTTATATTTTAGGTCATTTAGTGTTATCTATCACTATCATCCCCTATTTCTAAGATCCAAATTGTCATTACCTCTCAACTAAGTCTCCAAGTGCCATTACTCTACGAGAATCAGGCTAAATTCTACCCATAGATCAACAACACCTATCACTCACCTAATCCACGCTAGTGCTTTCTTACATGTAGGTCATCCTCCCTAACCAAAGAGGAGCTCTTCATAATATTCTAATTTAATGTGTGCATAAACAATTAGGTATTCCTAACACAACCTATATTTATAATTTTATTACCTTCTTTTGAATAATAGAAAAATTTAAGTGAAACCATTTTGGCATGCCTAGTGGAACCCATGTCTCTACTTGGGTTTTATTTTTATCTAAATCTATATACTTCTTTCTTTGTATATGCTCATAATTAAAATATAAATTTCATTTGGGTCTAAAACATACTTAATCCATTAATTATTTGCTTCTTATAGCTCAATCAGCTTAATTAATGGCATTAGGATTAATCATATCACACTTATGTTACAAAACCAAACCACATAATAAATAAAACATCATAACATACATGAGACAAGGTCTGACTAGATTTCATCACCTAGTGGTTACCTTACCCACTCCCAACAATCCTACTTGGAGGTTATTACCAAGAGGAGAAACAACTCAAATCTCTGGTGAGTATAAACTATAGATATCAATATATATTGGGAAAGCATCCAACACCCTTATCACTATGGGACTATGAAGTCAGGGGGTAGGCCCCAATACGAAGCCATGTATTGATTCTAATATAGATTATTTTGAGTACTAAAACTATCCATAGACTTCTTATATAGTACCTGATCTACAAGCCAACTCTTATCACACATTCTCATAAACTAAGGCATAAGCCAAAAGTGATCTTAAAACTATCTTTAGGATTAAGCGTACTCTCTAGTGTGTTCCTTGATTGCCTTGACTATTTTCTTTGTCTTCTTTCTATTTGAGTGGTGAGTCTATTCTTTTGTATTCTCTCCCACTTTTTATATGTACTCACTCGTCGGTAGTGAAGAGACATTACATAATGAAACCCATCACCTAAATCAACCTCCTCTATCTCCTCATCTATAGAGTACATCTCAGAGGTGGATGATTTACCTCATCTATTAAGAATCCCTACTTTCCCTCAGGTATTTCCCTAAGGAGACCTAAATTTTACCACTTTTTTATACCATAATCTAGTGACCCCTTAACACTATGTTAACACCTCTTCTCACCATATCCTGGTTTCAAATACACTTCAAGATCCTCCTTATGGCATGTCATCCCACCTTATGGAGGGTATCCCTATTGTTTCACTCACAACCCAACCTTTGACCACTCATATGTCTTCATCTACCAACCCCTTTGATGTTATGGATGAGAAACAACCTATCCAACTAACTATTACCCTTACACCATCCACCCCCACTAATGACTCCTTTACATTGGGGAAAACCTAACCATTAACCCATCATGTCAAACCTAGCCCATTAGTTAATACCTCTTTACCAAGCTTAGGGGTACCTATCCATTTTACCTCACCACCCATCAACACAAAGATCATGACCATCCACCTAATTACTAATCCAAGCATAACACAACCTACCTCAGCATCCCAATGACTACCTACATCATCTAACCTTAGTTATACTCGTAACTTGGAAGGGTATATACCTATTACCTAACATCTAGCATATACATATCCTTATATGTCATTTACCAAACCCCCCATAACTTCTTATCAGTATCGGGCCATCTACCAATCTCATGTCAATTATCAATATATCCCCCAACTATAATATATGCCTTATAACCCCTTAGGTACACCACCTCAAATAATATTAATGAAAATAATCATAGACAAAATGGCAACTCTTGAGTCATTCCTTTTAGGAACCCATAACATTCTATCTTATGACCAAGTCTATAATGATCCCATTCACTATTCAGTCCTTATCAGACCTTATCCAACCAAATGGGAGCTTCCAAAATTTACCAAGTTTAATAATAATGAAGACCCCTAGAAACACTTAAGAGAATTTAGGCACTCTTTCTACATGATTGACTATGGTGATGCCCTACTTTTACACACATTTACCATGTCCCTTTCTAGCCTGACACTGGACTAGTATAGTGCTTCCATTTTCTCCTTTAACTAATTATCTTAGACCTTCTTAGATCACTTCTCAATCAAACTATCCAAAAAAGTCTATATCACTAATCTTTATTCCATTCACCAATTTGAGGATGAGTCTATAGCTAATTTTGTGGCTCATTGGAGAAGCTTGATTAACCAATTATCATTATCCTTGCCTCAACTTGAATTGATCAAACTTTTTTCCTATGCTTATGCCAAGTACATCTTTTCTAAATTATGTGTCCAAAGCTTCAAAACTTTTGATGAAGATTTTCCAATGGAATGCAAATTAGAGAACTGAGCTATGATGAGGGTAGGTTGAAGTTACAAAACAAGAACTCTACCTTTAAAACCAATGAAGCCTCCTCCTCCAAAGTAGGCAAACAAGCAAACTCTAGAGCTAAGAATAAGGGAACTATGAATGTAGATATCCTTATGGGTACCCCACCACCTACTGTCAATCAACAAAACTTTCCAATTCCCTCTAACTAGATCTCATGGAACCCAAACCAAAGCACCTAAAAATAATTTACTCCACTTGGAGAATCTTATGGCTCAGTATTGGAAAATTATCAAAGTGACGAAGTTTAAAATTTATCTTTGGAAAAATATGCATTAAAGTTCATACAAGATAAATAGTGTAAGATTGATCCAAAGCTGAGAAGACACAAGAGGTGAGCATTTTGTTTGAAGGTTAACTCTGACCATTTGAATTCAAAATTTTGAATTTGACAAAAGGAAAAATTAGAGATCTGTATTTTGTCCATATATTTTGATATAAGTCAAATTTGTTAGTGTTATAAAAATCAAAGATGAAGAGGACTCCATGGCACATCTAATGAATCTAATTTCAAGATTTAGAAGTGTGTATAATTAAAGATATTGATGTTAAAAATTGATTATCTGTGTGTTTATTCCGCAAGTGACCCAAAAAGTATATTTGAGCTTGTGTTGATGTTGTTTCAATGTTTCATAGTGATTTGGATATTTTTGAATGTAACAGACTCCCTAAGGATGCTTTGTATGGATTTTTAAGGTTTGATCAATCTATCTTGAGTATGAATAATTCTTAATAAGTTGACTGTATGTTGGTAATGGTGTTCTTATGTGTAAGTTCTCTATTTGAGTTGATTAGAAATATATAAAGGTGAGATAATATAAATATGATCATTTGAGGATATTGAAGGGGATATAAAGAGTGGACCCATGTATTTTAAATTGGTCTTATGTTCTTTTTTTACTTAAGGGTGTGCTAAATAGGTGAATGGGTTCACATTAGACATATAAGGGCTACAAGGACCTTATTTAAAGGTGTAGTTCCTTAAGGGTGACCCATAGATGCTATGGCCTACCTATGAAGATTGTATTGAGCTGTGTATTATTGTGATAGATGACTTAGTCATACATAATTGCTGACCAATATGTTGTTTATCAAGATTTATCTATAAATTATCAAACTAAAGGTTGTGATTTCTAGACTTGTAAGACTTGGTGGAGTGAGTACAATTATGGAGCCAAACAAAGGAGATAACCTTTCTATATGCTCAATAGATAACATTAGATCTAATAGGCCTAGAAGAGGTAGAATGGGTGAGTATGCTCAAGAGATAACATTGGACCTAATAAGCCTAGAAGAGGTATAATGGGTGAGTATGCTCAATATGTTGTTTAAGAGAGACATGGGAGAGAGTTAAGAGAGGCTTGTGTTTGTGAATTGGGAAGTGAAGGAGGGGTAGAGTGATATGTTGATTAGTTGTTGAGTAGATCAATTTGAATATTGTTTAAATGACCTATTTCTAGAATAGTGATTTTGTTGTTTGAGTATGAGAGAAGGTGAAGAGTGATAATCAGAGGTCCATAATCAGGTGTAGAAGACATGAGTTAAAAAATGGATGTGTTCATAGTTGTTCTTTTGGGTGCTCAACATCTAAGGGGGTTATTTCCTCCTTTCAAAGTGAAACTTGATAAAAGTCTAGTTTTTGTGGGTACTCAGCTAGATAGGTGTAGTAGCTCCTTATAGGATTATAGTCATACTAAAATTAAATATAGTATTTATTTGATCAATAGCTTGTTAGTCTAAATTGGTTCTTGTTTTATAGGATAGTAGTCCAATTGTAGGTTTCAGTGGGTTATATTCACCAAGAGGGTTTCCCACATATGTCATGTGTTATGTCTTTGATCTTGCATTATCTTTCTTTCTCATTTATATGAATGTTATTTATTCCCCATGAATTTATGTATTGATTAATTAAGAATTTGGAAGGATTGGAACTAAAGTTGAAATATCTAGGCTCACTGATTCACCCCCTCTCAATGATTGTACCTTGAATAATTGGTATAAGAGTGGGTCCTTTAGAGAAAGCCTAATAGCTTAAAGGTGATCCTAAGTAGGTAAAAATATGGATAAGTAGTTGAAGAAAGAAAATCAAAAGTAGAAGGATATGATCAAGACACTTGAAGAACAAATATGTACTTTAAATAAAGATAATAAATAAGATGAGAATGTTATCAATGATCTCAAGATTTAGCTAGTAGATGCCAAGATAAGTTTGTGTTCAAAAGAAAAGGACATCATGTGTGATGAAGAAGTTTTCCATGATAGTAAATAAGAAGTTTATGTAGAAGTTGAGCTCATGGGTGTACTTGGTTAACTAAAGGAGAAAATGAAGAAGAATCATAAGATGAAAAATATGATCAAAGGTCTTGAAGCACAAGTCATTTATCTTGAGAGAAGTTTGATAAAGAAATCATGTATAATAAAAGATGACAAGGATAAAAAAGGTAAGAGTGGTAAAAAGACTCCCCAAGATCTTATAGGTTAGTTAATGGCTGAAATTTCAAGTATAAAAGCTAAAGATGATGAGAGAATTTAATTATAAACCAAGCTAGGTTCATTGATAGATGAGAAAGAGAAAGTTGTTGTCAAGATAAGAAAGCTTGAAGAAGATCAAAATAAGTTAGATCAGGTCAAGAGAAATGAAAGAAGGTTTTTTAGACAACAAAATGCTTCAATAATGAAGCCAATCAAGTATGGAAATTCATGGAGCTATGATAGAAGCATTTTTTACCAAAGATTGATCATAGTTCAAATATGTCAAAAGGTATGAATGATGTTATTTGATTCAATTGTCATAAGAGTAGACATATTGCTAGTTTCTATCAAAATAGTGTTAAGAGGTATTCATGGTATGTCCAAGGATATAGAGCTCATATAATGTTTGAGAAATGACATACACAGGTATGTAAATCATAGTTAATCATTGCCAATTATTCTAATCATAAGGTTGATAAGAAAGTTACTCTAAAAGGCTATGTTTCAAATCAAGATAATCTCAAGGATCAATTAGATAAGATGGATAAAAAATAAAATAAGGGCCAAAATATGGTATGGAGATATGAGGTAGTAAAAAGTAATATTACTAACCATATTGAGTCCAAAAGTCTTGATGGATTGTTTGACAAGGTTGAAAAAGAATCAGAGATGAAGGAGAGTCAAGAGTTTTTACTAACAACATTTATTGACAAATCTAAAAAAAAGAATGAAGTTAAAGAATTAGTTAAAGTCAAGTAGGATTTCAAGTCAAATAAAGATATGGAGATATGGGAGTCTCCTAAGTTTTTGGACTTTTAGTGTTTTTATGTCAAAGAGGTGTCTCTATCTAGGCTTCAAAGAGATACTTATTAGTTAGAGGAAGCTTGGTGTCTATCAAATATTATTTGCTAAGATGGTATGAAAATAAGGTATGTTTTTGTATTACTTTTATATATTTTTTATTGGATTAAATAATCTTGTGAAGAATCTTAGTGGTCCTATCTTGAGAAGGAGTTAGCTTGTTGATCATGGTTTGGATGTTCTAGTATAAATGTGAGTTTCAAATATCTATCTACATATTTGTTTATGGTAGATGCTAGTTGTGTATCCCATGGAAGTTCATATAAATATAAATATGAGGTATCTCTATATGAGTATTGACCATGATTAGATAGTATTTTAATACTTTTTGAAGATGTCTTTTTCTTGATGAAGCATGACATTAGGGGGAGCTTTATAATTGGATAGGTCTTAGGATTAGAGGAATGAGTACTTGAATATAAGTAAGAAGGTGTGGAGAAGTAATTTTATGTACTCAAGATGATAATGCAAATTATATAAGGTCTTTGGTTAAGGGGGATAAATAAGTTCATGAGTTTTCTCTAGAGGCTTATGAAGGAGTTGTAGTATAGGATCAGAATGGATGGTTCCAAGTGGCTTAATGAGATTGATGGATTTTCAATAAGTGTTTTGTGCCTAGAAAGGTATGTGCACTTATTTTTGATGTGTTATAGGAGGTTTTTGTTCCAATTGTATGTTGAATTCAATTTGGATATTTTTTTTAGCTCTTGGGTTTTCGAGTTTATGCTTAAGAGCTTGTAGGTCCTAAATGGTTTATAGGAAGTCAAGGTTCCCAATGGTGTGGAAGCTTAAATCTTGGTCAAAAAGTGTTTATTGGTTATCTCCAAGTGTATAAGAAGTTTCAAAGGTGGATGTTGACTAGAAGGTGCTATGTTGAATTTGTTTATTTTAAGATTCTAGGGTTTTGGGCTATGCTATAAAAGTGGTTTACCTTGTGAATTGAGGTTTGAGGCTTCTTAATATGTTGAATGGACCAAATGGGTGTCAAATTAAGATTAATATAGATTTTAAGTATGTTTTATAGGATGATATTATTTTTAAAATTGGTGTGCTTGAGAGGGCATATGAGAGTGATCGAAATATGAATTTTCAAGTCTTGAAGATGTGTCTATTGAAAATTGTGGGCTCTGCAAGTTCTAGGTAGGGTTATAAGGAGGCTAGACAAGCCTAGTTTGAAGAAGAGTTCTTTTTTTTATTAGTTTATAAAAAATATAAAGGTGTGTGTATTTCAAGATGAGTTATCAAGTTGGTTTAGTGCATGTTCCCTATTTGGTAAGTGGCATGAAGTTTTGTCGGTTGTCCTTAAGGTAGCTTGAGAGAGAAGGCTAGTAAGAATATGAGGTGATTCTTTATGATGTGTGGAGATCTGAATATGATCAGAAGGTGAAATTTCTTATATTTCTTATAAGGAGTCCCTCTTAGATGTTTATTGATTTGATCCATCAGATTTATGTGGTTTTGTGTGTTCTTTATTCACTGGTTGCAATGCTTGATTGAAGAGAGTATTTGTATGGAGCAATATGATGTTGTCAAGGAAAGTTAAAGTAGGCTCAAGGTAAGGGGGAGTTTGTATCATATTTGTAAGATGGTCATTTTCTATTTGATATGACATTTTAGGTCCTCAATATTAGTTTATGTCCTTCGTCATTATGTCAAAGGGGGAGAAAGTTCTTGCTGTGGATAAAGTTCTGTTGTGGGAGTGCTTTGAAGAGAGAGAAAGTGAGTTGTATATTTCTATATATGATGGTTGTTGACATCAATGACAAAGGGGGTGATTGATAGAGAGTTATCATGATGATGTCATGGTTATGTCATATATGTTCCATTATGAGTGGATGAAGTGCTTTGATAACTTAAGTGATAATGACAAAGTGTGCAATGTGCTTTTTATAGTGTGATTTATGTATAGTTGGTTTATATTCAATATTGACATGGATAAAGAGGATAACAAATGAGTATGGTGATTTGAGCATGTGAAAGGGGTCATATCAAAAGTAAATAATTGTTTGAGTTTTGGTGTGCATTAGTGGAATTCACCTAGTTCATCATTATTCTCATCTAGACACTTTAGGTCCAATGGAAAAAAATCTGAGTAGGTAGTTTGATGAAATCACCATTACCACATGAGAAAGAGTCAAGTGGATTTGGTCATATGGTTATGATCATAGTAGTCCCTAGTTGTTATGAACTATATCTCAAGTCATGCATCGAAGTGTGGTAAAAGATATAAGGGTGAAAAGTTTGATTCTCTATCAGAATTCATTATTTTCCCATACTTAGCCAAATTTACAAAGGGTTCAAGCAAAGCTGAGTAAAAATGTTGATGAGGTCAACATTCACATGCGTGGAGGTGTTAGGAAAAAATGATCATATGGGTTTGTTAATTTTTGTACCTATTTTATTTTACTATTTATATCATGCAATGAAGTGCATGAAGAGATATCCATTGTAAAGTTGGGCTCCCATGAAGTTTAATTATGTTTTCCAATACTTAGCCAATTTTGCAATGTGGCAAGAAAAGCTAAGTGAGAATTTTGATGGTGTTATATCTTGCATGTGTGAAGGTGTCAAGAAAAATTGATCATATAGGTCTGTATAGTTTTGAGCATAGTTAATTTGTGCTAAATTTGAGATCATGCACTAAAACATAACAAAACTTTTGAAGGAGCAAAGTTGATTTCCTAGAAAAATTCTAAGCATAGTTGGATATATGATATAATATTTTGAGAAGGCATTTTTAATGGAATTATATCTTTTATGCATGAAGTTTTTAGGATTAGTTTGTCACATGGTTGGATTATTCTATGTGAGGAGATCATCTAGTCAAATTTTGAGATCATGCAAGCATGCACAGAAGAAGTTATTAAGGTGAAATTTTTTCCTTTTGGGAATATTGAAAGGGTCCCTGTACTTAGTCATTTTTGAAAGAGTTAAAGATTAAGAAATATCGATAGTGCATGTTGATCCAAGAAGTTAGAAAGTAATAAGATGAGGATAGGTGCATGATGTTTAATGACTAATAAAAGGTACATGATAAGGATCCAATTATGAGAAGGTTTTCATACAAATTGATCAAATGATGAGTGGTGATTGATAAAGACCTAACTAATCTATAAAGATTAATGGAGAGCATTGAGTTAACATTTCAAGATTCTATGAGATGAGGTTAAAATGATTGAGGTTTAATGTTTGGCTTTGGAAAACTATGTGTTAAATTTAAGATAAAGTCGATGGTACAAGATTGATCCAAATATGAGAGGATATGAGATGCAAAAATTATGTTTGAAGGCTAACACTGGCTATTTGAATTTAACATAAGGAAAAACTAGAGCTCTATATTTTGTCCATATATTTCAATAGAATTCCAATTTATTGGTGCTATAAAAAGAAAAGTTTGATATGACTCCATGGCACATATAATGAACATAATTTAAAGACTTGGAAGTGTGTAAAATCAAATATATTAATGTTCAAAGTTAACTATGTGTTCATGTTTGTTATACAAGTGACCCAAGAAGGATATTTGAGCTTGTTTTGATGTTTCATGATGACTTAGATACTGGGGAGTGTTGTAAAATCCATGAGGATGCTCTATATGTATTTTGAAGGTTTGATCAATATATCTTGAGTATGAATAATGCTTAATAAATTGACTGTATGTTTGGTAATGGTGTTCTTGTATATAAGGTATCTATTTGATTTGATTGAGCATATGTAGAGGTGAGCTAATATGACTGTGATCATTTAAGGATGTTGAATGGGACATAAAGAGTGGATCCATGTATTTTAAATTGGTCCTATGTTATTTTTTTTCTTGAAGGTGTGCTAAATGGGTAAATGGGTTTAATTGAAACCTATAAGGGCTACAAGGGTCTTATTAAAAGGTGTAGTTCTTTAAGGGTAACCCATAGATGCTATCGATGACCTATGAAGATTGTATTGATTCATGTCTTCATGTGAGAGATGACTTAAGAGCTAATAAATGCCTAATGGTTGACCAAGATGTTGATTATCAAGATTGATATATAAATAGTGAAAGAAAGGTGGTGATTTCTAAACTCGTAAGACTTGTTGGAGTGAATAAAAGTATGGAACCAAGCATAGGAGATAACCTTTGAGTATGCTCAAGAGATAACATTAGACCTAATAATACTAGAAGAGGTAGAATTGATGAGTTTCCTCAAGAGTCTTTTTGAGAGAGACTTGGGAGAGAGTTGAAAGAAGATTCTATGTGTAGATTGTGAAGCAAAGGAGGGGTAGAGTACCCTATGGATGAGTTGTTGATAAAATTAGTTTTAGGACTATTTGTATGACATATTGGTCATAATTATATTGGAAAAATAGTGTTATTTATATTTTATTATGAGTTAAGGTGAAGATTGATAATCAAAAGTCCATCGTCAAGTGTAGAATACATCAGTGCAAAGGTGGATGTGTTCATAGATGTTTTTGTGGGTGCTCAAAATCTAAGGGGTTTATTTACTCCTTACAAAGTGAAACTTGATAAAATTCAAGTTGTTTTGGGTACTCAACAAGATAGGTTTAGTAGATACTTATGGGATTATAGTCTCACTAAAATTAGGAATGGTAGTTCCTTGATTAGTAGCTTGCTAATCTAAATTGGTTCTTGTTTTATAGGATATTAGTTCAATTACGAGATCCAATGGGTTTTAATCCCCAAGAGAGTTTCCCATGTCTGTCATATGTTACATTCTTGATCTTGCATTATATTTCTTACTCAGTTCTATAAATTTTGGTTATGCCTCATGAATGTATGTATTGAGTGATTACATTTTTAGAAGAATTGGAACTAGAATTTAAATATCTAGGATCACTCATTCACCCCCCCTCTTAGTGATTACAATTGGTCTCAGAGTGGGTCCTTTATAGGAAGCCTAATAGAATAAAGGTAATCTTAAGTAGGTACACAAATTAATAAATAGTTGATGAAAGAGAATCAATAGTGAAAGGTTGTGATTAAGGCAATTAAAGAATAGATATGTAATTTGAAAAAATATTCTTAAGAATATGATAATGTTATTAATGATCTTAATATTTAGCTATTAGATGCCAAGACAAGTTTGTGTTTACAAGAAAAGGACATCATGTGTGATGAAGAATTTTTTCATTATAGTAAAGAATAAGTTGATCTAGAAACTAAGCTTGTGGGTGCACTAGCTAAACTAAAGGAGAAAAGAAGAAGAATCATAAGATGAGAAATATGATCAAAGGTCTTGAAGCACAAGTCATTTCAATTAAGGGAAGTTTTATAGATCAAACATGTAGAATAAAATATGACATGGCTAAAAAAGGTAAGAGTGATAAGGAGACTATCTAGGTTATCAGAGGTTAGTTAATGGTTGTATTTTCAAGTATAATATCTAAAGAGAATGAGAAAATTCAATTGGAAACTGATCTAGGATCATTTATGGATGAACATGAGAAAGTTATTGTCAAGATAGGCAATCTTGAAGATGATCAAAAGAAGTTAGATTAGGTTAAGAGAAATGAAAGAAGGTCTATTAGACAATGAAATTCTTCAAGACTAAAGTTATTCAAGTTTGGAAATTCATGGAGCTATGATAGGAATTTTTGGCCAAAGATTGATCATAGTTCAAAACTATCAAAAGGTATGAATGATGTTATTTTCTTCAATTGTCATAAGATTGTACATATTGCTAGATTTTGCCCAAATAGTATTCAGAGGTCTTCATGGTATGTCAAAGGATATATATCTCCTATTAGGTTTGAGAAAGGATAAACTCAGTTATTAAAACCAAAGGTAATAATTACCAATTATTATAATCATAAGGTTGATAAGAAAGTTTCTCTAGAAGGCTATCTTATAAATCAGGATAAGCTCAAGGATCAAGTAGGTAATATGGTTGCAAAAGATAAGAAGGGAAAACTATGGTATGGATATATGAGGTAGAAGAGACTAAGATGACTAACCCTATTCAGTCCAAGAGTCTTGATGGATTATTTTTCAATCATGAAAAATAATCAGAGATGAAAGAGAGTCAAGAGTTTCTATTTATAACATTTATTGATTAATCTTAAGAAAAGAATGAAGTTAAGGATTCAGTTAAAGTCAAGTAGGATTAAAAGTTAGAGAAAGATATGTAGATATGGGAGTCTCTTGAGTTTTTGGACTTTTAGTGTCTCTATGTCAAAGGGGTGTCTCTATCTAGGATTCAAGGAGACACTTTTCAGACAGAGGAAGCTTAATGGCTATCAAATATTATTAGATGAGATGGTATGAAAATAAGGTATGTTAGTGCATTCCTTTTATATATTATTTTTTAGAGTAAAGAAGCATATGAATAATATAAGTGTTCTTATCTTGAGAAGGAGTTATCTTGTTGATCATGGTTTGGATGTTCTAGTATAAATGTGAGTTTCAAATATCTATTTGTATATCAGTTTATGGTAGATGCTAATTGTGTATACCATGGAAGTTCATAGTGTTATGAGATAAGATATCTCTATATGAGAATTGAATATGATTAGATAGTATTTGAAGACTTATTGAAGATGTCTTGTTCCTAATGAAGCATGAATTTAGGGGGGAGCTTTGTAATTGGTCAAGTCCTAAGATCAGAGGAATGAGTAATTGAATCTAAGTAAGATGGTGTGGAGAATCAAGTTTGTGTTCTCAAGATGATAATGCCAATTAGAGAAGGTCTTTGGTTAAGGGAAAACAACAAGTTCATGAGTTTTCTCTAGAGTTTTGTGAAGTAGCTATAGTTTAGGATCAAAATGGATAGTTCCAAGTGGCTTAATGAGATTGATGGAGTGTCAAGAAGTGTTTGGTGTTTAGAAAGATATATGCAATTTTTTGTGATGTGCTCCAGGTGTTTTGTGTTCTAATGGTATGTTATAGTCAATTTGGAGATTTTTGTTAGCTCTTGGGTTTGCCATTTTGTACTTAAGATCTTGCAAGTATTAAAATGGGTTATAGGAAGTCAAGGTTCCCAATGATGTGAAAACTCAAATCTTGGTCCAAAAGTGTGTATTGGTTGTCTCTAGGTGTACAATAAGTTTCATAGGTGGACTTGATTGGAAGGTGATGTGTTGAATTTGTTTATTTTTAGATTATAGGGTTTTGGGCTATTCTATAAAAGTGGTTTGCCTTGTGAATTGAGGTCTAAGGCTTCTGAATATGTTGAATGGACCAAATGGGCAATCAAATCAAGATTCATAGAGATTTCAAGTTATATATTAGAGGATGAGCTTGTTGTTACAAATTGGTGTTTCTTAAGGGGGCAAATGAGAGTGCTCTAGATATGAATTTTCAAGTCTTGAAAATGTGTCTACTAAAAATTATGGGCTCTACAAGTTCTAGGTAGGGCTACAAGGAGGCTAGACAAGACTAGTTTGAAGAGTAGTGATTTTTTGATCAGTTTCTCCTAAAGAAAAAGGTATGCATGTTTTAAGGTGATTTTTCAAGTTGGTTTAGTACATGTTTCTGATTTGGTGAGTGGCATGAAGTTTTTTTGGTGGTTCTTATGCTATCTTGAGAGAGAAGGCTAGTAAGCATATGTGGTTATTCTTCATGATATGTGGAGATTTGAAGATGCTCAGAGGGTGAAATTTCTTAGAGTTATTAGGGGAAGTCCATCTCATATGTTTCTTTATGTGTTCCATTAAATTACATGGTTTTGTGTGTTATTTTTTCATTGGTTGCAGTGCTTGACTGAAGAGAGTGTTGGCATGGAGCAATAAGATGTTTTCAAGGCAAGCTAAATTAGGCTCAAGGTAAGGGGGAGTTTGTATCATCTTTCTAAGATGGTCCTTTCCTATTTTATAGTGTTTTCAAGTCCTTAGGATTAGTCTATACCCACTTTTTCATTCCCTTTGATAATGTTCCTATTAGGGATAAAGTTCCTTTTATGGAAGTGATTTGAAGAGAGAGAAGGTGAGCTATTTATGATGGTTGTTGAAATCAATGAAAAAGGGGGAGATTATTGGAAATTTATCATATTGATGTCATAGAGGTTCCCTTGTGAGTGGATGAAGTTCTTTGATAACCTAAGTGATTATTACTATGTGTGAAATATGTTTTTTCTAGTGTGTTTTATGTATAGTTGGTTGATCTTCAGTATTGACATGGCTAGAGAGGATCATGAATGAGTATGGTGATTTGAGCATGTGTAATGGGTTCTATCAAAATTCAAGAATTTTTTGAGTGATTTTTTGCATTATTGGAATTCACGTAGTTCATCATTGTTCTCATCTAGATACTTTGGGTCTAGTGGAAAAAAATTGGAGTAGGAAGTTTAATGAAATCACCATTTTCACATGAGAATGAGTCAAGGGGAGTTGGTCATATGGTTTTGATCATAATAGTCCCTAGTTTTTATTCATCACATCTTAAGTCATGAATCAAATCATGGTCAAAGATATGAGGGTGTAAAGTTGAATTCTCAGTTAGAATTCATTATTTTCCCATACTTAGCCAGATTTGCAAATGGGTTGAAACATAGCTGACTAAGAATATTGATGAGGTTAGAATTCACACATGTGGAGTTGTCAAAACAAAATAATCATATGGTTTTGTTCACTTTTGTACCTATTTTATTTGTTATTTTTTTTATATCATGTGATGAATCATGTCAAGAGATATGCATGTGCAAAGTTGGGTTCCTAGGCAGTTTGACTGTGTTTTCCCATACTTATCCAAATTTACAATGTGACAAGAAGAGTCGAGTGAAAATTTTAATGGTTTTATATCTTTCACATGTTAAGGTGTTAATAGAAACTGATTATATGGGTTTATTGAATTTTGATCATAGTTGATTTGTACTAAATTTGAGATCATGTGTTAAAGCATGACAAAAGTTATGCAGGAGCAAAGTTGGTCTCCCAGATAAATTCTAAGCATAGTTGTCTCTATGATAGGACATTTTGAGAATGAATTTTAATGGCATTAAATCTCACACATGTAAAGGTTTCAAGAGTATTTTGTCACATGGTTGGATCATTCTATGTGAGTAGATCATCTAGTCCAATTTTTGAGATCATGTGAGTAATCTTAGAATAATTTATTAAGGTGAAAATTTGGCCTTCCAAGCATATTGAAAGGGCCCCCATAATCATTCTTGAAAGAGTTAAAGCTTGAGCAAGATCAATGGTGATAGTTACTCTAAAAGGTCAAGAATTATCAAGATGAATATAGGTTTATGATGTTTAGTGATTGAGAAAAGGTATAGGTTAAGCATCTAATGATGAATGGGTGTTCATATAGATTGATCAAATGGTGTGTGGTGATTTTTAAAGACCTGAATAACCTATAAAGATCAATGGAGTGTGTTAAGTCAACATTTCACAATATAAGGTCATAGTGACTAAGGTTTAACATTTGGCTTTGGTAGGCTATAAATTAAAGTTTGGATAAGATTGATGGTGTGAGATTAATCTAAAGTTGAGAGGACATGAGATGTGAGCATTGTGTTCAAAGGTTAAATTTGATCGTTAGAATTAAAATATTTGAATTTAACATAGGGAAAACTAGAGCTCTATATTTTGTCCATATATTTTGATATAAGTCAAATTTGTTGGTGATATAAAAATCAAATATGAAGAGGACTCCATGGTGTATCTAATAAACCTAATTTAAAGATCTAAAATTGTGTATAGTTAAAGATATTAATGTTTAAAATTAAATGTGTGTTTGTGTTTGTTCTACAAGTGACCCAAGAAGGATATTTGAGCTTGTGTTGATTATTTTTTAATGTTTCATGGTGGCTTGGATATTGGGGAGTGTTTTAGAATGCATGAGGATGCTCTATATGGATTTTAAATATGTGATAAATATATATTTAGTATGAACAATGCTTACTAAGTTGATTGTATGTTCGGTAATGGTGTTCATGTGTATAAGGTTTCTATTTGAGTTGATCGAGCATAAAAAAATGTGAGATAATATGATTCTGATAATTTGAGGATGTCAAAAGGGACATAAGGAGTGCACCCATGTATTTAAAATTTGTCTTATGTTTTTGTTTTGCTTGAAAATGTGCTAAATGGGTGAATGGCTTCACATGAGACCTATAAGAAATACAAGGGCCTTGTTAAAAGGTGTTTTTCCTTAAGGGTGACCCATATATGTTATGTCTAACTTATGAATATTGCATTGAGTCATGTATTCATGTGAGAGATGTCTTAAGGGATAAGTCATGCCTAATGTCTAACCAAGATGTTGATTATCAAGATTGCTCTATAAATAGTGATACCAAAGGTGGTGATTTATAGACTTGTAAGACTTGGTGGAGTGAGTGTGAGTGTGGAGCCAAGTGAAGGAGATAACCTTTGAGTATGATCAAGAGATAAAATTGGATATAATAATCATAAAAGAGGAAAAATGGGTGAGTATTGTCAAGAGGTTATTTAAGAGAGACTTGGGAGAGAGTTGAGAGAGGCTTGTGTGTGTGAATTGGGAAGTGAAAGAGGGGTAGAGTACCCTATGTATCATTTATTGATCAAATAAATTTGAGGACTATTTGTATGACATGTTGGTCATAATTCTATTGGTCATATGTGTAGAAGACATCGGTGAAAAGGTGGATGTGTTCATAGGTGTTTTTGTGGGTGCTTAACATCTAAGGGGGATATTTCTTCCTTGTAAAGTGAAACTTTATAAAAGTATAGCTGTTGTGGGTGCTCATCTAGACAAGTGTAGTAGTTCCTTGTGGGATTGCAGTCTCATTAGCAAGAGGAATGGTAGTTCTTTGATCAGTAGCTTTCTGGTCTAAATTCATTCTTGATTTATAGAATAGTAGTCTAATTGTAGGTTCTAATGAGTTTTATTCCCCAAGAGGGTTTCCCAAATATGTCATGTGTTATGTTCTTGATATTTAATTATCTTTCTTGCTCATTGTTATGAATGTTGTGTATGCCTCATAAATGTATGTATGTATCGATTAAGAGTTTAGATGGATTGGAACTAAAGTTGAAATCTTTGGGCTCAATGATTCACCCCCCTATGTGATTTTACCTCTAACATAAGGTTTATTTGAGGTTTCTCATTTATCATGAGGGTCTCTTATATGTATTATCATGAGAATTCAATTAATATGTCCCTCTAAGGTAATAGATGTGTGCAAAGTCAATGGTTTTTTTTATCATAGTGAGACTCGATTTGGAATTAATTGAATAATAAGTCACCCCACACACCTTTAATAGACCTCATAAACCTCATTAGTCCATCACTAGACTATTTCATGCTTCATTAGATCCACTAACAATGTGGTCAATGCTAATTCCCCCTAAATGGGCCCCACACATTTTGAATTATGAATCTTCAACTCCCTCAATTTGTACCATTAGATTAAAAGTGTCATGTGATTCCTATTTCCCCTCTACAACACCTACTAACAATGTTTTAGGTCTGAAATAAATAGAATTATAGGGAAAATGGTAGATTATAGAGGTTTATTTAGTAGTACATATTTGTACTATATGGACTATCTTAGGTGGAGTCATGATTTTGTAGATGGAGGTCAAAAAATTCAAAGGGTGAAGAGATCAATGATTTTAAGTTCCATATAAGATCAAAACCATGCCATTTCTCCCTCAGGCTTATTTATAGACTCAAAGAGCTCCTCAAGTTTATGGTCATACTATATAGAGGACAGAGCTTGGGGGCTCAAGCTCATAATCATAGAAAGTAAACTAAGGTAGCTTCCACACATGGGAATTTTTCTAGGGATTGGTCTCTTATTATTTATGAATATTCCTTATGAAGTTAAGGAATCCCTATGCCTTTCTCATCTACATAGGCCCATTTTGATTGAATAATTTTTAGATATTTTTATCATATCTACTAAAAAAATCATAGATGTTACTTCCTTAAGTATTGAACGATACTTCCATAGAATTATTATCATTTGACTCACATGTTTGAGATAAAATTACTAGAAGACCTTAATTATTGGCTCTTGTGTGTGACCTATGGAAAATCCTATCCAAAGGTTAAAGGTTTGATACATTCACCTAAGGTTATGGATTGGGTTGATAAATTGCAAAGGTGTTCAAGGATTTGAATGTTTCCTTAGACTATATGCCCAATGGACCTTTTTCACTTCATAATGTCTCAAGGAATAAAGGATTATGTATACTTCATAACCACTATATAATGAACATTATATGTGACTCAATGGTGCCTATAGAACCTCATATGTAACTAAAAAACATGTAATATGATATTAAAATCATGATGGAAAGGTCATCAAAGACTTTAAGTCAACCTTCCTAGCTTTCATGGAAGCCTAAAATTATAATAAACTATCCTTTCTCACCTCCAAGCCCACAAGTCCCCTTTTAGCAATGTTTAAGGTCTTTTTGTGGAAGTTAAGGTTTTTAAGTTTCTAAGGTTTTGTATGTTGTTTTTATTCCTTTAGAGATTCAAGGTTACTTACATATATGTATGAGGACCTCAAATATACATATGTCCTATATAATTATGTTCATTAGCCTCTACTTCACATCAATTTCATACTCCTATAGTTATATTTTGTTTTCACTACCAATTGCATTATGTTATCCTTATTTTTATGCCCTTCACTTCACATATCTTCACCACTACCCTCTTTCATTCATCCACCCTTCCTTCCAAGGTTTTAACATGTCACTAGACCTCCATACTCCATTAAAACCATTATAATCAATGAGATCATATGATCTTGGAGCCATATGGTCATATAGTGGGTTGAGAAGGCAAATGTGCACCTATAGCCAACCCTTTTGGGCTATTATAGTACATTCTCCCAAAAATAACTATGGATACATACCAAAGGCATGGAGATTGATATGGATACTATAATATATGAATTTTAGTAGATGAGTGGAGATATGGAGGTGTCATTAAGGTTTGAAAAACTATGAGTCATTCTTCCTTCATACAAACATGACACTCATACCCTACACATAGTTAACATGAATTAGTGCAGACCTACAATAAATTAAGACATATCAAGGACCATATATTTATTATGATATAAGTTAATGATGTGTTAAAATATTATTTAGGTTTAGATCCAATTAGAAGGAAATAATGATGGTCACTACCAATGAGAGGGTAGAGTGACACCTAAATATTCATAGAACCACAAAGGCATATGTAAACATAAGACCTAAGCTTGAGTGAAGGGTAAGCTATGAAAAGAAAGGAGTGTTATAAAATCATCACCTGAGCATGATAATTAATCTAAACACATGATATACATACCCATGATTCTAATCATCTCAAGAGATAATTTTGAAGACCATACTTAGAACTTTCATGCTTGAGTACATAGTTAACATTCCTGAACAACTAGTCTAAGCTAAAATGGTGGTTTAAGGATTTTATAAGAATATAAAAGTATTAAAAATAAATAAAAATGGTCATTATTAACCATTTAATGCATTCATTTATTCACTTTGGCTTGACAAATAGTGGGTATACCTACTATTTTGTTTTAGACTGAGGATTGTCTGTCACAATTGCTTAATGAGTTAAAGGGTGAATTTGTGCTATATAGGGCCTACAAACTATTTATCACCCTTGAGAAGGTTTTATTTCAATTTTAAATTATGATAAGTTTCCTAATACCTCATCCAAATGTTATAACATCTAGAACTGTAGTCAAGAGACTTGGAGATAGACTAACACATTTAACCATATAAACCTTCTCACAAACCCTAATGCCATATTGAAGTTCCTTAAACCTATTATAACTATACTAATGGCTAATTTAAGGTGTATGAGGGTTTTTAATACCTAAAAATAAGGTTTAAAGTTCAAATAGGTGATAATTTTCATTCAAGTACCTTCAAACCCTACTCGAGTTAGTGAATATATATACAATCAATTCGATCACCATCTTCAAATGCTCACGCACTCCACTACATGCATGCTCAGGTTTAAATATCCTAGGTAAATTTAAGTCTCCATATGGAAAAAAAATCCATGGAATATTGGTTGGTATTTGGGGGTTAGTATTTATGAATAAACCTTAAGAAGTTAAGCACTCAAAACTAACCATAAACAAACCTAATGCCACATTCTAACTTTGACATATCTAAGAAACCTTTAAATGGGAACCCAAATCATTCATGAAAGATGAGGATGTTAGTGACCTATACATTCATGGATTTTTTTCTAAGTTTGGATGTATATACTCTATAAATCATCATTAAGATGGTGGACATCTCAAACCCTGTACAAACACTAAAAGTGACCCAATGGTGGAGTTTTACCTCAAAACACATCTAAATGAGATAATTTGTCCATGAAATTACCTTTGGGGTCTCCTAAGGTCCTTTGAGCATCATAATGACCCAATGGTTGGAATGTTTAGGGGTAAAACTATACATAAGGGGCCTAAAAGTGCTAGTTTGAGCTTAAAAGTAAAGATATTGGAAGTATTTGTTGCATAATGAGTTTGAGGAATAATAATGAGTATTAGAGCACTTGATCAAGCCCTATATCAACCTAAATATTTAATTTCATGATTGGTTCATCAAACATAAATGTAAAGGTGTTGAAATACATGGCTATATGCATCTAAAGGAGGTTAAATAATGAATTCAAGCTAGTGATGATATTTTATGAGGTATTTAAAGTGATTATAAAGTTATATATGATGCATAAGTGCTTTTTATCCTTAGTTTTTATGCCATTATTCATGGTTTACGTTTGCAACTAGACAAATCCAAAACTTTGACCATGACTGTGCCTTCAAAAGGTGAAGCAAATATCAATTTGAGAAGTGTGAATGTTTCCAACCCAAGTGTTAAGGGCCATCATAGTGTTTTGAATCCCTTTGGATAATTTAGACCCTTGACTAATCCATTACAATATACCCTTCTACTTTTAGACACATAAAAGTCACTCAAAAGGCATATCTTCTCATAAAGATCATCTTCAAGTCCTCATCACATATTGAATCTTGTTCATGGAGAATATAAATTTTTTATAGAAGTTAATAAGGAATATTGTCTATATTTTGATGTAATTAGTTTATATATCCAAGATTTGATGTCTATAAACCACTCCTGAAACCCCCAATTACTCCTAAACATCCCTTAAACCCTAATAGTGACTCAACTAGAGAGGTTTATGTAAAAGTGAATTTAAATACACATAGGTTATATATCCAACATTTAAATCACATTTCAATCTCATAGGGGCTGTTGCTCATGGCTCTTGATAGTATGGAAACTATATGAACACTTCCTATTAAGGAAAATTTGTAAGGTTTTAGGCATAAATTATGGTACAGAGGCTAAGTAAAATTTATAAACTATGGAAAGGCTGAGTTTAGGACTTATTATACTAATTTATTATAAATATGATCAATGAAATTGACTAAAAATGTCTTTGCTATCTCTATCTAAACTTTCAGTTTGTGAGGTAGATCAATTGGCCTAGTTATGAAAGGCTAATATGTATTTGCATGTAAATAACACTTTAAATATCTCAATGTAAATATATAATGGGTTATAAAAATATGATCTAGTTCTTATTAGATGAATTAGGAGCCTAGTTCAACTATTTGATCATTCAAGCAAAGGATATGAGAAAAAGTTTGAAGGAAAATCAAATAGGACTATTTATCTTACAAGTAGAAAGGTATAACAAGCAAATAATGGTGTATAATCATTTATTGACCATATTAAAACATTGGTAACTATCATATATGTGAGCATGTCACAAAGTGGAGGCCATTATGATAGGTTAGAGATAGTTTTATGGACCATTCAACATGCACATTAAAGGAAAGGCTACATAATTCCTCAAGAAGGCCTATTCACAATCCATTTGCATTAGGTAACTACCATTGGAGAGAATATTAAGATATTTTAAGCATAATTTAGGCTTGAGTAAAGTTAAATGTGGGAGTTACACCATCCATATCTTCCCTAAATGCCAAAATAGACCCATTAAATGCATGCCAATGCTTGAGGATAAAAAGTAGGCCTAATGTAACTACCATATGCCACATTAAACTCATTCATGACCTCTCCAATGCTTTAAATATTCCCTCTTATCTTTTAAAATTTCTATTTCAAGTAGGAATTGAGATCTTGTTTGGAATCCCTTGACTAGGTGTAGTAAAGCTCTAACAAAATTGCCTTGTAACTATTTTGAATCAATAGAAGACATTTGTAGACTTATTGATGAATCGTAGTGTGCTATATGAAAGTTTTATTTGATAATGTATGCATATTTTTGTCATCTATAGGTCCTTTCATGTACCTAGATTTAGGTTATTAGTCTATTATAGGTTGTATGAAGTGTTAACAAATAGGAATGTTCTTGAAGTGTCATAAATCACTAGTATCTTGTGAAGATCTAGGCTTAGTCCTTTAAGTTGAAAAATCCTATTCAAAATCCATATAAAATATTCATGATTAGAACACCATCAATGAGTTTGATCTATCATTATCTCCATCAGATTCATTAGTAGTTTTAAAAGATATAGTTAAGAGTAGATCTTTAATCAATTAGTGCATTACCACTTATAAAAGGTTATTTCATTAGTTCCATATATCTTTCCCTTTTAATTATGATGAGATTAGGTCTTAGGATGAGTTTAATTAACAAATTAGGGGGGATAGAACCATAAAATCTATAGGTGTGACCTGCATATTAAGCAGACCATAGTCTAAAGTCACTCCCATGCTAGAATAGGTTTGAGGTAGACATAAACAATATTCTCCTTAGAAAGGTTGAAACCTATATCACTAAGAGTGAGGAATAAAGCAACTAAATTAAAGGTCTTTTGGGTAGGCTTATGAATTACCAAGATAGAACATGAGAGCCTATTAGAATAGGCAGACATGGTACCTAAACCTCCTCTCCTTGATATGATATTAATTTAGGCATAACATGCCAAAAGATAAAAACATTATCAAGAGTTAGACATGAAGAAGAAAGTAGCCTAAACACTAACTACTATCTCATCTTAATATCCACTTAATGTGACAATGACAACACCACCATCAACTTCAATCCCTCTTAGCTCAGCAAGTGCATCAACTCCCCCTCTCATCTCATCTCTAGTTATAATTATAGTTCAGGCATGAGTTCATCCCTAGCCATAAATCTAGGCACCACATCTGCTACAACAAGTTCAACTCTAGTAACTATCTCAACCCTAGTTATAATAACAATTCCATCAATAATAATAAAAAGTGTCAAATATGAGCCAAGTTAGCCTTAGTCAAAGGTTTTTATTGTATAATGTTTTGTGTAATGATTAATAACAACTAGTTAATCCTTATTATGTTTATTATGTCTATGTTGTAATTAAATAAATTGTTTTTTCCACATGCACACATTGCGTGCTAGATGTAATATATAAGTTATAACATATAGTTTATATCAAATTAGAACTTATTTTCTTGTTATTTTGATGTAACCAGGGTTTTTTATACCTAGAGGATGAGGTGACCCCTTCCCCAAGTCCTCTAAATACATTTAGAACCCTCTTTTTAAAGGGTCAAAGTTTTTGATCAATATACAAGAATAAATCAAGAGATTGATTGTCATGGAACTATGTTTGTTCATTCTTCTTCCTTTTTAGTGTTAATGAAATTTATGTTTTTTTGTCTGTATCAATTCTATAATTCTGAGCTGTGTTAATGCTATAGATGAATATGATTATTTTAATTAATTAATATTTATCTTAGATGTGTAACAAAAATTGAGGGTTGGTAAATTTCATTTATTTAAGTAATTATTATAGGTTGAGTTGATAATATGAGGTGTGTGTAAGTATTTTCTTTGGTCATCTAGGTGTGATCTATATCTACCCTAGACAAATTTTTGGTCTAAGTTGTAACCTCTCAAATAAGGGTGTGTAACAACAACCCTAAATAGAGTGACCTTTAGTTGATATCATTGAGGTTCCTATACTTATTTTCCTATATTTTTGATCATGCTTGTTCATGAGTGTGTAATAGATGCTTATGAAAAAAACTAGTCTTTGAGGCACCTTCCCACCAAAGAAACAGTATCAGAAGTGACATTTTAGGAAAATAGAGCCTTCTTTTATGCCTTACCCTTATTTCCATTTTTAATTTTTATTTGACATCTACCCACCATATAGTAATTCTTCACCCATACAACTCACTTAGTGATCACTTTCTATTATATTCCACAAAACTTTATTAAATAACCCTCATGCTCAACCTACTATTTTATCACCTAGTTATTTTAATCGCATACCTACAACTCGTACCCTAGAGTAGAACATGATTCCATAAATATCCCAAAACATTAGATGATTCATCATTTAACCTCAAAATTATGTGCATAAAACCCACATCAATAAGGTGTGTATGTGTGCATCATGGCTTTGTTTTTCTATACCACATTATGTGAATTGTTCCTATGAATTAGACTTGGTCAAAAATTTATATGTGCACCCTATTTTATTTGTATCACATGCAAATTTGGGGGAGAGGGGGTAAAAAAAATAATAGCACCACAATTTCAAATCAGATAACATCCATCATTCAAGAAGATGTAAGAGAAACCATGATCAAGGATGGTTCAAATTTAATAACCAAGGTTTGGGTTCTATGTACTACATCCATATTTAATAGAGTGTATCACCTCAATAAGGGTACTTTATATTTTTATATGTTAGGAAGAATTTGAATATGTAACTACATTTTTGGAATATATTGAATCATGTGGTTTAAATGAGGAAGAGAAATTGATCACTTTAATACACACTTTGATGAGTATGATCATGAATTATTGAAAAATGCATAGGAAAATACTACCAACATAGGCTAGTGTCAAATAATTCATATGGACTCCATTTTAATCTTTAAAAAATAGGTGGTGAATATATAGTTATGGTATATATTCTTGTTTTTAAATACATATCCACAACTATGAAGAGATATAAACAAGGTGCATGTGCTAACTTCCTAAAATGTTATGGGTTTTTGTGTTTTATAAAACATTTAATAACTAGGTTCGAGCATGGTATAATATCTATGAGATGCCCCAAAAAATAATAATTAGAGGGAGGTTAAAAATTATTTTGCTCATATCTTTTTTCCTTCACCCAATCCTAATATTTATCAACATTTTATTTGGGTGTGTCAAGCCATCTTATATGAATAATTCATCATGGAGGAAAAAGTAATAAAATTACATAGTGATAAGGGCCTATAATTTCCCAACATTCTTGAGTAAATTAGTGTCAAAAACAACTAGAGTGAGAATTATGATGGTGTGCGGATGGATCATAACTATCAGGAAAGTGTGGGAAGAAAAGGTAGTTCATAAGGTGAATGAAACATCACCTGATGATGCCACATATCACTTGAATGTAGATATATCCTATGGTAAATACAATGTTTTAGAACCACAAGGGGATTACCTTTATCCCATTAGAATAATAAAGTCTAATATTAGATTATAATAAGAGCTAAATATCACAAATATGGGTGATTAATGCATTGATTAAAAGCTAGATAAACCCATTGAGTTATTATTACATGAATATCAAGACATTTTACCACACAATTACAATGAGATTAAATTTATGCATCCTTCTCTAGTAAAAATTAAAATAAAACATATTAATGACACAATAATTGAGAAGATACCTTAAAATATGAATCATACTTTGTGCATAAAGGTAAATAAGGAGATTGATAACATGTGGGATTCTAGAGTCATCTGTATAGTTTAAGAATTTAAATGGGTAATCCCCATGTTAATAAAAATCAATAATGATGGTAAATTTTGAAAATGTGTTTATTTTCTATTAATTAAATAAGGATGTGTCACCTACCCATTCAAAAATCCATTTTCTAAAATGATTCTTGAAGGAATGCCAAGTTTATAAATATATATTCTCATTGATGGGTTCTCTATGTATCACCAAGTGAATATTGATGAAATGTTCACAACAAAATGGCATTCCTTTACATACAATTTCATGCCTTTTGGGATGAATAAGAAGATAATCATGTTCTTTCACATCATTATGTCTAAATTCAAAGATTTAATTTCTAATTTTATCTAAGTGTGTCTTGATAATTAAATGTTTTATGGGTTAGTTAAAAACCACCACAAAAACTTGTGACTAAATTTTTAGCACTTTAGGAATCCATTTGAGACAATAATTGGTCACATCAATTATAAATAAGGAATGATTTTAGATCTAGAAAGGTTAGATATCATTTTTTATTTAGAAGTGACAACTACACAAGGGGATGTGATTTTATTTATAGGTCATACATGTTACTATCGTAAGCTCATTAGGAACTATGTAAAAAAAATTATACCATTAGAATAATTTATATACAAGTATGGACCATTCATTTGGATAAAAAATAATAATATGAATTTGACACTCAAAGGATGATATTCCTAAAATTTATGAATTTTAATATTTCATTCCATGTCAATGTTGATGTGTCATTAATATATATTGGTTTCATTTTATCACAACCTAAGGATGACAGGATTGATCATCAAATTTAATTCACTGTTCAAAATTTTGCCCTAATTTACCAAAATTATGCAATGACTGAGCATGAGGAACTTGAAATTGTCTATGTTCTTAATAATTTTTTTCTAATAAATACTTGCCACATCATTCATTTTTTTCATAGATCATGAATTTATAAATTATGTTGTGAATAATATAGTTTTACATAGAATAAATTGCATTTGGATCGTGATCTTCCAAGATTTATAATTTTAGGTGCTGGTGAAGCCATATAAATTAATTTTGGACCTGGTCATCAATCTCAGATCATCTTAATAGAGGACATGGAAAAAATAAATGATGTTATTCCATATGGACAATTGTATAAAGTGTGGTGTGTTATATAATATCTAGCGAAAATTGAAAACTTCCTTATGTTAGGAATTTTCCCTAGTGATTTGACATAAAGGGAAAATGATAAAGTAACACTCCATTCCACTCCATATCAACTCATGAATGAGGAATTTTTAAAAGATGGTACATAATGATGTTATGAATAGGTACATAGCAAACCATGAGCATGCATAAGTTATATGAAAAGCAAATGAATGGGTCGTGTTTGGACACTATGTAAGAGAGGGTAAAACATGAAATATATTATTTATTGGATTGTGGTGGAAAACATTATTTAAACATGCTAAGTATTACTCAACTAAATGTAATGTTTGTCAATGGATTGGTAATCCCAACCTTAGAGATGAGATTCCATTATTTCCTATCACTACCTAAGAACCATTTTAAAAATAAGATATATATGTCTTGACCCATCTCCCTAGATACATTTAGGATGGACACATGTTATATCATCACTACCACATATTATTTAACTAAGTGGGTGGGAGTAGTGACAATAATTTTTTTACTATAGCCATGACATTACACTTCCTTTGGGAAAATATTATTAGTATGTATAGGTGTCATTTTAGTCTAATTAGTGATTTGAGAATACATTTTTTTACTGAGGTGGTGTACATTTTTTTGGGTGGGATTTATGGTAGTGATCCATAAAACAACATGATACCACTCCTATGTGGATGGAAAAAACAAATGTTTTAATAAGATCCTAGGTCAAGCAATAAAAAATATCCATGACATGGAGTGCAATAGTTTTGATGAATTTTTTTATATAGTATTGTGTGAATATATAACCATTTAAAAATGCCTTAACAACTATATATCCTTTAATTTTATGTTTTGGATGGAAGAGATTTCATTAATTTAATGTTTTTTGCCTCCTTGTGCATTTCACACATCAAATGACTTGATGGTAAAGATAACCTTATTAATATATATTAGATGTATCAAATTTCATTAGATCCAAGGCATGTAAAAGGCTAGGAAAAATTCTTGGCATGATAAATACATTAAAGATAATTTTTTTTTCACAATGCACATTTTTCATGTTATATGATTCCTAATATTCCAAACATGCATAAAAATTCTCAATTTGTTGGATGTGACTTATGTAATACATGATATTGTATAAAATATCACATGTAAGTTATGTATATTAGATTGAAAAATTATCCATGGTAATTTAAATGGGATTATGATAAATCATTATTATAAATAATTTTTGAATAATCATCTAAAAAATAAGGCCTATGCCATAGTGTTTCAATTTCACATTTTTAGGTTACTTTTGTAATATTTTTTTATCTATGAATAAGTTTAAATGTTTCTTCTTGCACCATTATAATTATTAATAAACATACATAATACTATAGGGTCAATCATATAAATCTAGTAAAGGATTTCATTGAGATCCTTACACTAGAGGTCTAAGTGTTTTCGAGAGGGTGTTATCATTCCATTTTGATTGTAATGATTATAACTCTCAATTTATAATATTTAGAAGAAATATGTTAAAATTTTCAATATGTACAAGTTATTTTGTGTGAATTTGGTGTTTGTAGGTAACATTTAGTTCAAAAATATTGAGACTTATCATCATATTCAATTTTACACACATTATTTTCCAATCATGCACTTGATTATAAATTTCATTTACAAATCCAAAGGTATTAGTTACACTTGAAGAGTTAAATGGAAGAAAATAAATGGATCTTTGTATAACTATATAGGCACACTTGATGGTTAAGTAAATTGACACACTACAAGACCAAGCACATATTTAGTGTGGGACATGTTGAATGATCATAAAATCAATGTAAAAATGGAAGGAAATAATAATAGACATTCAATAAAACTTAGTGTTACATTCTGATTACTCGCTAAGTAAATTTACTTAATTATCCATGTATATTTTTATTTGAAAATTTGATTTTCTTATTATTTGACTAAACTATAAGATTATATGTTGTTATGGGAAATTTGAGTATTTCTTTAGCTATGTGGTAACATTGATATGATCTATATTTAGTTTATATTTTTACATTATTATCATTATGAGTTGTTATTTTAGCTATATTTGATGATTTATATATATCATGAGGTATGGTCTTACTACCTACTTATTGTGAGTTTTACATAGGAGAGGGTCACATAGATGGAGATGTTGGAGGATGATAGAGAAATTAACTAGAACCCTACACACACCACATTGTTTAGGACATAATTAGATGCATAGTTGACTATTTAACATAGTTTTCATTCCATTTGAATTTAAATAATATATACACATGGTTATCTTAATGTAATGATGATGTATAATTAATATTATGTGTTTATGATTATATTATTTTTATTAATTTAGTATGGATAACTATTGTACTAAATAGTCATTTATTATTTAAATAATGGGGGAAATATAAAAGTAAGAAATCAAATAAATAAAAATTAAAAATTGAAATAAGATGAAAAGTGGAAAATTTTAAATATAGAGAAAAAACAAAAAAAGATAAAAATCCTTACATAAAAATAATTAAATGAAAACATGATCGCTTAAAAAAAAACAAGCCATACTTAGAAAATAAAAATGATTAAAGGTTATGGATGATGCATTTTATAGAGAGGAAAAAAAGGTAGCTTTAAGGAAAAGAAAAGGTATAAATAAGAAAAGGCAAAGCGTAGAGGAAAGGAGAAGCAGAGAGAAGGAGAAGGGAGAAAATTATAACAGTGCATATTTAAGAGGTAGGCATTGCAATTAATTTTTGAGTTTTCTTCCACATCCTTGTATTATTTAAGTGGTAGTTTTTAGTTGAAAATAATAATTATATACATAGTGGCTTGTATAGAACTTTTATATATATACCTGCTATATAACTTAGTATACCTATTATTCCTTCAGTTCATATAATACAGATCACTATAATGATAGTATGCTAGTGAAGTAATACATAATAAAAATTTAATTAGTTTATAGGTTTATAAATTTTATGGGAAATTCCTATATAATTATTTCATATAATTATAATACATACCATACCATTATATTACAAATTTTTGTATATTATTTTCATCCACGATTAGATTTACCCATAGTAAAGATCACTATGGTGGTAATAATTTAACATGTTATATAATAGTGATCCATATAATAATGGTAATAAAATTAAATATTTATGTATAGTAGCATTGATTGCATTCACAATATCTTCAAGTTGCATAAATCTAAATTTACACAGGGTTGTACATATATATAAACATTAAATCATATTACCAAGTCACCATATATAATGAATGGATAAGCCAAAATAACAAATTGTGGATATATGGCATTGTCATAATCGTGGAAATCTAAATTTATAAATAAAACATTTTAAATATAACTAAAACACTTATTTTAGTGCATTGTTAGACTTTTGGTGATCAATGATTTAATAAGGTATAATGTTGATTTCAAAAAATAAAATAGTGATTTAGAAGAGACCACTGAACTTTAATAGTTTTATATAGTGATACATAGACTAAAATTGAGACTAATTAATGTATTATTATCTAGTTGATATGGGATGATCAATAGGTTTAATCAAGGTATTAATATACCATAACTAATTAGCCTAGCTAACTCAAACCTATGATATTAATAACTAGGTGACTCTTTCTGATAAAATTATTCATCATTATTGATACATGCATCATGATCATTATACAAGATAATAATAATAATAATAATAATAATAATAATAATAATAATAATAATAATAATAATAATAAAAATGATTATTATTGTGGAAAATAATATATGATGATAATTTGATAATTATATGTTAATTATATAGTCAAAAACTATGGTTGATCATGTTTTCATAATTCATTATATTTAAATGATTCATAGTCACTATAAAGTCATAACTATAATAAGAACTATTTATTCACCTACATTAGTTTGTGGTCTATTGTTAATGTGTGCCTATTTACTTAGTAATTGCATAGTAACTATAAGCTCTCAATCTAATAAAAATAGTTGACTATCCCATCGATAGGCTCATAGTTAGTGATATGCTTAGTTGATTATCTATAACTATAGAATTTGATTGGTATCTATGGATATTAGAAAGTGTAAACATATATAATTGAGATATCTCAAAAATTTAGATATCATTAAACTCATAGATGTATAGACATAAACACTAGCAAACAATTTAAACAATGAAATCATTCATGAAGTGTAGTTATTCTAAATGGATACATCTGGAAATGTTGAGATATGATGATAATTCTATAGTATCACTTAAACTATATATACTGATTATATATATTAATATTAACAAGAGTACAAATGATATGTTGACTATGATAAATTAGTTTATTAATATTTTGAAAATATTATGTTTTATAACTGATTATCAATATATTTTGTAAAATAATTGTAGAATTCTTGTTTAAAATTTTAAATGACTATAGGCATCCAATATTTATTATTGTCAAAAACATGTGTACAATACATAATGAGATTATATAATGTGTACAGATGTATATGCATATATAATATGTATTGATATATGATGGTATATGCTTATATCCCTACTAATTTTTATAAACTTAGTCATGGACTCCAGAAGAGTAGGACACACATTTTATATGTATACAACTCCATAAAATAAAATACATCTAAGTGAAAGTATATGAAATTAGGACTTTAAGACGCTTGTCTCTTGATGTTGTTTAACTAGTTGTTTATAGTTGATTAATTGTGGACTATGATATTATGGGATGTCATAAAATATATTTTATTGGAAATTCATCTTAGTAATTAGAAATTGTAGTTTAGATTTATATTACACATAAATGGTATAAACTTTTATTGTTATTCTTGTTATTTATGTGTTCAATATTGTTATGGAGATTAATTCATATGTTTAACAGACTAAATGTATGCATTTGATTATTCCTATACTTAGCATGCTTTATGGTTACTAGCAGGAGATAATATGTATGAATTTCTTGGCTATATTTATGATAACCAAATCTCTCATTTATTATTCTAAGTAATTAGTGAGATAGAATTCACTAGTTTACTATCATCACAATGCTATATGAAGGTAATCTGATCAAGTGGTGTGTTTGAAATTGACTAATCCTAGAGATCATTAACTATTAGAAACATTGGACAAAGTAATGTTAGTTAGATAATGTCATTTCATATGTATGATTTACATGTTTATGTGATATCATGTTAGAATGGATTTTTTTATGGTACACTTCATGTTTTTAAAAATCATATAGGACATGGGTATTAGCTTGCCTCTCAATATTCTTACACCATCACTCTCTACTCATCCATAAAGGGAGGGCCATTTCTTAATGGGGGATTGTGTGAGGGATCATTGGTTCATGGTTGGTGTGATAAATCACTCATAATATTCTCTCCCTCCCCATAATAATACTTACTTGAAGATGACACTTAATGTTGCCATAGATACTAAATTTTTGGGAAACTCATGCTTTATAGATCCATGTGTCTTGTCTTTGTACATTTTTTAGTATTTATTATTGAAAACATTATCCTGATGAGTTTTAATTATTTACTTATAGTACATTGATATTATTGGTTGTATGATTGTACCAGTCATGGCTAGAAGATTATAATTACTTTCTATATTTAATTATGATGTGTTTATGTTTATAGTGATTAGTGATGGATAAATGTCAGATGTTTATTTTATAGTTATCATAATTATAGTAATTTATATGAAACACTAATTAGACTCTTGTGGTGTAGTAGAATAAAGGAATATATTATTAATTTTTTTAAAAATCATGTATTTTTAGATAGATCCTAGTGGGGATGTAACATGTGGAATCAGAGATATGGATCAAATTCTAGGACCTATTGAGTTCACTAATAATTTCGTATCTTTCATTTTACCAAAAATGAGATGGTGAAATATGTAGACATATAAAATTGGACACTAATGTCTTCATACTATAATTTAGACTGATTCTTACGAACATTTTCAAATCAAACTTAAGAAACACTACATGTCTCAAATTTAGCTTCATAACATGCAATTTGGCCTGAAAATCAATTAAATAGTGAAAATGCACACATCAATTAAATCAAAACTTGAAAATGTTCAAATGCCTAAAAATAATTTATTAACATGAAAAATCTAATCAAATTTATAATTGAATCATCCTTGAACAATTAAATGAATTATCAAAAGGAGATTAAAAAATCAAAAAATATCCTAAGAATTCATAATTACCTTTTGTGAGTTGTCCAAAATCCAAAATATCCCACCCATGCCTATTCCATGTTAATCATGAGGTTTAGACACATTTTAACACTATTAAGGTTAATTAACTTAAAAAGGTATGGTTTGAAGCCATTCCAAGCCCCAACTATACCTTAACTCACCTTGGGTTGAGATTACTTGCTAAACCTATAAATACAAGCCTAGACATCCTAATTTGGAGATCTTAGAACATAGTAAGGATATAATGCATGTTTTTGTGCAAGTTTGCATGACCATAATGTTATAATGCCAAAATCACAAACTAAGACATTTTGATCAAACATAAATCCAAATCCAAACAACCATGATGCCAAGAGGAGAAGGAGACACACAAATCCATTTTCCAAAGACTTCTTGAGTATAAGCCAAGCAAGACAAACAAAGAAATATCTTAGAGCATTCAAGGAAGTAAGGAAGGTATGTTTTCTTACATTTTAATTGTGCCTTGTTAATTTGTTTTTCTCATCATGTTTCTCCCTTTGATCTAGGTAAGATAGTGTTTTGCTTGTTAGTGTGGTTTATTTCATTTTAATTTCTTTTCATTGTGAAGCTGACATATGGTCCAACCACCCTTATTATATTCCATGATCACAAATGGCATACTCAGTAGGACCATGATCACCCCACATCATAAGGATATGAATACAAAATTCATAAACCATTAAAAAAATGCTTGAATATCATTAAAATTGCAAATTTATCTTTATTTTTGATATAATATGGACTTTATGTTCACTTGGGTTTACATAGAGATCAATCACAATCAGGTATAACCAGCTTTAGTTTGGCCCGAATTAACCATGATTTTACCCAACTGAGATTGATCTTGTGTGACCATCACCAATCAAATTTTAGGGGAAAAATAGGGTTAAATCTTGCATTTTGAAATTTTATAACATTTTTTTCATGATTTCTTTGTTTTAAAATCATTTAAATCCCTTGAATAAACTTTGCCTTGCAAGTTTTCTCAAAAAAAATTGCTAACTAGTCCTAACATAACATTTTTTAGTTTGTGTCAATTTTGCCTTTAGTTTCACAGGTGATTGACAAAGGTCTTTATCAATTAGTATTGGTTCTTAATGACTAGCATTAGTTCTAATTGATCAGCCATAATTGACTAAATTGGTACTGATCATCTTTGACCAACCATGGTCACTATGTTTTCAAAAAGTAAAACTTGAGAGGTCTTTTCCAAAGTTAATTTGATCAAAATCAAAAGTGATTCAAATTAAAAGGTTAATATTTAATAATTATAGGTCATGGACATGATTAAAACATAAATTTGATAGTTTTGGCTAAATAACATTTCATTTTCAGCTTTTAAAATAAATCTAGTTTAAACTTGGGCATTTAAATTTGGGTACTAAAATGAACATGTTAGATCTTTCACATTTGTATGTTGGTGTTTTAAAGGAATAATGATGGCTAAATATTAAAAGCACTTCATTTTTGGTGCTTAAAATGAATGCTTAAGTCTTAAACACTTACTTTTTGGTGTTTAAAAATGAATTTAGGCTAAGTCTCACACATTTATGTTTTGGGATTAAAATGAACATTGATACTTTTACTTTACCTGGATTTTTGCAATTATTTCAATATTTTACACTTAAGCCAAGGGTCTAAGTAAGGAACATCATCAAATTTGAATTTGATGCCTAAATTCAAACTTCACTCATAATTATTTAAAAAATTTCTATTGATTGTTTATTTCACAAGAATAATAGCATGTGTATGCTCTTCCCTTGTCTCGTATAGGGAACTCATGTGATTAAAAGCACATTTTCATTACATTTGGTGCCTAGTCCAAGAAATAGAAAGAAATTTGCCTAGGTTCTCCCAAAATCCCACATGATATTGGGTGATTTAAAATAAACCCTAAATTATTTCTACTTAGTCTTTATTTTCATGAATTTTGGCTCATAAAGGGGATGTCATTATCTCTCATGGGTTCTCTAGGGAAGCATTAACCCAAGGATTCATCTCCCAATAGTGTTTCAATAATTATCCATGGTAGGATATATAAAAATGGAAAGACATAGTGCTAGAGCCAAGGGGTTGGATGACTAACCTCTCCTTTAGTAATGAAGGCCTGAGTTAAGTCTAGTCAACCAAGGGATACCAATAAGTAGTCCAAATATGGTATTTTTATGCAAAGGAATAGACCCTTACATGATAAGTTGATTGGTATGAAATCAAGTGACATGATTCTTCTCTTGTGTTAGCCACACATGGGATCAATCTATATGGTCATAAATTACAAGTATTTAGTCAACCCAACTTTGTCACACCTTGATAAGATTTAAGATGATTATACTTAGTTTTAATTTTGTCATTTAGTATTTTAATTCTTGGTGTGTTGGATTTAAAACTTTGTTGTTTATACCACATCATGAACAAGTTTATTTGTCTACACTAATCGATTTTGTGAGGAGGCATTATTCCATTTATTTAACACCTTGATTTAATTTAGAAGACTTTTTATGTCAAAAATATTGTGTGTATGTCACTTGATTGAGATGGGTAATGTTATACTACCCAAATCAATTTAAGTTTTAAGTCTTAACAGTCCTTGAAACAAACCATTATCACATCTTTTGGGAGAGATAACACCATTACATTGCCCAAATTATTTCATAGACATGTCTTATCTTGTGTCTAAATTATTATTATTTAAACCAATCACATGTGACTTGTTAGATATTGCTTACTCACACAATCCAAAGGACTAGGTCCTAGAATTATAATCTTGGGGAATTTTAGATCTTGATTACTTGCACAAGCCAAAAGACTAGGTCTTAAAATGATAACCTTAGGGCATTGTGGAGCTTGATTGATCACACAAGTGAAATCACTAGGTCTTAGAATGATAAGATTGGGGTATTGTGGAGCTTAATTTCTTACACAGGCCAAAGGGCTAGGTCCTAGAATGATAATGGTATTCCTTAGATGTGGTGGATCTTGGTATCTCACACACTCTGAAGGAGGGTTAATGGTGTAGGTGGGGAATTAGGTGATCACATAAGGGTGAGTATAATACCACAACTAACCTGAAGAATAGATGAATACACCCTATACTTGAGCATTTTAGCTTTGTTCCAATTTAGATTGATTATTTCAAGGAGGGTATGGATCCTTCACATAAGGGTATGGATCATCTTTATCTCTATAAGGGTTTTGGATTTGATTTTATGTATATTAAATTTGTTCCCCATATCGATTATGGTAAGGAGGGTATGGATCCTTCTCATAAACCATATTATCTACATAAGGGTCTTCAAAAAAAAATCAAAGTCATTTTATGTGGCCATTCTATTATAACTTGGATTGCACGTGACTCCATCATAAGTGTAGCTAGACATATCCACATCAATGATAATGCTCCACAAAAATGCATAGAGTTCTACAAACTGTAAAAATGATGTCCAAAGGACAAAAGGTTCAAAATTTCTCTATCTTGTTATAAAGAAGTGGAGTTGTATCTCCTAAGAGTCTATGCAAATAATTGGTAAAAATAGTATAACATCAAATGTCTAATGTTAAATGTATCACACAAACAAGGTCAATTAAAATGAACTAAAGATAAAATTTTAAAGTCTAGGTTCAAAGATGTTCCAAATAGGTATAAACTAGGAAAGGTAAAAGAGTCGCTAGGATTTTTGGCCAAACACAACATCAAAATCTAAGAAAAAAACAAGGTTGATGCTAGGAATTTTGTCCAAATGTAGCATCAAAATATATACTTAAAATAAAGGATGATGATGAGATTTTAATCTAATAAACTTGGAGCATTTTGGCAAAGATTAAGAACTTGATTCTAGACATAAACATGATCAAATTGGTATAAATAATAAAACAAAAGGCACTTTGAAGGTGAACTGATTCTATCAAGAAAAAGGAACAAACAAAAATGTTTCTAAATTTGAATAATGGATTAACCTAAGTTACGTAACCTAAAAGAGATATATTTGTGTATCAACCCCTGCATGTTGAGACCTAAACCAAAATAAATCAATGTTTGTATCCGAACTTGTAAAATTTAATCAAAGACTCAACTTAGTTAAATTAAGGTTTTGATGACCAATAAACTAGGTAAATTTAAACATGACTTTGTTAAACAAAGATATAATAAGACACAAATGATTAGTTTCAAATAATGACAATTTGGACATAAGGTAAGACAATTCTATGAAATAATTTGGGAAGCATAATGACATTATCACTCCAAAAATATGTAATGATGGTTTTTTTCAAAGATTTATAAGGCACAATAATTGAAATGATTTGGGAATCATAACATTACCCATTTTAATTAAGTGTCACACTCAAAAATTTTGACATGAATTTTTTTTAAGTTAAATCAAGGTGTCAAATAGATGGCATAACACCTCCTCAAAAAATGGAGTAAAGTGGATAAACAAAATCATTCATGTGTCACATTTTTAACAAACTTGGAGAACCCATTAAATCAATGTTTCACAAACTTTTTGTAGTTATCTTGATTAAATGGCCTACTCTAAAAGGGAAAATTCTTGAGGGTGATGACATTCTAAACTAGTATAGGCCAAATGAATTCTATGACTATCACCAAATCAATAGGCATAATTTGTAGTATTATGTGCAAATTAAACATGTCATTGAAAACATGTTGGAAAATGGAGAGATCACATTGGATTGTGGATCTTCCACCTCCAATTAGAACCTTGGCATTTATCAAGATATTTTTCCCCAACATAACAATTAGTAATAATAGAAACAGTAATAGCTAGTACAACATCAATAATAACAATATCAATAACCAAGGCTAATCTAGTAGAACCAACCAAACCAACAACATCAAAATAATAGATCGAACCAAGGTCAAAATTATGAAATAGACCTACCATGTAGTTACACATGACTAAAGTGAAGTTATACACCATATTAAGGGAGGTCATATTAACACCATTTCTATCAATCCAAGACTAAGTAGCAATCAGACAAGACCATTTCTAATTATACCCAACTAACTAGCCTATGCCAATAATCCTTTTATAACCTAGGACAACATACAAGTGAACCAAAAAGTAGGGATTCTAATGTTTTGAACTTGTATAGATAACTTATCATTAGCTTGTAACCATGCACAAGTGCCCTAACAACTAAAAATTATCCTACCTAGTCCCCTTCCTCCATCATTTAATAGTAACAATGGTCCTTTACCTAATATTGATTTTGAAATGATAACTCAATGGTCAAAGATTACCATACCAGGCCCACAACCATACACTTTACCCATCATCCAACCAACCGATCTACCTCAGAACAAGCCACTTATTATTATCTAGAAAAAGACATTTGATATTGTCAAACAATTGTAGAAGATGCATGTATGAATATCAATTTTGGATTTGTTGTGTACATCTACTATCCATAAAAACATATTGATAGAGTTCCTTAGCCAATCCAAAGTTCCTAATGACATATCTCCTAATAAATTTCAAACTTTGGTTAGACATTTAGCCCCAAACCAACAAGTAACCTTGAACAAAAGTAATATGTCATCCTTCAACCCACTATATAATAATCCATTATAAATTAAAGTGTACATAAAATACCATAAAGTGAAATGTGTCCTCATAGACAATAGATCAGGTCTAAATATCATGTCTCTAAAGCTCATCAAGCTTCTTGGGTAAATGATAGCAGATCTCTAAGAAAAAACAATCACCATCAAAGCTTATGATAATGAATAATGAGAATCATAAGGCACCATCAACTTACCAATTATCATTAGGCCTTTAACCCATGATACACTGTGCCATGTGTTAGATCTTCATTTTCCATATAATATAATTTTGGGTAGGCCTTGGTTACATGAGATTTATGCCATCCCATCAATATTACACCAATGTATTAAGTTTTCCCATTCAGGGATGGAGGTGACTATTCTAGGAGATTTACATCCATATGATCATTTTACAGATTTAGAGGTTGAGTTAAAAATTTATAACTACCATTTTGGCATGAATCCAGTTGTTAAACAGGACAAATGGAAATAAATACTTATTAATTTACTAGAGGCTAACTATATTAACCCTAATACCCTTGATTCACTTTCTCATATGCTACCTCTTGAAATGTCTAATAATTATACCATCTTAGATAATGGTGCAAGAGAGTAATTAACCCATAACACTTTTCATATTATGAAGCTTCCATAAAGCCCCAAGTCTTTGGATGACCAAAAGCCAAACCCCTCATGTAATGGTAAAGAAAAGGAAAAGGCCATCAACATAATCTAGCACCTATCACTTTCATGTCATCTTTTGGACAAGAGAAGGTCCCTCTCAAAGGTTATGAATCATGGTTGTATAATTACAAATTGGCCAATTGTTATAATAAATCCAAGTATCCCATTCCTAATTGTATCATGGAGAACCAAGACTATGAAGGAGGAGGCCTCAACCCAAATCAATAGGGAAGACTTGAGTATATTTCTATGATTAGGTACAAATGAACCAGTCAAATTTTATCTAAATTCCTTGGGGGTGAACCCACATGTCTTAATTGAGTTATATTACCAACAACTAGTGACAACAATGTTGATAGTGAATCAGAGTCTAATCATAGCTAATTCAATGACCTAGCCCATACCAATGTGCTTTACAATAATGTCATTTTTACCCTTAGACCTATTATTTGTCATAATCTATTATCATTTTTTATCCCCAACTGATAACATTGGGATAACAAGAATCCAACATACTAGTTGATGACTTTCAGAATGATGAGGCCTTTATGTAATTTTCTAGGCCTTACGGATAATCCATTTGGGGACCACAAACAAGGGTTCAAAATCAAACTAGATCTTGAAATTTATTTTGGAGTGTAGGTGAACACCATTGGAAAAAATCAATTAAATAAAAAATTAAGGTCCCAAAGTGGAAACCTCTTTGAGGCACTTTTGGACCAGGGAAGAAGTAAAGATAAAGGATAATCTAGTGGTGAAAACCAATTTCAAGCACCATTAGATGGGTAGAATAGAAGACCACTAATGATGAAATTATTATGGGTTCAATTTTATTCCTAAATATGATCAAGATTTGGATCAAATTATATAGGATACCAATGTCGATGAACTTGTCTATGGATCTAAATTCAATCTTGAAAAATATAAGGCATTTGATTGGATCACTTAGGAGTTCCAATAAAATTTATTACATGACCATCCCTCCCCTTAGTATATTATAATTCATCATGCCTTAAAGAACTTTAATAAATAGTCCTTGCAGAGGACTCTAACATAGCCAAATAATTCAAATATTTGCCCACTATTCTTGAAAATGGTTTGACCCTTTTTGTGGAAGACACATCAAAGGTTAACATCAAGACTTTATATGAATTTAAATGGATTAAGTTATGCATGTCTCTCAATGAGGATAAACATGAATTCATTACAACTCTATTGAGGGAATTTATAGATATCTTTGCATGGGTCTATTCTGACATGTATGGTTTATACCCCACCTTAGTTTTTTACCACCTTCTAGTACATCTTAATGCTAAAAAAGTGAAATAAAATTTATGAAAAATACATTATCACATTGTTATATTAGTAAATAAAGAGTTAAAAAAATCTTGGAAGAAAGATGTATTAATCCAATCAACTATTTTTAATGGATTTCTAAAGTAGTGCCAGGCAGTAAAAAGCTTGAAGTAATGAAAATCTACATTAATTTTAGATATATAAACAAAGCATACCCTAAATATGACTTTCCATCTCTTAACATTGACATGATTGTTGACTCCATAGTGGATTATAAAATTATTTTAGTGATGGATGGGTTCTCAAGCTATAATCATATTTAAATCATACCAAAATACCAACATAAGACAACATTCACCACTTCATGGGGAACATTTTGTTATCAAGATATAACATTTGATATTAAGAATGTAGGGACCACCTATCAAAGATCCATAAACATCATATTTCATGATATGATGCATGACATTCTTAAATAATACATCAATGACATACTTGAAAAATCAAAGACTAGGGCCAATCGTCCAACAACATTGAGGAGGATAGTCAAGTGACTACATGAATACAAAGTTAGGCTTAACCCTAAGAAGTGTGTTTTTTGAGTCACATCAGATAAATTTCTTGGCTTCATTGTGTCTCATAGGGGAATTGAAGTCAATCCAACCAAAGTATGAAACATAACAGAGATGCCACCACTGACCAATTTGAAACAACTCCATAGTTTATAAGGCAAAGTTTAGTCTATTAAACTCTTTATATCTCAATTGGCTGAAAAGTACCACCCATTTATACACTTATTGAAGAATTTTGTAACATTTATTTGGGATGATGATTTTCAAAGAGATTTTCAATAGCTAAAAGACCATCTTGTAAATCCACCTATTTTATTACCTTCTATGCTAGGGAAACCATTCCTTTTATACCTTTTAGTGATAGACAAAGCCTTAGGGGAACTTCTAGTTCAACATGATGAAAATGGAAAGGAACATGTCATGTACTATCTCAGTCATACACTAGTTGCATATCAACACAATTATATGCCCATTGGAAAATCTCATTTAGCTATGGTCTTCACAGCTTAAAATCTACAACATTACATGTTGAATAATAAGACCATGGTAATTTTAAAAGTAGATCCACTCAAGTATATAATATCCAAAATAATGCTACAAGGCTACATGGCCAAATGGATCATGATTCTCAATGAGTTTGAGATAGATTATATGAACCAAAAATCCATAAAGGGGTAAGTTTTTGCAAATTAGCTTATTAATCCACCCTTGTAGATATAGAGCCACTAACCTTCCAATTTATTGATGAAACTATCATGACAATGATTGAAACACATCTTGAGGAGTACCACTAGAAGTTGTATTTTTATGGATCATTCATAGTACATGGATTAGGGGTAGGCCTTTTATTTATCACACCACATGGAGATATAATCCCTAAGTCATTTAGAATAAGCTTTCCTTGTACCAAAAACATGGCTAAATATAAATCACTTGCCTCAGGACTTCGACATGTAGTACAATAGAATATGCATTATCTAATGGTTTATGTTGATTCTTAGTTATTCATCAATTAGGTTACAAACTATTTTTAGACCAAAGATGATAAGTTGGCTCCTTACAAGGCCATGGTTGACACTCTAAAGAAATAGATTATTGATATCCAATTTGGACATTTACCAAGTACAAGTAATAGAACCACATATGCCATAGATACCATTAGATCTTTGATTCAACATATAGATATGACAAAACACTACTAGTTTCTCTTTGAAAATATGTTAGTACCAACTTATGAACCATCAACCATCACAATGATATGTGATATTGTTGGTCCCAGATCTAATTGGTATTTAGACCTATATGCCTATTTAAATGATAATGTTTTACCCCTAGACTTATCTTGTAAACAAACAAAATCTTTCATCCATAATATCCAATGTTATACCTTACATGGACTAACCCTATACCACCATAGTTTTGATGGAACTCTAATTTATTTTTACCTTCAATATAATCTACACTAGAATTATAGGAAGTTGATGAATAAATATGTGGATCCCACACCAATGACACCATCTTAGCCACAAATATATTCTATACTAGGTATTATTGGCCAATGATGGACACAAATGTAGCTACTTATGTCAAAAGTTGTGATAAATGTTAATGGCATGATAATATGATTCATACCCTAACCAAGAATTTGAAACTAATGTTGATAGCATGACCATTTGTGACATGGAGCCTTGATCTCATTGGGAAGATAAACTGTAATGAAATTATTTAGATATTCACATAGAATGATTTTATATCACATAGAATAAGCAAATATGAGAGATTATACAATAATAATTGACAACGGAGTAGAATACTAGATAATATAGAAAATCCTCTTCGAGGAGGCAACCTCCAAAATAATTCACTAATATCAAAATAATTAACATAATGAATAAAGACTAACCATTACCTCATATATATATATATATATATATATATATAGTCTACTTAGCCAAGGTTATTCCATAGGTTGACCTATCTAAGAACATAGAGAAATGTAATAAGTATATAAAAGAGGTATGTAAGCCACAAGTCAACCACACATATCCCTAGACACACCAATGGTTAAGGGTGTATAAAGCCCCTCCCCTTCAAAATAATGTTGTGGAAACTCTGGATGTTTTTGGCAAAAATGCTTCATCCTCCCAAGTGGCATCTTCACATGATAGATTCTTCCATTTGATCAGGTACTCTGTAATCACTTTGGAATGTAGTTACTTATTGTGCACGTGAAAGATTTCCTCAAGATCAATAAAAACTCTACCTTTCTCATCCTATTTTGGTAATTATGTTTAAAAGGAAGCTCTATGTCCAATGACTTTCTTCAGGCATGATATATGAAATATTGGATATATATGAGTGGATGAAGGAAACACTAACTTGTAGGCCACACTACTAATTTTTTTCAAGATATAATAAGGCCCATAATACTTATAAGACAACTTGTTATCCTTTTTTATTGCTTTAATGACATCTGCTTATATGGATGAAAGTGAACAAAGACCTAATCACCAATGTCAAAATTCCTCTCACTTTTGTGTTGATTTTATTATTGCTTCATACGATTTTGGGCCATAGCTAAATTTTCATGTAAACTTGCAAGGACCTCTTGTTGATGGTGAATATGTTCTTCCACTACACAAACCTTAAGATGGACCTTCAAGGTTGAAGTGATGGATGGAGGGTGGTATCCATACAGTGCCACAAAGGGAGACATTTTAGAAGAAATATGAATATAAGTATTATACCACCATTCAACAAGTGGAAACCAATGAACCCATTTATCCTATTTATTAGAAACAAAAAAATGGATATATCCTTCCAGATATTTGTTGACTACCCCAGTTTGTCCATTAGATTGAGGATGATAGGATGAACTATGAGCTAACTAGGTGACAAAACATGTAAATAAATTATTTCAAAAATTAGTAATGAAAATGGGATCTCTATCACTGACAATGATCTTAGGTGTCCCATGTAATTTTTGAACTATATTAAGAAAATTAGTAGCTACTATACTATTAACAAATAGTTGTGATAAAAAACAAAAATGAGCATAATTACTAAGATGATCCACAACAACCATGATAACATTTTTACCATTAGATCTTGGTAACCCTATAATGAGATCCATAGATACCTCTTCCCAACACTGGCTAGGGATGGGTAAAGGATGTAAAAGACCTAGGGTTTTTATGATTTCACCTTTTTATTTTGATAGATCATAAATTCAACCATATATTTCTAGACATCCCCCTTGATTACTTCCTAAAAAAATCTTGCTTGATTCTATGATAGGTTTTCAAAAATCTTGAATGACCCCCAATTGGATTTGCATGAAGTTCCTGAAGGATTTTTTGTTTAATAAGAGAATCCTTACATAGGTATAATATGTCTTTATACCATAATGCATTACCCTTCCATGTGAATTCTTCAAATACAATTAAACCTTGCTAAAGATTTTAAATCAAATCATGGGTAGCACTATTATGTTCCCATTTTAATCATGCTCCATTTAGCCAATCTTCCTACAAAATGGTTATGTCACATAACAATGCCTCAATTAATTCATCATTTTTGGATAGTGCATCTACCACCTCATTGTCCTTGCATTTTTTTAGACTATTTCAAAACAATAACCTAACATCTTAGTTACCCATTTTTTTTGAACTTCAGGTGATAACCATTGTTTCAAAAAATATTTGAGACTATCATGATCAATATTTACCTAAAAGTGATGACCCATCAAATAAGGTCTCCATTATTTGATTGCATGCAAAATGACCATTATTTATTTCTCATAGATGGGCTTGTGTTAATTTTTACCTTTTAGTTGATGAATTTCAAATTCAAGTGGTCTACCTTCTTGCGTGAGTACAACACTCTGTACCATACCCAGATGCATCACATTTAACCATAAAATTCTTGGAAAAATCAAGAGTGGCCAATACTACAGTAGTGAACATAGTAAATTTTATTTATTCAAATGCCTGAGTAGCTACATCAATCCACTAAAAGGAGTAGTTATTCAATAAAGAGGTGAGTGCGACTACAATACTACCATGATTTTTGGTAAACCTATGATAGTAACCAATTAGCCCCAAAAATCCTTATAGTTGCTTGAGTGTCTTAAGAATTGGCCAGTCCACCATTGATTGGATTTTTTTAGGATCCAATTTCACTCCTTCATAAGAAACTATATGACCCAAATATTCAACCTCATAAGCCACAAAAGTACATTTGGAAGGTTTGGCATATAATTGATGTTGTTCTAAAATGGAGAGTACCTATTTCACATGTTTCAAATGGTCTTCCCAATTTTTACTATAAATGAGGATATCATAAAAGAATACCAAAACAAATTTCATAAAAAATGGGCCAAAAATAGTATTCATCAAACTTCAAAAAGTAGATGGTGAATTTGTTAGAACAAAAGGCATAATAAAAAACTCATAATGGCCCTCATGAGTCTTGGAAGCTATTTTAGGTATGTCTTCATCATGGATCTAGGTTTGATGATACCCATAACACAAATCTAACTTGGTAAAATAAAAAACACCATTCAATTCATCTAGAAAATCATCAATGATAGGAATAGTAAACTTATCTTTGATAGTGTATTTGTTGAGTTCTCTATAGTCAGGGTACATCCTCCAGGTATCATCTTTCTTTCTCACCATGAAAATTAGTGAATAATATTTTCTTTATCTATGGTGAATGATTCTTACATGTAACATCTCCTATATCATCTTTTCAATTTCACTTTTTAGGCATAGGGATACTTGTATGGCCTAATGTTGGGTGGTGTACTACCAGGAATAAGTTTGATAACATGATCATGCATGTGGCTGAGTGGAATTCCTTTTGTCATGTCATAAAAAATAATAGAATGGGAATCAATCACTTGTTATAGATCAAGAGGTAGAGATGGCTAAATTGGCTATACTTTCATGGAAAACAAGCGAGCTACAAATCCTTTAACACCCTTATAGATAATCTTTGTCATTTGATGGGAGCTAAAAGCTTATGGAGATTTATCCCTTAATCCCCTTAGCTCAAATTTCCTTTCTTTAGAATGAAAATAAGTGAATAATTCTTTTAAATTCATCTCGATAGTACCCAGAGTGGTAAGCCATTATACTCTCCAAACATAATTAGCTCCACCCATGGGAATCATAAACATAAGAGAATCCAACAAGTAGTCTTACTTGGCTAGCTTAATACTATGAGATTTTACTAAATAACTAATAGTACCACCATCTACAATCATAACCTAAAATTTTAAAGCTAGATAAATGAAATAATTCAAATGAGTAGCTAACTTACTATTGATGAAGTTGTGTGTGCTCCCAGAATCAACAAAGATAGTAACCTTTTATTTCTTAGGGAAACCCATAACCTTAAGATTTTTGGGAGTACTAATACCTAAAAGGGCATGACAAGAAATAGTAGGCTAAGAGCCTTCATATTCTTCATTAGGACCTTCTACATCGTCACCATGTACTTCAACATCATTGACACCTTTAATGTAAAATAACTTCATTTTAGCACAATGATGGTCTTTGCTCAATTTTCTATCACAACCATTAGAAAACCCTTTGGCTCACTTGTCCACAATTTATCATTATGTTAATTTGGTGGGTTGTGGAAATGATGGTGCTATAAAGGTGTGATCATGACTACTAGTGAAAATTTTCCTTTTTACTATCTCTTTTTCTTCTGCCATATGTGCTCTAGGGATAACTTCTAATAAAAATGTTGGGTTAAACATTTGAACCTTGAATTAGATGTTATATTTGAGGCCACCCAAAAATAAATCAGTCAAATTATCTTTAGTGATATCTTCTTCTCATAAAGAGAGATTCTAAAACTGATGAATATAATCCTTCATAGTTTTGATTGACACAATTTGGATAATTGACTAAAATAGTTCTTAGAGACATTATTTTATAATGAGCCAACAACTCCTCAGTGAAAATAGTCCATGTAATAAGATCACCATTCTTTTTCCTTTAAATAAATAACTGGTAATACCAAATGAATTGCTCAGGTTCTAGATATAGAGATGCCACTATCACCTTCTAAGAACTAGGGGTTTGATGCAGCTCAAATAAATTCTTAATTTGGGTAATCCAAGTGAGATGATCCTTACCATATAACTTACACATTTCCACTTTAGGAAACATCAATTTCATACTAGTATGGGAGTTATTGGTGTTGAGAGGAGAATTTGAATGCTGAAGTGGAGGGTTGTTTGGCTCAAACTAAGATATAAAGGTAGCTAATTTCATAGTGATATGATGTAATTAATTTTGAAAAAAATTAATCTCTTTTTTTATCCTTGAAACATCAACTTGGACTACAACAAATTCATCATGCCTCACCAAGTTCTTTATGTCTACCTAAAGTTGATAAATAATTAGATCTAAAGTACCACATTCTATGTCATTAGTAGGAGTCTTAGGAGTTTCTTAACCCCCTTTTCTTCTCTAAGTACCATGACCTACCATATACAAAGCCTAGGATGGTTTTTACCCAAAAAACATGTATCAAGAGATGGTACCATTGTGATCACCTTGTCAAGATGAATCTAATGACTACCTTTGCATACTGGGGTAAAAATTTCAACACCAAAAAAGTGTACCGATAGAATATACCATTATGATCATCTCACCAAGATGAGTCCAATGACTACAATTACGTAAAGGGAAGTATTTTCCAAATTTTAAAAAAAATGTTTCGAGCAATATTGCATTGACAAAAAAATAATTCTTCAAATATTACAAGTTATGTTTTTTTGCTCCCACCCCTCCCAAAAGCCATGCCTCACCAGATTCAAAGAAAATGCCATAAAAAACTTCCCAAAATTGAAGCTCTAATACCACTTGTAATGAAATTACTTAGATGTTTACACATAATGATTTTATAATGCATGAAATAAGCAAATATGAGAGATCACATAGCAATAATTGATAGTATAGAAGAATACTAGATAATATAGCAAATCCACTTTGACGAGGAAACTTCCACAATAATTCACTAATAGTAGAATACTTAACATAATGAATAAATACTAATCACTACCTCCTATATATATTCTACTTAGCCAAGGTTATTCCATAGGCTAACCTATCTAAGAACATAGAGAAATGTAACAAGTATATGAAAAAGGTTTGTAATCTAATATTCAACCAAACATATCCCTAGACACACCAATGGTTAAGGGCATAGCATAAACCCCACCTCATTTGATGACCAGAAACATATCCTTACTACCACAAAATAGTTCACTAATTGGGTTAAAGCTATACCTCTCACTTATGTGATTGGAAAGAGAATTATCAAATTCATCTTCAACCATCTCATTTACCACTATAATATCCCTTCTAACATTATATCTGATAATGGAGGATCTTTCAAGAATGAGGATGTTAAATCACTATGTGTTGAGTAAAAAATCAAAGCTTTTTCACAACATATTACCCTCAAGATAATGGCTAGGCCAAAGCATCAAACAAAACTGTTGTCAACATCTTTAAAAATATTATCAATGATGTAGGTTGTGATTATCACCTTTAGATATTATGTTCCATCTAGGAATACCATACCAATAACCAGAATCCCATAAGTTCCACTCCATACTCACTTTTTTATGGTACTAAATCCATTCTTCCCATTAAATTTAAGTTACCTTCATTACACATCTTTTTGAAGCATGTCTTAGATGATGAAGACTATCGAGGATCTCACTTGTAAGAGCTAGAGTTACTTGATGAGAATTTCATGGATGTAATAAATAACCTTTAGTCATATCAAAACTAACTCTATGACCAATATAATTAGTGTGTGAAACATAGATAATTTGAGCTTGGTGATCTTGTTCTTAAAGAGGACCAAAAGGATACCATGGCCAAAAATAAGCATAAAGGTAAGTTCAAGCCCAACTAGGTACATCCTTTTATCATTTTTGTAGACTATGGTGTTGGAGCATAAAATCTCACCACACTAGATGAGGACAAACTTTATGAGATGATGAACATTATACACCTCAAGTGTTACTATGATTGAGTGACATTTTGTATTTTTTATGAGGATCATTTCAAGTTCTACCATATTATCAACATTTCATCTTTATACTATAACATTATACAAGTCTACCATATAATCACTTTGTATATCAATTTTCCATTATACCATTCCATTATATCAACCTTACATGTTTTGACACTACCTACATATTTCATTTGACCTTGGTTCATCCATTGGTTTGGATTTTAGCATGAAGAATCAAATAAATTTTAGTAGTTATTTCAAGTATTATAGACAAAGGCCATATTTTGGAGTGGTATGACAAAAGTTTCAGTAGTTACATCCTTTATTTCTTGTTTATTTTTATATCATGTTTATTTGTGTGGGCCTAATTATAACTACCTATGGGAAAATCAGTGTCTCATCGATATTTTTACTAATTATAACCACCTATAAGAAAATTAGTATCATTTATCTAAGCCATTATATCCTATTTATAACCACCTATGGACAAACTAGGGGTAAAATTTATTTATTGTGCCTTGACATACCAAATTACCATTCTTATGTTGTACTATGTCATTATGCCAACTATGTCTATTTTGTTTGAATTGGTTATTACACTATTCAAATTCTTCCACTATAAGTTGGAAATATTGTGACTTAAGGCAAATTTGGGACTATGTGGGCCATGCTCAATACTTTTTGAGGTTAGCTCAATCCCCCTTTACCATTACACTCTTACCATTTTTTAAGAATCCATTCAAGTTAGCCATGCTCTTGCCATTTTTTGATCTTGGATTGTTTAGTATCTAGTCATTGTCAATCAAGTCGAGATACTCCAAAAATTTATAAAAACATTTAGAAAACCAAAAACATTAACCACTTATTTTCCTTAAATATTCTTGGAACCCTCACTAAGTCACAAGAAATCACTTGTCACTTAGTTTCCTCATCCTTTTTGGCCTTTTATCCTACACAATTTTTGCTTTGCAATATCATCCCATATTCTTCTATCACATCCATTTTATTTTCTCACCATCTTTATTCTATCCCATTTCTTTAGATAATTACATTCACCTTGAAGTTTTGTTAGATATCACATCCATGGAACTATGTAGGCAACATCCACTTAACGAGTGCATCTAGAGATAGCTCAACCACCCCCTTCCTTTTCTTTTATTCCCCCATCTTGTTTATTTATTACATTGTCACCTATTTTCTAAGGGAAATGTTCATCATCTCATTTTATCGTAGTATTTGTACTAACATTGTGATTCCTCAATGTTTGTTTATTTGTTTATTTATATTTGTTTAGTTTTTTTTCTTTGTTTTTTGTTTATTTTTTTGTGTGCCTATTTGTTTTCTTTCATTATTGTTACCTCAATTCAGTCTATGTGCATTTATTGGGTGATTCCTTGTGTACTATTCTTAAATCTATCCATATTCATATGCCAATATTTTCATCATGGTTTTTATCAATTGGTGTATTATTTTCCATTAAGTATTACATAAGGAGTCAATCCTTATGCATATTTTGGAGAATTCCTCATGGTGTTATATCATCATGCCTACCATCATATGCTATAGAGAAAATTATCTTTGAAGAGTCTACATGACAAATGTAGCAATGACATCTCCTTGGCACTAGCTTTAACAACAACCCTGAACTAAGCCAAATTATATCCCAAATAGAGTAATTAAATAATGAAATAATTGTACTCCTTATTAGTTCATATGTGCATCTCCCTAGTATCAAGTTTTCTAATTCATCTGTATCATTTTGACATCATCATGTTTACAATAATTATTTTTCACAACTTATTTTCCACTATCAAGGTCCAATGATTATAATCACCTTTGGAAAAATCATTTCACATCATCCCATTTGAATTTTTAGTGATTATAACTACCTTCAACCAAATCATTATGTTTCCACCAATTTAAGGGTGAATGATTATCATCACCATTGGGTAAATCATTCACTTTCTTTGTCTAATAGGGGTTTATTTTCCATAATAAAGATATAATGATTATAAATGCTTATGGACAAATAATTATATATCATCCCACTTTCATCTTCATAACATATTTGACATAATCATGGTCTAATTATTATAACCACCTTTGGGAAAATCATTGCACAGCATCTCACTTGCATTTTTAGTGATTCTACCTAACTTTGGGTTAACCATTATGTTTTCATCTATTTGGTCCACTCATTTCCATATTTTGAGGGACCATTTGCCCACCCCTTTAATAAACACTCCCTTGAGGAGTTACCCTATAGTTCATTCATTATTTTTGAATTCATAATCACATAGAACCTATTTTATTCTTTGAGAAGATGTTATTATGCTTACAACTTGAAATGCCTTCCAAAATAGGGGAAAACTTTAGACATCTAAAATTGGCCACCAATGGCTTCATACCAGACTTTAGTTTGATTCTTATCAACATTTTAAAATCAAACTTAAGAAACACTAAACGTCTCAAATTTGGCTTCATAAAATTTAATTTAGCCTAAAAATAAATTCAATAGAGGAAATGCACACATCAATTAAATCAACAATTGGAAATGTTCAAATGCCTAAAAATAACTAATTAACATGAAAAACCTAATAAAATGCCTAATTGAATCATCCCTTATAAATTAAATGAATTATCAAAAAGGAAATTCAAAACTCAAAGAATATCCTACGAATTCATAAATACCTTTTATGAGTTGTCCAAAATCCAAAATATCCCACCCATGCCAATTCCATGCTAATCATGAGGTTTTGACACCTTTTAACTCTAATGGGGTTAATTAACTCAAAAAGGTAAGGTTTGGACCCATTCTAATCCCCAACTATACCATAACTCACCTTGGGTTGAGGTTAGTTGCTAAACCTATAAATATAATCTTAGAACTCCTCATTTGGAGAGATTAAAACATAGTAGTGTTATAATGCATGTTTTCGAGCAATTTTGCATGAACATATTTTTATAATTAAAAAATCATAAGCCAAGCCATTTTGATAAAAAATCAAGCCAAATCCAAAAACATGGTGCCAAGAGGAGAAGGAGCCACATAACTCCATTTTCTAAAGACTTCTTAAGCACAAGTTGAGAAAGCCAAATGAATAAATCTCTTAGAACATTCAAGTAAGGTAAGGAAGGTATGTTTTCTTATATTTTATTTATGCTTTTTCAATTGGTTTTCTTCACCATGCTCCTCCCTTTGATATAGGTAAGATAGTGTTATGCTTTTTAGTGTGTTTATTTTCATTTTGATTTATTTTCCTTGTGAAGCTGACATACAATCTAACCACCCTTCTTGGATTCCTTGATCAAAAAATTTATATTATCTAGAGAGGTTCTATCAAATTTCAATGAAAATAACCCTCTATTTAATCCTAACTGATATGCCACTAAGTAAATAACAAAGTTTGATCAGATTCTCATGGCCATAAATGATACCAAAGCTTAGATTAAAGACCTAAAGAAGGAATTTTATGGCCATGAAGAGGAAGAGCATAAATAATAACTTGAAGATCATCTTGTTAAGTAGGAAAATCCTCATGATGGGAGAGTACATGTATCTACAGAGATGGTTAAGGATATGAAAAAGGTGAGTCCACCTAAGTTCAAAGGAAATATTTTGGGTGATAGAGGTAAAGAATGGCTAATAGAAATGAAGAAGTATTTCAAGATTCAAAACTACTTTGAGGTCACCAAATTAGTTTCGGGAAAATACTAGTTGGATAGTGAGGTAGCTACATGGTGGGACAATAAATAGTTGAAAATGAACCTTAGCTCAATCACCACTACTTCCAAGTTGTTTATGACTTTGTTCAGATCATGGTGTCTTCCAAAATTAAATTTTTATTATAATCTCATATCTTATAAAATTTTAAGAAGGGATAGTTATCAGTAAATGAATATTGAGAGCATTTCACCAAAAAAAATTATTATGTACCTCAATACTAACTAGATGAGAGGTTTAGGAATAAAAATTTTATCATGGTATTGAAACACCAGATCAATGGAGAGGTGGATGTTCATGGAACTTATACCATAGACCAAGTCTTTGAGAAGGTAGTTAAAAATCATGAATAAAAGTGGAAGTCTCTTTCACAAATCAAGGACAAGTTCAATAAAAATTTCAAAAATAATAAGTTAACTTTAAAAAAGAAAAATTGGAAATAAAGGAGTGGAGACTCTAATAAGGATTTCAAAATTTATAATTTAAAATTAAACAATAGTTTAGACAACAAGAAACCAAGAAATGGTTTCCAAGGAAGTTTCAATGAAAATAAATAGGTTGATAGGAAAGGACCACCTAGATATTGTTTAATTTGTGGATATGACCACTATGCTTATGAGTAAACTCATGATAAGTTAAATAATAAAGGTCATATTCCTCAATAGGGTAGTTTTTAACAACATATTCATTTAGTAGTTGATAATTAGAAAACTAAATTTCAATCATCACCCATACAGCTGTTAGGTACCTTGTTTAGACATCCAATTTCCATATGATAGATATAAGGGATAAAAAATGTTTTATAACTCCTATAATTCTTAGTAAATTATCTAGAAGAGGTGGAGTAATGGAAAATGCATGGTATATACTATATGTTAATGACTCAAAATTCATGATTGACAAGTGTTTAGTTGAAGCAGAGATTAGGTTGCCTAAACTAAAAATTATAGTGGATCTATGTGTAGCACCACTAGGGTCATATGATGTGATCTTAAGAGTCAACTAGATTTCAAAATATAAGGCCAAGGTTGAATAATACTTGAATAAGGTTGAGTGTTTAGTTGATTTTTGAAATCAAACACAAATTCAGGGTGAGAAAAGAGAGTTGAGGCTTAGGCAAATTTTTTCTATGCAAATCATGAGGGCCCAAGGAAAAAGATGCCAAGAATTTATCATCAAGATAAATGAAATAGAATAACTTGAGGAACAATTTCTCAAATATTATCCATTCCTTCAAAATTTTCATGATGCGTTTCCATAAGAGTTGTTGGGATTGCCTCCTAGACATGAGTTTGATTTCTCTATCGACATTGTCCCTGGTTTAGAACCATAGTCTAAGGCACCATATAGGATGAAAACCATTGATTTGGTTGAATTAAAGGCTCAACTCTAGGAATTGTTGACAAAGGGGTTGATCAAGCCAAGTGTGTCACCATGGGGTGAACCAAAGTCTTTGTTAATATTATATATTATACTCTTTGAATTTTCATTGATTAAAGAATGTTGAACAAGGCAAATATCAAAAATACGTATCCACTACCTTGTATAGATGATATTTTTGATCAAATATAGGGAACAATGGTATTTTATAAGACTGATCTTAGAGTATGATACCATCATCTAAGGATTAGAGATGAGTATATTCTAAAGATAGCATCTAAAAATTATTATGGGCATTATGAGTTCACAGTGTTACCATTTGGGTTGACTAATGCATCGACAACATTCATGAATCTCATGAATAATGTGTTTAGAGACTATCTAGATCACTTTTTTTTAATGAAATTATGACGTACTCTAATAATGAATAAGATAACCTTCAAAATTTAGAACTAATTCTACAATGGTTACATAATCATAAGTTATATGGTAAATTATCTAAGTGCACATTTTCTAGGAGAGAGTGTAATATTTGGGATATATTATCTTTGTAGATGGTATCTTAATAGATATAATAAAGATAAGAGCCATTATAGAATGGTCAAGACCAAAGAATGTACATGAGATAAGAAGTTTCATGGGATTAATTATCTACTATAAGAGGTTCATTATAATTTTTTCTAAGATAGCTAATCCAATTACATATTTACAATAGAAGAACCAAAGATTTGTTTGGTCAGAAAAGTGTGAAGTAGATTTTTAGAAATTGAAAATAAGGCTTACTTTAGTACTAGTGTTAAGAGTTCCTAACCCCAATGGTCAATTTTCAATGATCACAGATGCATCTAAGGGTGGACTAGGAGGAGTCCATATGTAGGATGGTGTAGTGGTGGATTATGAATCAAGGAAGATAAAAACTTATGAGATTAATTATGCCCCTCATGACCTAAAACTTGTAACAATTATGAATGCTTTGAAATTTTGATGGAATTACTTATTGGGTAAACCCTTTTAGCTCAAGATAGATAACTTGGGACTCAATTACATCTTCACCCAACTGAATTTGAATTCTCATTAGAGAAAATGGATATAGTTCTTGTTTGATTATGATTTTGATATCAACTATATCAAAGGCAAGGAAAATAGATTAGTTAATGCCCTAAGTTGTAGAAGGTACATAGTAGTTGTGTCTACTATCAGGAGTAATTTTAGGGATCAAGTGATTAAATTCTCACTAGGAGATGAATTATATGATGAGATTAGAAAATAATTGTCTAAGAATGTTCAAAATCCTTGGTATAAAGGATTTAGATTAGAGAGTGATGGTCTTTTATGTTACAATGGAAGGATGTATATTCCAAATCCAAAGAATATATAGAGCATAGTTATAAAATAACTACACAATACCCCATATTTAGGACATCCAAGAGTAACCAAGCTCATGGTAGATCTTAAACCATTATATTTCTATAAGGGAATCAAGAAAAATACAATGGATTTTATGTCATGTTGTCTGGAATTTCAATGAGTGAAAGCTAAACATGTGCATCCAAATGGGTTGTTATATCTACATGATATACTAGAATAGAAGTGGAAGGTCATTAGTATGGAATTTATCCAAGTTTTACCCATGTCATGAAATAGGCATGATATAATATTGGTAGTAGTTGATAAACTAACCAAGGTGGCTTATTTTATACCAGGCAATTTGATAGATGATGCACCTACTCTTATGAAGAGGATCATAAAGAAATTATATAGGTTGCATGTATTTTCAAGTAAGATCATTTTGGATCATGATATAAAGATGATTTATAGGTTTTAGGTAACTCTGAATTTAGCTTTAGGTATACAACTAAAATTCAACATTGCATATCACCCAGAGACTAATGATCAGACTAATCGAGCTAATTAGGTGTTGGAGGATCTTATTCATATGTATTGCATGGATAAACAATACAAGTGGGAAGATTATATTCCATTGGTAGATTTTTATTACAACAAATCATATCAATCAACTTTATAAATGGCACCATTTGAGGCATTGTACAAAATAAGGTGCAGGTCACCAATCAATTGGGATAGGTTGAAGGATACGGTAGTCTTTGGTCTTGAGATGATTTCAAAAATGGAAGAACAAGTTAGATTTATTAGGTAGAGATTGGCTAAGGACAATGATAGATAAAAGAGTTATGTTGATTTTAAGAGGATAAATAAGTATTTTTTTATAGGTGGTAAAGTTTTCTTGTGGGTAAATTCATAAAATAGCTTGATTAAGTTTAAGAAGTTAGCAAAACTATCACCAAGATATGTGGGACCCTTTGAGGTGTTAGACTTGAATTTCCACCATCCCCAGCTCTATTACATAATGTATTCCATTTTTCTTATCTTAAAAAGTATATAGATGATCCTATGCATGTGTTGGATTAGAATGTTTACAGGTTTTGGATCCCAGGGTAGTAATGGTAGAACCAATCAGAGTAATTGACAATCACAAATTTCATTTGCATAATAGAGAGATGTCACAATGCAATGTCCTATGGGACCAATAATCTGAGGATAGTGCTACTTGGGAGGAATAAGATGAGTTATATAGATGATTTACACATTTATTTAATTGATTTGATATTTTAATCTATGATATTTTTTTCTAAATAATGTTTTAAATTTAGAACTTATGATTAAATAAGATTCATCTGGGATGATGACTAGATTTAGTGAGAAGGATGTTACATCACAATTCCTCACTAAATAAACTTAATTATCCATGGATATTTACATTTTTAAATTTGATTTGCTTATTATTTTCATAAATGATGAGATTATATGTTGTTTTTGGATAGTAAAATATTACTTTGGTTATGTGATTACATTGCTATGAGCTAGTTGTAGTGTATTTTTATATTATAATCATGATGAGTTGTTATTTCATCTATATTTTTTGATACACACACACAAAAAAAAAAAACAAACACACACACACACACACACACACACACACACACACACACACACACACCCCATGATGTATGGTCTAACTACCTAATTTTTATGAGTTTGACATAGGATAACTCATCCCTCATAGAATGATGGAGAAAGATCGTCATCAAAGAGGGTGATGTAGATGGAGATGTTGGAGGATGATAGACAAATTAGCTAGAATGTTACATAGACCACATTATTTAGAACATGAATAGATGTATAGTTGAATGATTAACATTGTGTCTTTTGATGTTGTTTACATTCATAGACTATATATGCATGGCTAGATTAGAGTAATGATGACGTGGAATTAATTTTATGTGTTTATGATTATAGTGTTTTATTAAGTTATTATGGCTAACTATTGTAATAAATAGTCATTTATTATTTAAATAATTAGGGAAATATAAAAATAAGAAATAAAATTTAAAAATTGAATAAAATGAAAAGTGGAAACGTTTAAATATATACAAAAAAACAAGAAAAGATAAAAATCCTTGCATAAAAATAAATAAAAGAAAAAATGATAGCTTTAAAAAAATGACATACTTATAAATGAAAAAGGATAAAAAACTATGGAGGACACATTTTATAGAGAGGAACAAAAGGAAAATTTAAGGAAAAGAAAAGGTATATAGAATAGAAGGCAGAGCACAGAGGAAAGGAGAAGAAAAGAGGAGGAAAAGAGAGAAATGTACAAAACTACGTATTTAAGAGGTGGACACTGCAATTAATTTTTGATTTTTCTTCCACATCCTTTTATTCTTTAAGTGTTATTTTTTAGTTAAAATTAATAGGTATAAGCATGGTGATCTTTATAGAATAGCTATATATATACCCACTATATAACATGGATTACCTATTATTCCATTAGTTCATATAATACAAATCACCATAATGATAGTATGATAGTGAAGTAATACATAATACAAATTTCATTAGTTTACAATTTTCTAACTTTTATGGGAGATTCCTATATATCAATTTCATATTATTATAATACATACCATACCATCAAATTATAGATTTTGGTGTGTTATTTTAATCCACAATCAGATTTATAGCAATGTGTAGTGATTTATAACATTAGATTTCCACATAGTATAGATCACTATAATGGTAATAATTTAACATTTAATATAAAAAATCTCTATATAATAATGGTAAGCAACTTAAATTTTTATATATAGTAGCATTTATTGCATTTAGAACAATGTCAATTTGTATAGTTTTGAATTTACATAGGGATGTAAATATATATAGAAATTAAATCATATTACTCATATACAATGAATAGAGAAGCCAAAATAGCAAGATGTGGATATATATGGTGTTGTTAGAGTTGAGGAAATCTATAGTTTGAAATAAAATTTTTAAAATAGGAAACCAAGATACTTGTTTCAATGTGTATTGACTTATTTTATAATTTAACGATCTAAAAGGGTGTGATTTTGATTTCAAGTAAAGAAAAAATAAATAAAAGTGTTTTATAAGAGACCACCAAACTTTATCTCTTTTACACAGTGATCCATAGACGAAAATTGATACTACTTAACACATGTCTATCTAGTTGATATGGGATGATCAATAGGTCTATATAAGGTATCAATCTGCCATAACCACTCAGACTAGCTAACTCAAATTGATGATATTAATAACTGGGAGACTCTTTTTGATAAAATTATTCATCAGTATTGATACATGAAACATGATAATTATTTTATATTACTATAATAATATATGATGATAAATTGATAATTATATGTTTATTATACAGTCAAAAACTATGGTTGATCATGTTTCAGTTATTCATCAAATTTAAATGATTCATAGTAACTACAGTGACATAAATATAATAATAACTATGTATTAGCCTACATTGGTTCATGGTCTATTGTTAATGTGTGCCTATTTGCTTATCAAGTGCATGATGACTATAAGATCTCAATGCAATAAACACAGTTGAATAGCCCATGGATATGCTCATGGTTGTTAATATGATTAGTTGATTATCTATCACTATAAAATTTTACTATTGTATGTGGATATCCAATAGCATAAATATATCTAATTGAGATATCTCAACATTTTACATATCATTAAAATCATAGATGTATAGAAATAAATGCTAGTAAACAATTTAAACAATAAACTCATTCATAAAGTGTAGTTATTCTAAATGGATTCATATGGAAGTGTAGAGATATGATGATAAGTATATGGTATCACTTAAAATATATATACTGACTATATATATATATTAATCTTAATAAAATTAAAAATGATCTATTGACTATGATAAATTAGTTTATTAATATTTCAAAGAAATTATGTCTTATAATTGATTACTAGTATATTTTGTAAAATTATTGTGGAATTCTTGTTTAAAATTTTAAATTATTATAGGTATAAAATATTTATCATATAAAACATGTATATAGTACATACTAAGAGTATAATAATTAGTATAGATGAATATGCATATATAATATGTATTGATATATGATGGTATATTCCTATAGCCCTACTAATTGTTATAAAATAAGTCATGGACTCCAAAATAGTATGACAACAATTTTATACATATACAAATCCATAAAACAAAAGACATCTAAGTGAAAGAGTATGAAATTAGGACTTCAAGATAATTATCTCTTGATGTTGTTTGACTAGTTGTTAGTATTTGAGTAATTATGGACTATGATATTATGGGATGTCATATAATATATTTTATTCAAAATTAATTTTAGTAATTAGAAATTGTAGTTTAGATGTATATTATACTTGAATGATATAATATATGACTATTATTATTATTTATGTGTTAAATAAGTGTGTGGAGATTTATTCATACATTTGATAGACTAAATGTATCCATTTGATTATTCATGTACTTAGCATGTTTTATGTTTGCTAGTAGGAGATAATCTATATGAATACATTAGTTATATTTATGATAACCAAATATCTCATTGATGGTTCTAAGTAAGTAGCGAGATGGATTTCACCAGTTTAACTAGCATCATAATGTTAGATGAAGGTAATTCGATCAACTGATGTGTTTGAAATTGACTGATCATAGAGATCATTAACTATTAAAAACTTTGGCCAAAGTAATTTTAGTTAGAAATTATCAATTCATATGTATTATTTACATGTTTATGTTATATCATGTTAGAATGTATTTTTCTATGGTACACCACATATTTTTAGAAATCATATAACACACAGGTACTAGTTTGTCTATCAAGATTCCCATACCATCATTATCTACTCATCCATGAAGGGAGGGCCATTCCCTAATATGGGATTGTACAAGGGATCATTAGTCCATGGTTGGTGTGGTAAAGTTCTTGAATGATGCTTTCCCTCCCCACAATAATACTTACTTGGAGATGACACTTGAGATTGCCATAGATACTAGAGTTTTGGGAAACTCATGCTCTATGGAGCTATATATCTTATACTTTTACATTGTTTAGTATTTGTTATTTAAACCATTATCTTGATGAGTATTAATTATTCACTTATAGTAAATTTACATCAATGGTTACATGATTATACCAACTATGGCTATAAGATTTTAATTACTTTTTATATTTAGTTATGGTGTGTTTCACGTTGATAGTGATCAATGAAAGATAAATGCCAAATGCTTATTTTATAGTTATCATACTTATATTAATTTATATGGATCAATAATTATATTCTCATGGTGTATTCTAATAACAAAATATGTTGTTAAATTTTTAAAAAAATTCACATATTTTCAGGTAGATCCTAGTGGGGATGTTATATTTGGCCAAGTATCCACATACATGAATTTTGTGGGGAAAGAGAGCATGAATGAAATATGATACATGTTATACCTAGGAACGTAAGGATAATATTTAAGGTGAAGACCACACCTAAAATGAGTCACACAAATGAATATGGCACTATAAATAAATGTTGATATATGGAAGTGCAAGTAATTATTATTTAATAGTATTACTTATTTTACTATAATAACTTAAACATTATTGGGTATTTAAAATTTCTCTATACAAGTCATTTTTATCACTTATCACTACATAATATGTTTGGAGTCATAAATAAAAGAGCTTACAAAGTGACTAATGGTGATTTAATTTACATGATATTTGTATAAATTAAGGTATTTAGGACTTAACTTAACTTTTATAGAGGGTTATGTTGTGCCTATGAGTATAATTTAGTTAAAAATATAGAAAAGGGTATAATATATGAAAATTGAGGTTATGGGGTAGACTAGGCACCATTAAGATGTTTTGAAGCTCAAATTTGAATAAAAATTGAGGGGTTTAACAAGATCAATATGTAACTCAAGTAGGATCGCTGTAATAGGATTTTTTTAAAATTCATGTGATAGGTAAGAAAATGGGAATCTGTAAATAAAAGATGATCCTAATGAATTTTCGCTTGTGGATCCTTCAAGCATCAAGAAGAAGTTAGTGAAGTTATCACCACATGCTGAAGAGATGATTCTAAAGTTAGAACACTCAAAAAATGGGCCCTCAGTTGGAAATGAAAAAGAACAAGAACTAGGGAAAAAGTGATCTCATGGGCAAATACAGTACTGATAAAATGACCTCTTAGTCATAAGGAAGAAGATTCTTCCCTAGACCTCACATGTGACAACAAATATATATGTCTTGTCATTCCTAATATTTTAGTCTAAAAAGTGGATTCCATGTTTTCAAACTCTCTCTTGGCTAAATTTAGTGGTCTAATACCAAGCATAGACACTTTTAGGAAGTGAGTTAACCATAAGTGGAGAATGAAAGGCTAGGTGGACATCATTATTATGGAAAAAAAAATTCTTGGTTAGTTTCAAAAATATATAAGATTACTTCAAAATCCTAATAGAGGTCCATGGTTTATGGTAAAACCAAACCTATGCCTCAAAAATTGGAAAACTAGAATAAACATAAATAATATAGTGATGGATGATATACCCATGTGAGTTAAACTCCTAAATCTCCCTTTGGAATTTTATACACCATTAATCATCATGGCTATAGATAAAACTTTGGGCCAGTCCATTTTAATCAATCTAGTCACTAGATCCTAAAGAAATTTGCTCATGGCCAAATTTTATGTGTTCATCCTAGCTGACAAACCCCTTTTGCATTCTATTGAGATCAAATCTAAGTATGGTGTCTAGAACCATGAAACTATCTATGAGAGAGATTTCGAGTTTGGTATAACTTGAATTGTCTTAAGCCACACTACCAAATATTGTCTAGTAACTAAGAGACCCTCCTAATCCACCACCCCTAAATGGATTAGAAAACCTTCTCAAGCTAATAATCAAGCCTTGCCTACCCGTACATCCAAGACCCCTCTTGTACCTTTCACCCTAGTCATGTACAAGACAAGTGAGGAGTCTAACTTGTTCCCACCATAGAATCCCCCCTCCACAAAGAAGTCTCCTTTACCCTTATGATAGATGACTTGACCTTGACCAGATCCCCTTTAGTCCCACTTTCCCCTCAAATTGTTGCAAAGTTTATAGATGTTTTTATCCCATCTATAAATCTTTTCCTTCCATAAACCTTGGTAGAGAGACTTTATGGGCTTGACACCTCCATGGACCTCACCTATTCAGTGCCTCTTAGATCACCTTATACATATAATGAAGACTCAAAGTTAGAACTATTCTCACCAAAACAATGTTAATGTTCTTCTATTAACAAGGCTAATGAAAATAAGAAAGGTAAATATGAAGGCCAATTTTCACAAGTCCCCTCCAATAATGGAAATAAGAAAGAAAAAATTGGATAAGAAAAAAAACCCAAGGTAGCTTGAATAATATGAGATCCATAAGAAAATATATGGAAAAGGAATTGGAAAATGGTACTTAAAGAACCCTTAAATAATACCCCAACTCCATAAAATGAAGATAATCTCTTGTAATATTATGGGGTCTAAAAACCACAAAAAACAAAGGCTAGTAAGGAACCTTATCTTAGAAAAAACCCAACATATTTATTCTCCAAGAAGATAATATGTCTAAAGACAAAATTTTGAAAAAACATTGATAATATTTGGAATAAAGCCAAAAGTATCATCAGTAATTTATAAAAGTGTAGCAGGGAGTGTAGACACCTAAATTTAATTTAGTGTTGAAATACACCTAAATATATTTAATGATTATTCTTAAATTAAATCATCATATTTCCTCCCAAAAACATAAAATTAAACAAAGTTAAATTAGTCAATTATTAACACTTAAATCCTTATTTGAAATAATGAAATTTGGATTTTCTACCTCATCCAAACATCTCTCACCTTTTTCTCCCTCATCCCAACTAAATACACAACTTTATCAACCTCTTATGACTCATCCTCTGATTTGTTAAGGAATTTAACTTAGTCTTGCTAACTCAACTAACTAAGCCCATGATTTTCTCAACCATTTTGAAATGGTGTTCATCCTCATGGGTGAGGACTCATTATCCACCATTGATCATTTGCATCATTGAAAAATTCCAAATCATCCTCCACCATTTTATCCTTCTCCAAACATCTATAAATAAACTTATGAGTCTCCATTTTCAAGAATCTTGGAATCCTATCACATGACAAAATATTGAGATCAGATTCAAGAAATTATATCTCTACACATAAGAGAATCAAAATAAATCAAGTTAAATCAAAGACTTCCTTTTACACCAAAATTTTTCCCATTCTCTTTTGCATTAGAGGAATGAGCACCACATATTTTAAAATATCAAATAAAATGTATATCACAATGGAGAAAGCTTATACATTCAAAGCATAAAGTTTACAATTATTATTTTCTTTGTTTATTGATTTACCATAGTTTTAATTTAGCTTATATTAGAATTATTTTACTTTATTTTCATGTCTAAATTTGGTTTATATAGGTGGAATTATAATTTTTTGGAATCCTTAAGAATTATAAGGCATGAATTTATACAAATAAAAAAACCACATTCTATTCTCTTCAAGGAATCCCACAAAAAAGAGGAATGGATTCTCTTTAACATTTATGCCCCAATTTTAGGAAATATAGGAAGAAATTATGGACTGATTTGAAAGAATTTAGTAAAATCACTTAAGACTAGAAGTGGATAATGACAAGAGATTTAAAATCTCCTCTATCTCCCTAGGAAAGAAAGGTGGGATTAATTTTTACAATAATAGTATAACATATATTAATGAATTCATAGGGGATATGGGTCTATTGTATGTGGACCTAAAAGGTAACCCATACACTTGGTCAAATAGAAAGATTATCAAAAATCTCATCTAAGTCAAACTAGATAGATTCTTGGTATTAATGAATTCGGATATACAACACAACAACATTATCACCTCCCTTCCCAAGATAGGATCAGATCATAGTCCATTTTTTTTCATGGGGGAGAATGCATTGGAGATAAAAAAAACATCCCATTTAGGTTTGAAAAAATGTGGATCTCCCACCTAAACTTGTGTAACTCAATCAAGGAATGGTGGGAGGAACCTATCTTAAGATCTAATATGTACATCCTTTACATAAAACTCAATAACGTGAAAAAGAGCCTAAAAATATATAATGAAGAAGTGTTTATGAATGTCTTCCTTCAAAAGATAAAAATTGAATAATGTTTAAATAATATTGAGGAGGAAAATAATTCTTTAGGTTATAGTATTCTCCTCTAAAAATTGAAAATAAATTTATAAGTACTTATCAAAATATGGAAGTAAAAGAGGAAACCTATTAGCATCAAAAATCAAGGAAGATCTAACTTAAGGAGGGTGACTAGAACATTAAAATTTTCACCAAGCAACTTCTAGGAACTAAAACACAACTAGAATTCATGAGGTAATGGGAGAATATGGAGTTTTATATAAATATGAAAAGGATATATAAATATATATAATAATTTTTTTGATAAATCTCCTCTCTTCTTCCATTCCTCAAGATGTGGATCCAGAAACTCAAGTTCTGAACCTCCTCCCCTAGGTCATCTCCCAAGATGATAATTCCAACATCTTCACCCCTCCTTCCTTGAAAGATTTTAGAAAAATTATTTTTTAATGGAATGGGATAAGGGGACAAATCCCCTAGTTGAGATGGTTTCCATCCCCTTTGATTTCAACAATATTGGGACATAGTCTAGTAAGAAGTTTATTTAGTGGTATCTAAGTTTTTGAAAGTGGGAACTATCATATAGGAATTTAACAACACTTTCCTTATTTTAATACCTAATAAAAAGGTATCAAATAAAATTAATTAATATATACCATATATCTTTACACCACCTTCTACAGTATTTTCACCAAGGCTCTAACTATCAAAATCTAGTTACTATTGATAAGCTCATCATAGAACATCAAAGAAATTTTGTCTATGGAAAATAAATAAATGATTTCATAATTATTACCCATGATATTATTCATTCAATTTATAACTCATTTAGGCAAGGGAACTTCCTTAAAATCGACATAAATAAATCATATGATAGGGTGTCCTAGAGTTTCCTTAACAAGATTTTGGATAAATTTAACTTTAATCAAGAGGCTAGAGGTCTCATATATACATACATTTCATCTCGTATGTACTTGGTCATCATAAATGGGGTATTGACAAGCTTATTATTGATAGGAAAAAGTGTCTAACAATGAGATCCATTATTTCCATACCTCTTCATAATTGTGGTAGAAATGTTGAGCAAAATTATAGAATAATCTAGGTCCATGGGTATTATAAAGGGTATAAGAGTTTATCCAAAAACCACCCTAATCACTCATTAAAATTTCACTAATTATACCCTAGTAATAGGTGAAGCTTTAGTGGTTGAAGAAAACTATTTTATAAAAATACCTAAAACCTATGATGATATCTTAGGTCAATGTTTAATTTCCAAAAAAACACCCATTTTCTTCATCAACACTCCTAAATACCTATAGAATAAAATGTCAAAAATATTGGGTTGTATTATTAATAACCTTCCATCCACATATCTAGGATTTCCTTTATTCATCATCAAGATGAAAACTAAGTATCCTTTCATAGATATAATTCACAAGAGCCTATTTGGATGGAAAGGAAAACTAATAGCTCAAATAGACAAACTTCATCTTCCTAAAAGTTCACTTCAAAGAATTCCAATGTACTTCATATCTCTATTTTCTATCCCTAATAAAATTAATTACTAGATAGAATAGATTAAAAAAATATTCTTGTAGATGGGAGCTGAAGATAAATTTAAAATTCCTCTCATTACCTTGTAAAAGCAAGTCTTCCCAAAGAAAAGGAGGTCTTGGTCTAAGAGGAGTAAAGCATGTAAACAAATATATCTTATACAAATAAGTGTGGAAGGTGATAAAAGAGGACAATCAGTTAACTTGAATCATAATATCAAAATACCTAGATTCAAGGCAAGGCACTAGCCTCTTCTTTTAAGAGGGTCTTATCAAAGCACTCAACCTTTTGGAAAGTTATCAATAATATTAAACATATCTTAAATAAAGGAAACAAGTGGAATGTGGGTAGAGGTGATCAATTTGAATTTAGGTATGATCCTTCGACACACTATCTTTCCTTTATATCTTCCCCACCTTATGACAGTTTCCCATGCCACTTCAAGTTGGTGATTGGGTCTAAGGTTGAAAAATATTGGTAGGAGGAGAATGGTAAAAATAAATGGAAAATACTTCATGAGGAAGGGATCAAACCTTAGGATTATTATTTCTTTATAGACATTAACATGTAACTTCAACTCTATCACACTAGTCACTTCAAAAATGAAGTTTTTCTATTTTAGACTGATAGACCAATTAGATAATTCTTAGTCAAATTAGGCTATTTGAATAATCTATAGCACATGAAATTAGATGAAAACTATTAGATTATTTTGATTAATAACCTCACCCCTAAGGTTAACATTATTTTCTAGATAGTAGATAAGAACACAATACTTACTATGGATTACCTTATTAGATTGGGACTCCTTATTACCAATAGGTGTGTTCTCTAAAAAGAGGAGGCTTAGACATTTTCACAATTATTCTTCTTTTATCTATTTATTTATTACATTCTGAACCTTTTTTGCTAAAGTTTAATTTATCCTAGGTCGGTCCCAATTCTATTTGTGACCTTATCACCTACAGGAAACCTCATTAGGAATACCCACTCCTTTCCTTTTTATATTTTATCTCATTAACCCACAGTTTATAATTCATCTATAATATATAAACTCTTACACATTTGAAAATAGGTCACCTAGCCTTTCTTCTACTACCCTAAAAATCCTTTCGACTATCAAAGAAAACTAGACCATGTTCTCCTCTAAATTTAGGTACCTAATCAAATTTTACATATTTTCTTCTATTAGGATCTCACTATTCCATTTTATTCACAAAATAAAAAGGTGTATAGGTCTCTATTCAAAAGGATTATTCCACCAGTTTCCTAACTTAAGCTGAATTTTGATGATATAGCCAAAGGAAACCTAGTTCTAGCTAAGGGGTCATAAGGGATGAAAACAACAAATTTTTAGATTCCTATGATGGTACCTTTGGGTTACAAATAAACCATGTTGTAAAATAATGAAAAAAATTCTAAGGAATCAAAATGGTAGTCTAATTAGGCATCAAATTGCTCAAGATTGAAGGGGACTCCTTAAATATTATTAATTGTTAAAAGGGAAATCCTTTATGGACTATATCTAATGTCATGAATGATTTGAAAAAAAATATATGAAAATTAAAATTATATACTATCTACCATGTTTATATATAGGGAAATAAATGGGATGATCATATGGTGAACATAAGGGTTTGAATCAAAGCATTCAAATATTGGTCAAACAAGGAAGATATCCCAAATATTGATTCATAATTAATAAATAATGATAATCCTCTCTCCCATATGTGATATGATTAATGGAATCTCCTCATGATCAAGGACATGATGGCCAAATCTTGAATCAAGGAGTAATTTAATAATCACCAAATTAAGGCACACACCAAAAACTATGGGAATATACATGCCACTAAAAATAATAAATGTATGAATTTATATAATAAGATCATCTGTATGGAAGAAAAAATGGTAAAAAATTATATAATTTAATGTTTGGCTAATAGGAAAAATATCAGAGGTGAAAGAGACAATATTGAGCTGATTTATTACATAAAGGTGAAGGAAGAACTTGAGATTTAGAAGAAGCTGGTTAAAGGATGGATATCCAATTTCATGGAAATAATTATTATTCATGACTTAGATATATCTAAGTAAATACTATAATTTTAAATAATTACATTCTTATAATGAGGGGGATGAACATTATAATCTTGGAAAAAATCATTGGTGAAGTGATTTATGTGTTGCGATAGATTCAAAGCCTTCAAAGATAGAAAGAGAAAGGAGGAGGTAATGAGGATTTTTTCAAGTTTGATAAACTTATCATTTCATCCCAAAAAGGGTTCCCTAGAGATGAACTTCCTAGGAAGTGTCCTGAGGTTTGTCTTCGAATAATGAAGTACATTACCCTTGAGGGAAAACATACCATTCTCTTCTCATAATAGTTACTTTTAATGAACCACTCTAAGGGTCATGAGATCAGCCTTCCCTTATTTTTCTTAAAGTATTTAGAATCATCTATAATGTATTTCAAATCTAACCCCTCATCTAAACCCATTCACCATGGAATCATCATCATCATTATTGATAAAGGGGAACCACTTTGGGGAAAATATGTAAGTAAATCCATACATGTCCATAGTGAGAGGAGAATTATGAAGAATAAATTGATGATATTTTGAATGAAGAAGTTTTTAAGGAGTCCCAACTTTACGGTGAGAGTAAAAAACTAGAATAACACCCCATGAAAGTATCTTCAATGGAAACATTGAAGAATTTAAGCCTATGAAAACCGTTCATTCCCATATCCCTTCAAAAAATAAGCTGGCCAATATGGAGAGGATATTGGAAAATATTCAAACCAAAGTGACTATGTAGCATTTACTTTGTATAGATATGGTGGAATAAATAAATAATTTGAAAATAACATTCTCTTTAGATGAGGTTGGTATAGGAACTAGTGGAGGAATGATGGTCAAAATCAAAGAATCTGGGGAGATTAGTAATACCCCCCAACAAGAAGAAATAGAAGGAGCAAATCAAGGAGAAGAAAAAGGAGTTAGTGAAAATATTCCTGGACAAAGAGGAGGAGTAGACCCCACTTCATAAAAAAGAGCCTTATTAAAGAAATATACCAAGGACTAATCAAAATAACAAGAACAAAGGATAAATATAAAACTAAGTCTGGGAAAAATAAGTTGGATATCTACTGTGACTCTAAGGAGTATAACTAGTATCTTTAACATTTTCCCTCTATACATATCTTTTGTTTCTTTTTGTTAGGATTTTGGCTGAATTTTGCATGACGAATTGTAATTGTTTGTGTCTTGTGTTGCCACTATATTATGTTTGTTCCTCTTAATTTTATTTTAATATATTTCACTTATTTTTGTAAGGTCATGTGACCCTCATCATGTTATATTAACCATATCTAATAAAAAAGCATCCCATGGTGTGTCAAATTAGTTTAAGAACTATAATGTTGGTGAATAGAATGGCCAAAATTTCCATAGGACCATAAACATAAAGTAACCAAAAGAAAAAACATTTTTAATACCCATTATAATTCCACCTAGTCATTATTACATATATAATTATATAATAAATTCAAGGTAGGTTGAAGAGTTGCCAACAAAAAAATTAGAGGTGTAATTTTTTATAATTTGTGTAGAGAAGAATGGGAGTCAAAGGTTATATGTTGTAAGGTAGATGACTAAAACCACTAAATAAGGAAAAAAATGAGATAGATTTGAAGAATGACTATAAATTTGAGAGTGGATAGTGGCCACATATTGAACCATGATATTTGATGCATGTGTAAAATTAATGCCTAATAAAACACGTGTTTTTAAATTGTTTGATATAAAATATTTTGGTAAATCAAAAAAATTAATATATTTCCTCTTATCATGCATCCATGATGATATATTATATTTTTAAATGAAATAAATGAAGTTTTCCTCTAATAATATATAAAAATCCATATGATTACCTTGTTTTAGTGAGGATATAAGAGTTGCACTAGCCAACAATAAGGGATTATAAAGAGTTCCCAAATTGGTAAAGTATTAAAATGATAAATTTATCTTATCAATTGATAAAATTGAGTAACACACCACTCATGTAGTTCCATGTTTCATAAGCACCAAATTGGGAGGAACTAGAAGGTGGGATAGTATAATCAAACTATATATGTTCATTGCAAATTAAATGGGCACAAAGGGTGTAAAATTTATTATTTATATAATTATTGGTGATACAATTATTGATGAAGTGGGGAAAAACATACTACTAGTGAAACTTTCATGTGGGGCATAGTCTTGATTTAATTGGTGCTAGATGAAATTACAGTGCCTCATGGATATGTTGGCATAACCTATATCCACCCATTATGTAGTGAGTCATAGGATGAAAGGTTAAACAAGCAATTTTTCCTTAGTGACTATACTAATAATTACAAAAATAATATGGATTGTTGGTTTGATAACATGAATGAATTTTGTTTGGATGAATGATACATTCCAAGGACATTCTCATATGCTTATAAGGATTTTATAGAGTTTTTATTATGAGGCATAATTCACTCACCAATATCTACCTCACAAATAACAACATTTATCCATGGCTTGAGTTTCCATATGGGTTTTTGGCACATTAATTAAAAACTTAGTAATAAGGATACCAGACATAAAAAATATAAGGATAATGTTACTTATGTTGATTGGGACATATTTATCCTTAAATTTATACACATATATCTATGGAGGATAATAATTTTCAATGAGATTGATTCCAATTATGACTCAAAAAATATTGACCCCTAAATAACATAAATAGTAGGAAATAATTTATGTAAAATTTACTAAATTCTATATCCAAATAAAAAGAAAGTTAAAAATTAGGCTAAACAAGTGCAAGATCAAAGACAAGAGACTATTGATAAGAACCCACAAGTTTATCCACTTATTGAAAAGAGAATGAATTTAGAATTCCCTATAGCTCCAAAGAAACAAAAAGTGCATCTTGATCAACCATGACAAACTAAAACTTTAGCGAGTGAAATGGAAATAAAAATAAAAGGAAATAAATGTGTGGTATATAATACAGAGGCACTAGTTGAAGAAAAGTAATAATAGTGATGGTGTCATATAATTAACAAGATAATGTACCAGTATTTAAAGAGGCACTAGTTAAAGCAAAGGACTAATAGTGATGGTGTCATATAATGAACAAGATAATGTACTGATATTTAATAGAAAAAATATTGTCCTAAAATTAGGCTCACCCCAAATGAAGGTGCTAAAACCACCATAAAATCCTATGACAATTACACCAAAATAACCACAATCCCTACAACTACTACCAAGGTCACCCTATAAGTAATAACCTACAACATCGCTATATCCAATCAAGAATCATCCACCACTACCACCTTCTTCACCTATTAAATCTCCATCACCACCACCTTCTCCACCTAAGAATCATTTATTTATTCCAACCTCACCACAAAATAAACATTTGCCTTGATCCCCATATTAACATGCTTATTTACAAATAAAGGTTATCACTATGCATACTATATAGGTTGAAATGGTATAGGTAATATAACATAATCCCTAATTTTTTGTTACAAATTATTTTAGGTTGGTGACTATTTTAGAAAGTCTTGATGAAGGAGATGTTACACTATAGGTAGATTCCATGGATATTGACATGATCCAATAATAGGAAAATAATAACAAGGCACTAAATATTGAAGGAATGCATACTCTATGAAATAAACCAATAACATTTGAGGTTAAATGAGAAGTATAAGGAGAGAAGGATGTATTAGAGAAAAAGGAGGATCATGATGAATTCATAGTAAGGGGAGTAGAAAAGGGAAAATATAGGGAGGAGGAGGAGGAGGAGGAGGAGGAGGAGGAGGAGGATAAAGAGATGAGAAAAGAGTAAAGGAAGAAAAGGGAATAAATAAATGATGAAGAAACATGTAAGGGATCATGTCCAAATAGTTCTTAGATAAATAATTACGAATAAAACCTTTATGATAACATAAAATTAATGACTTGACCAAAATATTCAAGGCATATGCACTCATAATCTAATTATGAGAAATATTCACTATGAAATAAATAATGAAATGGCAAGGAATAAATTTCAATAGGAAAACACGTGTAGATAAATATAAATTTATAAGAACTATTTATTTGGAATTAACTATGTGAGGAAATAACTTTGAGTTCACAAAGAAAATATATATTTTATTAGGGATACCCACTTGGACAAGATAAATTTTGAGGTTCCAAAAACTTGTATCTTCATGTAAGATATATACAATGGATGGTGAAATAATGACCTTGCATATAGACCTAGAACAATTAATAACATCTTAATCAAGTGTGCATTAGTGAAAATAGTGATGGAGGTATCTAAGTAGAAAATTTTGAATATATCCTCTATGTACAAAAAAAAAGAAAATTTTTGAGGATATAGAAAAGAATCATAAAAAAATAGAGGAAAAAATCATTGTGATGGAATGGAAAATTTCAATATTGAAAATGCATATTAGTAATGAATATCTAGGCCTAAAAGATGGAACTAACATAAAAGCCTTAACAAGTATTGATAAAATGGATATAATGGTTTAATGTATTTTTATTAAGAGGGATAAAGGTTAAAGGGTATAAGAGTAGGAAAAAATGAAAAAATATAAGGTGTAATGAAATTTCTAGTAACAACTATATAGATACAAAAAAACTACTACTTGAGCTCCAAGAAAATGTAGCAAGAGGTGAGAAGTATTATTATACTTCCTACAAAAATAAAAAATAAGTGTGTGGCTACTAAATAATAATAAAAATTATGAATAAATGGTAATGCAAGTCTACCAAATGAAGGATGGGTATAATTAAATTAAAATTATAAAGTATATAGAATACCTAGAAGAGAAAAAAAAGGGGAATTGAAAGGAAACAAAGGAAATTTATAAATTCTTATACTAAAAATTAGTAGATTAAGAGAATAAAATCCAGGAGTTATTGGAGGGTATATCCCTAGAGATAATAAATAAATAACATAATGTGTAAATAATTCAGTATAAACCTTCAATGGTATAATATTTAGATAAAAACCTAGACACAAAAATGTAAGTTATTTAGGTTCTAATTTCTAGGTGGAATGTATTTAAAGAATATATCCTAATAAATGGCCCTAATTTTTTTAGTGCTAGCATATTTGGAAGAGTTATACAAGTAGATAAAAGTAAGTTTGTGGGGTGATATTGGACCCAATATTTTTATAATCATAGCAGTGTTCACATTTGGAGATAAGAAGGCAAAATGTATATGAACATATTAAAGACCACTCTAACTAATAGGTTTCATATGTAATTGAACCACTTTTTATTAAGTCCAATGATATGGAACTAAATTAAAAGATGAGGTGGCATATGTAACTTAAAAACCTAAGATAAATAAACATAAAACTAATTAAGAATGGTGATCCATCAATGGTTATGGATTACTCATCATGGAAAAGACATCAAAATTATTTTTAAGGAGGTTAATATATGCACCCAAAAATTACATGATGTGATATTTCTAATATGATGTCTAACAATGATAAAATAATATATGAAATATGCTTAAGTGGGTTATCTCTAACGTTATAGTCCCTACTCTCTCCCTATATCATTTTCAAACCCCTCAAAGTCTCTCATTCTAATTTTTCACATTTAGATTATTTTTTAAAACCTTACATATAGTATGAAACCACCCTTATCGATAATGGAACCACCTCAATCTATTATAGAACCACCTCAAAAGTGATGGAACCACTATAATGGTTTTGTAAATCACTATTATATAATTGTTACTAATGCAATGGTTATGTATTATTATAGGTTGTTTCCATTATTAGATAGGGTTTTTCTATCACACAAAGTGGTGTTTGAGTAACCATCCCCTAAAAATATGGGTAGTTCTTTCACCACTTATCTATCTATAATTTTATCCTTTAGAAATTGAGTTTTTTCAAGTGTTTGCATGTTTTTATTTTCATTTATTTCCTTTTACAACCTTGATTCTACCTCGTGACTTCTTATTTCACTCTCACTCTTTTTTTTATCACTCCCTATAATTCCTAAGTCTACCTTTAAGTTAGCCAATAGTTAAAGTCACCCTTTCAAGTTATATTCTTATCCTACAAGTATCTCAATTTTATATTAATTTTAGATCAAAAAATATATATTAGAGATTAGTATTCAAATATTTATATATCCAAAACCTATTTTCCATTTATTTTTATCTCCATCCTTGATTGTTTTCATTCCATAATACACAATTCTATAGAAAGTAATTCATTGAATTATCAAATAGTTCATTACAATCAGTGTAACATCTCACCATAATAAAATATACACTCTTTTAGAGTTTTTTCCTTATTCATTCTCCTCTGTCTATTATAATTTTTATATCATCTTTGGTTATAAAGTTAATTAAATATTGTTTGAGTATATGATCTAACACATTGAGGATGAAGTCACCTCAAACTCATCTCTTGCTTTCAGATGGTATACACATTGATCAGGTTGAGGGTTTATAGTTTTAGGTATATTTTTTATTTTTTTTATTAGATTATTTTTCTTCCCTTCAATTAATTATATTATATTTCATTTAAAAAATACAATAAATAGGAAAACAAATCTTTCTTTCTATCCTTTTATTATACCATAAAGGAAAAAATAGTTTTTTTATTTACTTTCTTACAAACACATCATATATGTTATTTAAGGAACTCAATATTTCATTTTTAAATCAATTATATTTTATGGGGGGATGATTTTCAGCTTTATAATAATCCATTTTTATTTTGAAACAAACTTCTATATCAAAAACAAACAAGCATGTGGACACATAGAAACTTGGCAAATAAAGCGTACTATTCTAGAATTGATTTTGTTTATTTGTATGAGATATAAATGATGTTTTCAACTCATCAAATTATTAATTAATAACTTACATATCCATGTCCAATCTTATAAAATCATTTAAACTATGTGTGAATTCATTGGAAACAATATAAACTAATTTTATCTTGCATATGCAAAGGATTATTTAAATAGTTAGTATTATTGTTGCTTATAATATAAATCTGATTTTGCATTTACTTACACATTATATAAACCTTAGCTTAATTATTTTTTAATTTTTTAAATTATAAAAAGAAAATAATTTATTTTAGCTTGCATCTAAGAAATATAAAAAACATAATTTACATTGTTAAGCTTGATTTTGTTTTCTTAACATTACTTGCACTGGAAAAGTAATTGAAAATTACCAAAAATAAGAACTCTTTCATTTATTTTCAAATATGCATTGTTATTTATTTTCATTAATTTTATTTTATCAATTATTTATCTTTCCTTTCATTCAAACATTACAAAAAAACTCATAAAATAAATAAAACAACTAAAGCCTTAACCAAATGAACACGATCACTTCTAAGACCTTAATTCTTATAGAAAATGTCCTACCACATACCACTTTAAAAACAATCTATTACTATTAAAAATTACATTACCTTGATTCTTATATGAGTCTCCTAGAGCATCCTTATCTCCATAGAGTATTCCTTTTCTCTAGAGTTAGAGACCCAAATCTTGGCACCAACATCCAATCTGACATTAAAAATGAGATTAAGACAGAATTTTTATGTTCCAAACCAATCCCACACCTCATTGTCAACTATATCAATTATATAGAAGACAAGGAGTAAATCCCTAATCCACCCATCATCATCCTTCATAAAAATCACATTCATCAATATAATTTCATTTTAACCTAGTCATCTTCATCCACTTTTTACTTTATCCTTGGGATAAACCTCATAGTATATCATTCACATTTGTTTATGACATTAACATGGCATATTCAGCCCATTATACATGACCATATACCCTAATTAATTATAACAAACTATTCCCACTTTGAAATTACCATTATAAATCATGATATTCACCTCCTTATCATTACAAACACTGATGGACCTTGAATTTATATTTCCACCCAATTGGATGCTCTCAATGAGTAGCATGACATAATGGAACTCATTTACACTGACTTAAGATTCATCCACTACTCATCATTCCAAACCCCATTTCATCAAACAATCAACCCAATCCCTAGTTATACCTATCATCCATCCATTATGTTAGTTGTCTTAGCCAAGCCTCGATAAGTTGAGTGCATATTTTAGTATGCTCTATTCACATGCATACAGTTAAGTAGAAGGTAGAGACACAAATAAGTAGATATATTCTAGGATGGAAGAGTGGGTCTAAAATATTGATAATTAATAAAAATGGTTATAAGAAACCAAATTTAAAAAAACTAACACATTATGATGCACATATAGGGGTCTGTTAGGACTAGTAAAATCAATGTAATATTAGTTATGACTAATATTTATATAAATTTATTTTTCATCTTGTGAAACATATATTATTGTAATTCGATTAAGATTTATTACTTTAACTATAAAAAATCCAACCATTCCCCATTGTTTGATAGAGTTTTTATATTTTGTGGTGTTATCTTGTTGGATTAATGAACTATTTATACTCATATGGTTCAATGTAAATCTATATAAACTATGTACTACATTATGGACTCAATGAGAAGAGGAAAAATGTTTGATAAGTGAGTTTATAATTTATTATATTATTTATGCAATAGTTTATATAATAATTATAAATGATATATATATATATATATATATATATATATATATATATATATATATGTATGTATTTGTGTGTGTGTGTGTGTGTGTGTGTGTGTGTGTAGAAAAAATAGGTTAATCTTGTAATTGAGTTTAGTTTATTAAAATATGAGAGGAAAGAATAAATTATTTTATTTTACTCACATTGTATTGATTAACAAGGTATTAATTGAATGAAATTTTTGTGTAACTAACCCAACTAAGAATCAATAATATATTTTCACCTTTGGTAAATGTTATATTCCTTAGATTGATATGTTTTAATAATAATAAGTTTAAAATGTTTGAGAACACATGTGTCATATAATATGGTATGTGCACCAAACCCATCAACAAAGATAACACTAATAATAAATATGAGAAATGTGAAAATGCTTTGATTAGATGTGGGATAAGGATCACATTGGGTTCACTATAATTTAGTATGATGGTAAATCCAAAGTGAAAAAAAACTATGAATCAAAGGGAAATATGAAATTAATTCACCCTGTGGTGGGATATTTTTCAATTCAAGTACAATTTAATGTATGTGTGGCCTAATATGACCAATAATAATAATATTTCTCTTTATAAACTAGGATCTAAACAATTGTCATATTAATAGAGCCTTTGAATACTTATATGGTATAATGATAGTGTTTTGGGTGGATGCAACTATAATAGAGGGAAATCCATATTTAATTTCAAGGTTATAGGTTTTTTAATCCTATACCTAAGATATGGGGTATGGTTCTAAATAAATAACAAGATTAAAAAATGATATGTCAATGCTTAAAAAAATGGGTTTTTAAGGATATAATAGGGATATCACATGAAATGAATTGACCAACATGAGAATCCTCAATCAAAGATAGTTTTAAATACTAAAGTAACAAGAATTTATTGGTGTAAAGATCAACCATAATGAGTTTATGCAAACCAAGTGATAACAGAAAGGATAATCACCCTATATCTATAATAGATTTTTCATTATAAGGACTTAAACAAAGATAACAATATACATGTTACTATAAAAATAGGTAGGTATATTTATCTAATAGGTTATTAAATTAAATATAACACACACACACACAAACACACACACACACACACACACACACACACACACACACACACACACACACACACACACACACACACACACACACACACACACACACACACACACACACACACACACACACACACACACACACACACACACACACACACACACACACACACACACACACACACACACACACACACACACCCCTCTGGGTTGGTTTATTAGTGTATCAATATACCCTTCACTCAAATGTCAGTATACAAGAGATGTTGTATGATGAAGACCTAAAATGTCAATATGAATATATACGTATCATTTGCTTATGAATCTAAATAATAGTTGTACTTCCTCAATTCAACTTCTCCTATTAACCTTAAAATACCTTGAACAAGACTTGATCTCTAAGAATAAGACTTAAATCTTTAAATACTCATTTTACTTATTTAGGGAAAAAAATGTGAGCACCAGAGTATATTAGTGTTGTTTTTTATTAAGATTGATAACTATGACCCATATATATTTGGCTCCAAACCCAAAATTAACCTTAAACTCTAAGTTGACCGTATCGATCATGTATATATAGTCAAATGGGATGTTCATTAACTCAGAATTATATCAATTATAGTGATATAGTTGGGAAGATAGACATAGAATCAAAATTATATAAGCAAAGCCAATACATTACATGGAAAGATAAGTGTGAAATAGAATATGTCGTCTTAGTTGACGCAATAGGAATATAGGGTGACTATTAAAATTAGATGTAAATTAAAGAGAAAATTAATATAGAAAGAGAATCAGAGGAATTTAGACTAATAGTAATGAATGTATGAAAGAAAAATAGGAAAATGTATCTTAAAAAGTACCATAGGTAGATCCTATCCCATTTATAGTGCTCTCATTAGGACATGCACTTAGGAAGATTTATGTTTTAAAAATCTCCTACAATATAAAATTTTAGTAAAGAGATAAATATGAAAAAACTAGATGTATAAAATATATAATTGATATGGATTAGTTAGAGTAAAAAAAATTTCATTTAATGAAGAATTTATTCACTTTGTGTGGTTAGGTAGGTAGCCCTATAAATTGGCATGTGATCCTAAATGATGAATAGAAAACCATGTCAGGAGGTTGTGAAAATGTGTTTATGATTTTGATTCATTATTATCTTGAAGAATAGGTGCATTATTAGTTTTAGATTTGAATGTTTATCTTACTTAATATTTAGGGGTATTATATGTATAATCAAGCATATTAGCCTCTATAATTTTAATCTCAATTTTTTTAAGCATGTGGAAAACATCATTAAAATATTGGTATGTTTTAAATATATAAATGGTGAAATAAAAATAATAAATAAAATAATTTGAATCTTATTATCATGGATTTGATGTGACATTGTTTAAAGTATAGGCTTGAATATAAGCACATAGTTTGCTACATTCTCACTAGGTCCTTGTTTGATTTGAAAAGAATATTAAATGTGATATTTTAAATAATGCTTATATAAAATTATCCAATAATATATTGGTCAAATAATTAAACTGATGCATAGAGCCCAGAGGTTGAGCATGAAATAAATCCAAGGAAAAATTGTTTAATCTTCTATGAAAAAATTTGGTCATAATTATATCATCCTAAGTAAAACCAAAGCATGATGTGAGATAGACCATAATTTAATGTTAAGCGTCACCATTTCCATTATATAAATAAAATTTCAATGCTAAAAATCAAGAGTTAAATGATGAAAAATAAATAGGTAACAAATGGGTTGTCTAAAAATGAAACTGAATTATTATGATTTTAAGATAATTGAGTTATTATTGGTTAAATGAATGGATATATGTATAAAATAATAAGTGAATTATGCAAAGTATGATTTGAATGTATTGGTGAATTCATTGGAAATAATTATTTCTTAATATTTTTATTTTTAGTAATGGAGGCATGATTAATACGTTTACTATGTATAAGACCAATATATAAAACAAATGAATTAACATATGTTGACATGTTATTAATTGCATTGATAATATACAAAAAAAATTAAACCTTATGTTGTATAGGAATATTAGGACTAACATGAGAAGGTCTATAATAATCATAGGAATAAAAGGTTAGGAGCACTAAGAGTACAATCCTCACCTCCAAATTTAGATTTATAGCCTCGAATAGGTGAATTATATAGACAATAATATATAGGAGTAGTTTGAAGTGTAGGTTTTCTATACATATTTCACTTATTCCATGATTTAGTAACTATATAAATCATGGCATCAAATCCTTTAAGGACAATCTCAAGATGTGTAAAAAATAATTTCATATATCTCCTAAATTTTTTGTACATCTACATTTGTGATAACTTTACTATTACAAACATTTTCATTATTTTAACTAGTATGTTCATCATTTAAATAATCATAATCATGAAGGAAAATCAAGAATATAAACCTAATCACTATCATTCACATATGCATGACCATCTATACCAAGAGGCATATCAATAATAGTTAGAAAATTTGAAGCATGAGTATAAAATAATGAAATTTGGTTCAAACCAAAAGTATCATAGATTAATCTATCATTTTTCCTACTATGGTTTATAGATATAAGATTCCTATTTCGTACAAGATATAAGAATGAAAAAAAAAAAGGCATCTAAGATAATAATTGAATAATATAATAACAAAAAATAATATACAAATAATAAAATTAAATTTTAAAAATAGGATCAAACCCTATGGAAATAATATATTAATATATGCATGGGGACACCATCATATGAATATATAACATGCACATTAATGTGCACTCACACACATCCACAAAAATAAATAAACAAAGAGTATAGGGATATAAATACTTATCTTAAATTAATTTTTTGAGACATTAATCTCCCATTAGGCTCAAGTGGCTAAGAAAACTAGATTTTCTAAGTATAATATCCTATAATTTTATTCCTCTTCTTATTAATGTTGGATTTGTGTGCTAAAGCATAATATATTATATGTGTTTCTTATTAAAAATATATATTTTTAATGTTATATATAAAAACAAAATTCATCAAATTCACATGTCTCAAAATTTGGTGGACTTTACCTAGCCAAGTTTAAATCAAAATGATATTAAAATAACATTGTGTTTGGCTGGGTGATATAATATGAAAATTAAAATTAGAGATAAGACTATGTTAGCCTATCTGATACAGTAGAAAAATATAAGAAACACTATAGAACTAAATTGTCAAGCTTAAGTTAGCAGGTAACATGCATGAAATCATTAATAAGAGGACTAAAATAGGTGTAAATGGAACAAATGAAGGCTAGGATAATCATATGACATGATAATTAATATACATAAATAATAGATGATCATATGCTAATCTATTATAAATTACCATGAGCTTACCCACCTAGATATTGTACCACTCCTTATGATGTTTACTTGGTGAGATTGAGATGTATAAGAGCCCTACAAGAGAATATTCATTAAGTAAAAAATATTAGGTGTATACATATGCTCCACCCAAATTTCATCAAGTCATAATAGTATAATAATGGATGGTTCTTTAAAAATTAACATACTAACATAAAATATAAAATAAAGTGTTGTACTAATTTTTTATAAATGAATGACATAACTTAAAATAACATATGGATACCTCAACTTACCTTTCTACTAAAAAAAATGAATGAAAATATCTTAGTCTTGATTGTGGTGGGTGAAAAAATGTTATATGGTAACCATAATGATGCAAGGATAAAATTAGATAAAATCAATGTGGGCATGCACAAATGGGTATAAAAACATAAGTACGTGAAACTCTTAGGAAATATGGCAAAAGGGGAGATCCAAATAAGTACAATAGTAAAGGATAGATTAGGTTTGGAATATTCAAATAAATATAAAAGAGATAATATGGAATATACATCCATGAAATTAATGATATATTAGGTTTGAATGACACGGGTGAAAATTTGATAATGAATAGAATAAATCATAAATGGTAGAAATTGGACAAGATAGCCATAAATAGAGGGATAAATTAGGTTTTAATGACCCATAAAAATGGAATAAAAGATCATGTTCCCAATAATAATTAATATAAAATAATGGAATGACCAAGATAATATATCATAATAACTCAAAGATGAAGCTTTATTCAAATATTCCAAGTTTAGAGGGGAACCTCTTAACACTAGCACCTATGAAATGCAAACATGTTTGAAATACATGCAAAAATGGTGATACAAAATATGGAAGATATTTGTAAATAAGTTTTTTGTCAAGGATAAAAATGGAGGGAGGGAAAATAGGTCACTTACACCAAGGACAAAACACATTCACTACAAAAAAAAAATACACTAAAATTAGTTTGGAAAGACTAATAGTTATTGACATTAATGGCCCTAGAGAAGCTAACCCAACAAGAATACAACTTGGGCTAGTTAATGAAGTATACATATCATCACATGAACTATATATGCAATAAAATTAAAATTATCGTTCTTTCCCATGATGTGTTATTCATTCTTCAGGACCCTAATATATTCATCATTCAACTTTGAATATTGGGTACTTTCATTAATAAAATAAATGGCACAATTAATATATATGTGAAACATCATACACTATCATACTAGTCTACTACACTCAAATGGACCTCAAATCTATCATGAGACTAATTGTATAGTTTGAGATTCAACTAGGATATGGGAATGCCAATTATATGATCATGTCTTTGGATGTGATTTTTAATTTTGAAATATATTTTGCATTTTTTAAAATTTCCTTTTGATTTTTATTTTTAATTTGAATTATTAGATTTTGAGTCTTTTGTATTTTTATATTTTATCCTCCATACAAATTTATTTTCCCAAAAATGAGTGCTTAATATTACCAATACAATATAACTTACACTTAGCCATTAATGAATATAACCTAGAGATTAAGAATCTTAAATAATCCTAGAATTGAATGTTATAAGAGAATGAAATATTAAAATCAACCTTGGTCTACCAAAAAATGAGGTGGATATTAGTAAAATAGAGATGGAAATGATAAAGGTTAGGTTTTCCCAATTTCAAAAAATGAATAAATAGATATGAAGCGATGACAAATGGATTTGATCACTTCATCATAAGAGAGGTAAAATATGGATGAGAAAAATGTACATAAAAAATAAGAGATATATCACAATACAATATAACTAAATCTAAGTGATAAAACATCACCCTTGAAAATTTCTTTATCTAGCTAAGGAAACACCTAGATAATTTTGGGAGCATAAGTAAAATATATAATGTAATATAAGAGGACGAAAACTTGTTGGAGGACCTAGTTTTAATTCCATAGGTCTTACAATGCAAACCAAAAATGTAAATCCCAAAAGTGAAAATGTAATAGAGAGACTGATGAGGCACAATAAATTTAGAGATAAAATACATGATGTGTAAAAATGTAGTACTAAAATATATAGGACAAGTGGTGAAAAATAATGTAGTAAGAACATATATAAAAGGTGAATAAGGAAATAGTAATGAGGTGTAAAAATACCAGAGACATAAAAATAAGAAGGGATCCCAAAGGTGAAATAGGTTGTAATATGAGGTAAAATCTAAGGTAAAAAATAAAGTGAAAAAGAAACCTTGAGGAAAAAATAATTTAGTGAGAATATGTTATTTTACCATTTTTAATTTACATGATCTAATAATGTATAACTTTGAACTAATTTATATTATGTGATATGTATAAAAAACCATGAATATGAATGTAAAATAATTTTTTTGATTGATAATTATACTTGTTATAAATATAAAATACCTAAAGGAATAATATACTTATAATTTTAATGTATTTTGAAAGTGTAATATTGTATAAAAATGATAGGAGTGGATGGAAAGTAGAATATGAGTCACTAGGATCAGGATCTAAGACTCTATATGTGGCTAGATATAATCATCAAAATATAGACAATACCAAGTAAATTTATGTTAAAAAATATAATGATTTGATCAAGGTGAGATTTTAATTTCTATTTCAACACAAGTTGTTGCACCTACTATACTTTGTCTCTATGTGATATTCAAAAACTATATATGTGTGCAATTATAAAAACCTACTTCTTTCTCTTTAAAACACTAGGTCCACTTTAGATATTAGTTTTGTTCTAAAAATGGAAATATGGTGGGTTGAGTTGACACCAACCACTCCCCAATGAATGTCTGAATGCTACGTACATAGTCAATA